>CM053594.1:68698392-68744244 GCA_028646575.1 Pseudocheirus occidentalis | reverse complement strand
CGATGAGCCCCTCCCTGTTCAGGTGTGAATTACTCCCAAGGAGTTAACTGGAAGTAAGGAGCTAAGCCTTTGAGGTGCTAAGTGCCTTTAGTAGGTGCCAATAAAAAGGGGCATGGAAGATCTTCTGATTTCATTAACTTTACAGCACACCCTCCCACCCCCTAACAAACATCACAGCTGAAGTTTGTTTACCATCTGGCCTTCTCTCCAGGAAGATATCCATGGCCTTGGTGGCTATTTGTCTTAGTCTCCTGGGTAGTCTCACCACTTTGTCTGCCTTAGGGATCTTCTTAAAAGCACTTCTGCTTCTCTAGCTGTTGAAAAGAAAATTCTTCATTTGGGCTCTCACTCTGATTAATGAGGCAAAACTCAGGACAGAAAGAATTAAAAAGAGTTTATTATAAGTTCATCGTGGTAGTACTGTATGTATGTCAAGGTAGCAACACATAGACAGGCAGAGCACTGAAGATCAGAGACAGCTTCAAGATGCGTCTAGCTTTTATAGGTAACTTTAGGACAATTCAGATAGGTGCCTTGTATCTCAGTTCCTCACCAAAGTAGCAAGAACATGAACATTTTCGGGTAGAAGTACAAAGGTAACAGGTAGGGGATGACTTTGTATAACTCTGCCTCACTTAAATCCAATTCACGTGCAAGTCAAGACATCACCCATCATCTGCTAATTTACCCCAACACTGTGATGTCATTGGTCATGAAAGATCAGTCAGTGACAAGAGAATTAGGTCTATTAGACCAGTTACTAGGCTAAGCTATGATGTTACAGGTCCAAACCCAAAGATAGAGCTACACATGTCTCCAGGTGATAATGCTAGAGATTTCCCAGGTGAAATATGCCTTGCTTGTAATGATATAAGTTTACTACTATTTTAATGCAGTAAGTTACTGCATTAAATTTTAATATTTTACTATTTCCTGGCATCCCAGATAACCAACCTTCAGTACCATTGAAGCTAAAATAAAACAAATGCACTTTAATTGCACATGCAACATATATGGCATCATCACCTACAAAGATACTGCAAGGACAACTTGCCAAACTACATGAACATTTTGGAAATTGAGGGGATGCCCATCAGTTGGGGAATGGGAAAAAATTTTAATGCAGTAAATTACTGCATGTTTGAGTATTTTTAGTTTTTATTTTTAGTTTAAAAAATCTTTCTGTTATGTTCATGCTATTTAAAATTGTTTTCTTTCTATTTTCTTTTATTCAATTGTATTTTGTGGTTTATTTTCTCCAAATTACAATGTTCAACATTTGTTTTTAAAACTGAGTTCTAAATTCAATCCCTCCTTCCCCATCTCCCTCATTGAAAAGGCAAGCAATTTGATACAGGTTATGCATGTGTAATCACACAAAACATGTTTCCACATTAGTAATGTTGTGAAAGAAAAACATAGACCAGAGAACTCAAGAAAAATAAAGCAAAGAAAGTATGTTTTGAATCATATTCAGACTTTCTCTGAAGATGGATAGCATTTTTCATCAAAGTTCTACAGAGTTGTCTCAGATCACTGTATTGCTGAGAATAGTTAAATCTTTTGTACAATATTGCTGGTACTATGAAAAATTTTCTCTTGTTTCTACTCATTTCATTTTGCATCAGTTCATGCGTCTTTCCAGGTTTTCTGAGAGCATCCTGCTCATCATTTCTTATAGTACAATAGTATTGTATCACAATCATATGCTACAACTTCTTCAGTCATTCCCCAGTTGATGGGCATCCCCTCAGTTTCCAAAATGTGCATGTAGTTTGGCAAGTTGTCCTTGCAGTATCTTTGTAGGTGATGATGCCATTATCTGTTGCATGTACAATTAAAGTACATTTGTTTTATTTTAGATTCAATGGTACTGAAGGTTGGTTATCTGGGACACCAGGAAAATCCTCCTTATTGTTTTATAGCACTATTTGTGTTTATACTGTATACTGACATGTTCTGAACTTGCCCCAGCTGATCTTTGTAAGTGACTGCAAAGAATTTCAACCCAGAGGAGGAATATAACTTCTGACCCCGAGCAAAGTAAAAAGTGCACAGCAGAGGAACAAAAGAAAACTTAGAAAAAAAAACAAAGAAAAGGTAGACAGCTCTCAACATAACAGGTAGCATTTATTACATAGACTTTCTTGAAATGGAAATTATTATGTTTTGTTTTCTTATTGTGTATTTAAGTTTTAGTATTTAAGTTTAAAATAAAAAATAATAACTTTCAAGAAATTATAAATTAGAATTTCCCTGTCATCTTAGAACTAGAGGGTGAAATAAATATAATCCACTGATTACCACCTGAAAGAGATATGAAAATGAAAACTCCTAGTAATATTATGGTTAAATTCCAGAGGTTTCATGTCAAAGAGAAAATATTTCAAGCAGCCAGCAAGAAACCATTCAAATACCATGGAACCATGGGCAGCATCACACAAAATTTAGCAGCCACCGTGTTAAAGGAGCAAAGGGCTTGGGATATGATATTCTGGAAGGCAAAAGGACTGGGATTATAACAAAAAAATAACCTACCCAGCAAAACTGAGCATAATCCTTTAAGGGAAAAATAATAGATATTTAATGAAATAGAGGACTTTCAAGCATTCCTGATGAGAAGACCAGAGATGAATAGAAAATTTGATTTTCAGATATAGGACTCAAGCATAAAAAGGTAAACATGAAAGAGAAATTATAAGGGACTTCTATATGAGAAAATGAGACATGTAACTTCTAAGAACTTTATCATTATTAGGACAGTTAGAAATATTCTACTAGACATAGGGACTGGGAAGACTACACAAATAAAAAAGTGCAGTGAGCAGAACCAGGCAAACATTATACATAGTGACAGTAATATTGTAAGGAGGACTAACTGTTTTAGCTATTCAAATAAATATAATGATCCAAAGAACCCATGATGAAAAATTATATCCATCCCCAGAAAAAGAACTATTGAATTATGATTACAGTTTGAAGCATACTTTCTTCACTTTATTTATTTATTTTTGCTGCATTTTTGCAACTTGGCTAATATGGAAATTTTGCATGACTTTACATGTATGATTAATATAATATAATTTTCTCATTTGGGTGTGAGAGGGATGAGAGAGAGAGAATCTGAAACTCAAAAAGTTAAAAAAATAATGTTAATGTCAAATAAGCAAATTTTTAAAAAGGGAAAATGTCAATTCTTGAAGGTGAAGTAGAAGGATTGGCACATTGATTATAAGTTGGTAGAGCTAGTGAATTGGTCTAACCTTTCTGGGAAGCAATTTGGAACCTCATTCAAAAAGTCACTAAACTATACATACCTTTGGAACTAGTAATACTGCTACTAGGCTTATATATGAAAGAGATCAAACACAGAGGGGAAGGGATCATATGTACAAAAATATTTATAGCAGCACTTTTTGTTATAGCAAAGAGCTGGAATATGCAAGGGGTGCCCATCAATTGGGGAATGACTGAACAAATTATAGGACATATATGTATATATATATATATATATGTATGTATATTATTGCATCATAAGAATATTATTGCTTTATAAGAAATGACAAAAGGGACAATTTCAGGAAGTAAGCTTCAAGGAAACGTGGGAAAATTGGTATGGACTACGTAGAGTAGAATGAACAGAACCTAGGGAACAATTTACATAGTGACAACAACACTGTAAAAACATCTCTGAAAGTCATATGTGATCAATGTAATGAGCAACCATGACTCCAAAGGCTGATGATGAATCATGTTACCCATCACCTGGCAGGTGATGGATGTGTGATGCAGAGTGTGAAATACCAGTGTATGGATTGGCTTTTCTTGACTGTACTTATTTGTCATAAGAAAGGATTAAAGAAAAACATTTTTTTGGAAGGAATTTTTGAAGGAGAGAAAGTTGAATGATAATGATATAAAAGAAAGAATATAAGGTCATTGAACAATTTAAAAGCACAGAGAAGACAACAGAAGCAGAATAGAGGGACATAACAATCAAGCTGGACAGTTTTAAAGCATGTTGAATTTATTCTTTTCTTTTAAAAAAGCCAGCTGTCATAATGTTAATTGGTGTTTGTCAAATGGAGATTAATAAAAAAGAAAAATTTCTTTTACAAAGTGAATTGGCCAGAGAAAGAGATGAAGGAAGGAGTGATGTCACAGGAGCCAAGGGAGGAGAGAATATCCAGAAGGAGGTACTCAATACTGTCAAAAGTTGTTAACAGACTAAGAAGAATGAAAACTGAGAAAGACCATTAGAATCAATTAAGGGATTGTTACCTCTCCCTTGGCAGAGAGTGGTGAACTATAGATGTAGAACGGGGCATATTTCAGCAGTGGCTAATGCGTTGTTTTATTTTGTATAACTTGATTTCTTTGTTACAAGGGAAGGTTCTTTGGCGAGTTAGAAGGGTAAGTAAGTAAGTAAGTAAGTAAGTAAGCTATTACATTAAATTTCCTTTAAAAATTATTTTAGATTTTTTAGGTTCATTCTGGTGAATGACATTCACCAACTGTTCCCTAGTCCTTTACACCTGGATTCTTAGAACCTTGTGAAGCACTTCCATTGAGGACGAAGGATGTTGAGTGGAGTGTCCCAGGGTGCTAGATGGTAGCTCCCAAGTGTTTCAATCAATGCTTATTAAATATCTTCCATGTGCAAGTGTGATTATGTCATACTTACCTGTTGATTTGCATTTGGAAGGCAAGAAAGGATGAAGACTCAGACAGGTACAGTATATCTGGGGACTGAAAAATCCGTGGAAGAAGACTAATTACTGAGCTATTATCTCAGAGAAGAGAAGCTTGATTTTGCAGTTAGGAACTCCAGGTAAGAGATAAGAGTCCTGCTAAAAAAATCTTGGTGTCCAGGGAAAAAGTCAGATAGTAGACCATTGGAGAGTCACCCTGTACTAAGTGGTTGAAAGAGTAGACAATCTACCGTCTTCAAATCGCATAGTTTACAAATAGTCCCAGAAAGTGGTAGGATTGTATTGTCAACAAGAAGTTTGGTTTAAAGAAACAAATAGAATCAGGGTCCTCCCCTCCCCTTAACCAGAGGTGTAATCAAAAGGGAAAAACACAATGGGGTTCACCCTTTAGCAGAGGTTTCATCAAAAGAACAAATAGAACCAGATTGTACATGTGCCATACATGCTATTCACCCTCTTTAAGCCAGAGAATCATGCATATGGGCATAATTCTGAATTCCCAGAAAGGCTATTTGAAGAAATGTTATAGAATAATCCCCAAGTATCTCTCCACACCCTCCCCCCTTTCCTTCCCCACCCCATCCCCTCTGCCCTGACTCAGCACACCAGTTCAGTTCCTTTGTTAGCCAAAATTATAGTTTACATAAAAAAATAGTGGCCCCAGGATGTCTCGTTTTCTGTCAACCATAAAATATAAGGTGCTGTCCAATAGGAGATGTCAAGATAGTGCCTCTAAGTAGGGAGCGCCATAAAACAATGAGCCTTCAAGGAAATGTCTGGTTCAAGGCTCCTGGTCTTCATTAGTCATATAGAAGAATGTTCCTAGTCAGCTAAATCCAGCAGGAGAGCTTGAGATCTCTCAGAGAACAAAGCACGTCCGTTATGCCAAGCAGCATGCTTCTTCTGATTGATTAGTCCAGGCTCTCTAATGGTCTCAAATGCTCATCACTACCAAGACAATGAATCACAACCACCTATTGTCCACAGAGGAATGCCTGATCTCTTTGGAGATCAAGAAGAAAAGGGAAATGGGAATCAGTCAAGTAGGATTCCAGAAGGGTCCATTTACCAGGTGTAGATAGACTGTGAGAGCTGGAGGACAGCTCACGTAGTAGAGTTGGTATCTGCTGGCAGTATGATATAGATGGTAGAGTTCCAGACTTGGGGTTATGAAGACCCATATTCAAATCCTGCCTCTGATGGTCAATAGTGATGTGACCAAGAGCAAATGATTTGATGCCTGAAACTTATCTGAGACTTAAATAGAAAGAATGTAAGTTTCTTGAGGTCAGGGACTGTTTCACATTTGCCTTTGTAGCCCTGGTACTTAGCAGATTTAATTTACTAGGTTACAGATGGATTGTGATCTTCATTGCTGGAAGGAATTCTCTTCCCAGGGAATGGATTCAGGGCACCCTGGAGGAGGATAGTAGGGGGGGGGGGGCGATAGCTCTCTTCCTAAGCTCACAGTGTTTGAAATACTACTAATTTAATTCAGGAAACTCATATTAAGCATCTTTTTTATGTAGAACAGTGCATGGGGTATGGAGACTAGGGCTTTATCCTAGGATACTGAAATTTAGTGATCACTTTTAGTACTTGTCGAAACAATTGAGCTTAGCATTAGTTAGCAAGAATAACTAGACTGACTACAGGAGAACCCTTGCACAAGATCAGGAATATTCTTTCTCCAAAGTGTAACAACTGGCCAATTAATGTCTTGTCAAGGCTCATGCATGTACAATTGTTACTGTTTGGGCTGAAAAATACCCTTCATCCTTAATTTAGTGAAAAAAAAAATAAACAGATCTCTTAGGATAAGAACAGGAGTTTATTCTCTTCCCTGGGAGAAGAGGGTGGTCTTCCCCATGGCTCATCATGGAGAAGAGGCAAGTTACAAAAGACAGGGCAAGAATTTATAACTTAACTTAGTCAAGCCCCCTTTCCCAACTGTCTCCTCTCTCATTGGTGGAGAGGCACACCTCACCAAATTCTTCCCCAACTGGGACAGCAAGAAAGGAAGCAGGGAGGGTCCCACCAAGGTGGGAAAACAGACAAAGGGAGATAAAAGTGATTGACAGCGGCAATGGAGGAGGGAGGAAGGGAAAGTCAACCTCAAATGCAGAAGTTTTCACTCATCCCATACATTACCCTTACCCTTAGGGTCACTCTGTCAGGTAGGGGCTGCTTTCCCCGCGGTACTGAGCTTTTTGACTCAGTTTATGTGAGTCTGTCTAGAGGAGAGTCAGGACTCAAATATACTCTGAGACATTATGAAAGTAACAAACATTTTCACTTTGATTCAGGTCCTATCAGTTCTCCTTGAGCAAGATAAATATCCCCACAGGGGTTCTGGCTTCCTTTCTTTCTTGCTGTGCATATTCAATTTAAAAACAAAGAAGAAAAACCCAGCCCACCATGGTCATGGTGATAGCCATCAGGTTTTTATTTTAACAGTTTAAATAGCATAAATATCCAAAGCAAACAATCAGATAATAACCAGCTCCAAAGCTACACAAATCTGATTGCTTGCTGCAATCGTAAGAGGGAGGGGTTTTCTCCCTTCTCTTCCTTTTATAATGAATCAAAGGGGACAATAAGAAGTGAAGGACTAAATGAAAATGAGAAGATGATTTTCCCTCAGGAGGGATGGAGAGGGGAGGGGAGGAGGGAAGAAGAAATATGTTTCTGACAAAGCAGGTATTCCTCACTAGGCCCAAAGTCTGCCCAACCCACCTTCCTGCTGGTTTGTGACTTGGTCCGGTCTGTGGTTTTCTCAGCTTCACTCTCCTCCATGACTTGGACACCATGATTTTCAACAAAGGTTCAGGCGGTAGCTACCAGCCATTACTTGGCTCCTTGCTTGGAAGGTTCAGGATGAAAACCTGCCTGGAGTCTTTTTCTGAGCCATCTTTCCATCATGGTTATGTCTCCTTCCTTGGCTGCCTTCTTTGGATTCTTCTTGGAAGTCTGTTCTGGGACGAACTCAAAACTGCAAGAACCTGTGAAATGTGGGTAGTCTATCTGGCTTGAAGATAGATACCTTAGATGCCAACTTTCTAGGTTAACTCTGAGAGAAGAAGTGAGCCCGCTGTGCAGCATGGGCTTATACTAGTTAATATAGGAGGCCAAGGTAGGCTTCCTTTCTTTCTCCATTCTCCCCCAGCCCTTGGTGAATTCCTACTGGTTCTGCTCTATTCCTTCCTCTAGTCATTGCCTTCCCCAAGAGCAGCCTCAATGTGTCCCAAAGTCTCTTCCCTCTTATGATCTTTTAACCTAAGGTCTGAGGTCTTTCCCCAACCCTTTCCCTTCTACTGAATGTGTTTTTCAAAGCTGGTTTGAGGGTGCCTTCAATTCTACTGACCCTAGGTGCTTACCCCCACTGCTGTTGCAGTTACTTATGGCATTAAGCATATAGAGACAGAAATGAAATGGTTCCTGGGCTTGAGAAACTTAACATCCTCCTGGGGAAATACAAGAAAAACACAGGCAAATATGTCATTTTGTATCTTTCTCAAGGGATGAAGCATCAGTGGGGTGAGAGATCAGGAAAGGCTTTGAGTCAGATGTGGCATCTGAGATGAACCTCGAAGAAAGCAAAGGATTGGGAAGAGCCTGTGAAGAGGTAAAGAGATGGGAGGAGGAATGGATGAGCATTCATAGCCTACCTACAGTGTGTCAGACACTGTGCTAAGCACTTTCTAAATATTACCTCATTTCATCTGCAAATCTGTGTGGTTGCTGTTGAATCTGACCCTCTGTGACCACATTTGGGGTTTTCTTGGCAAAGATACTGGAGTGATTTGCCATTTCCTTCTCCAGCTCATTTTACAGATGAGGAAACTGAGACAAACAGGGTTAAGTGACTTGCCCAGGGTCACACAGCTAGTAAGTATCTAAGGACAGATTGGAACTCAGGTCCTCCTGATGCCAATGCTTTATCCACTGCACCACCTAGATGGCCCTGTGATCCTGTAAGGTAGCTGCTATTATTATTCCCATCCTACAGTTGAGGAAACTGAGGCAGACAGAGGTTAAGTGACTCACCCAGGGTCACACAGCTGGTAAGTGTGTCCGAGCAGATTTGATCTCACGTTTTCTTGACTCCAGTTTCAGGGCTCTTATTCACCACTTAGCTGACTCTGTGATATGGGGGTCAGCAGGCAAGCCAGTTCCTCCAGAACAGTGGTTCTCAACCTTTCTAATGCTGCGACCCTTTAATACAGTTCCTCATGTTATGGTGACCCCCAACCATAAAATTGTTTCCATTGCTACTTCATAATTGTAATTTAGCTACTGTTATGAATTGTAATGTAAATATCTGGTATGCAGGATGTATTTTCATTGTTACAAATTGAACATAACCCACAGGTTGAGAACCGTTGCTCCAGAATATGGAGAGCATAAAGGGAAGTAGTGGTTAAGGTCACAGAGGGACGCTAGTGAAGTGGAAAGAAACCCAGAGAAAATAAAATTAAAACGAATGAAAACACCAACAGCAAAAGAAAGAACCCTGGAAATGGAATCAGACCAGGGTTCAATGCTGGCTAAGTGATCATGAGCAGATCATCCTATGGCTCTGAAACTAATTTAGCAAAAGGGAGAGTAGGCCTCAGACTGTCTCCCGGCAGTGGACGGTTAAACACCCTGTAAATCTTAAAGGTTCCCAGAAGCAGGGGTCATTACCCTTGAATTGCTATCTCCTGGATGTAGGAGGACTGGAGTGGGAGAATTCCGGAAACTCACTTTTAGGAGGATTTGGCTTCTGGTGTAGGACAGAAGTGAGTAACTTATATTGGAGGAAGTCAGTCTTTCCCTAGGGTGGAGTCAGAGAGGGCAGGCTCAGAGGCCAGTGGGATAAATAAGCATTTAACTCATTTAAGAGTATGCAAAAGTGAAGAGCCAGACAGGATCCTGCTTTCTAGGTGAGTTTTGTGAGGGTTGGGTGGGGGATATACCCTATCTAGGACCATTATAAAGATTTGTGCCCACATGTTATTTCTGTCCATGGTGAGAGAAGGTTCTCACTAGGCTGGGGAGTTTCCACTTTCTCATGTGACCATGGGGAGACATTGAAGGTTTTTTGAGCAAGGAGAAGGTTTTGATCAGAATTGGGATTTAAGAAGATAACTCTGGCGGTGGGGATAATGGGAGGGGCTAGACCAGAGGCAGAGAGGCCAGTTATAAGAGTCAAGGTGAGAATGTGATGAAAACTTGGGCTGGATTAGTGATCCTGGGAGTGGAGAAAATGGGACTGAACCATGAATTATTGTGGAGGCTGGCTTACTTGGAATAATGGAAATAGTGCTGAAATTCTGGCCAGAGGAATTAGGTTTGAATCTCTACTCTTCTGTTTATTACTTCTAAACTACTTAGGTCTATCTCTTAACTTCTCTATACCTCAATTCCCCTATTTGTGCATTGAAGGAATTGAAGTAAATTCTGTTTTTTTTAAAAATTATTTTATTTTTAATTTATGAAATAAATGGAAGTAAATTCTTAAGTTTCTTCCAGTTCTAAGTTCTCTATCAAGTCTTGGCAACTGAGTCAACGTAGGACGGTGAAAGAGAAGTAGGAAAGCATGCTGAGTGTGCTGGTCAGGGTCAGGTTGTGGATGGGTTTGAATGCTCTCTGGGCTTATTCACAGTGTTCCCAACTGTAAAATGGGAATAATAACCCTAACATGGGGTGGTTGTGAAAAAAGGAATTTGTAAACCTTTAAGTCTTAGAGAAAAGTCAGCTGTTATTATTTCTCTGCTCTTCCTTTCTTCATCTGATTTCTTCTTTACTGTGTTTAGATCTCCACCCACCTGCCCCACCACCACACAGAGAAAGGGAAGAAACAAGAGAGCGTGGCTTTAAGGAGCTGAGGGAATAAAGGGTAGGTGGGAGTGGGACTGGGCAGCTTGGGTCCCAGGGCACCAACAAAAGGGAGCTCCATGGTTGCAGAGAGGCTTTGGGAGCACAAGCCCTTTGATCAGGATTCAGGCAGCTTTTGTGCAGGGAAGGGAGAGTGAAAGTGACCCTACAATGGTAAAGGGTCCTAGGTTGGCCTCTGGGGCTATTGGAACTGGGAGGGGAATCTGGTCAAGGTCTTGAACCTCAGCTTTCCCTATTGTATATCCAGGTGGAGATAACAGAGAACCATGAAAATTCTCATCTCTGTCTTGTTGGGAACTCTATTGTTTGTGGAGTCAGGTGAGACCATGGGATTCTAGATGAGAGATCCCAAACCTTGGAAGGAGGCAGACAGATTGCTAGGGTGCTGTCTCCTTTTCCCCTAGTGATGTAAGGGAATCCAAGGAAGGGGAAGGATTTCGGCTAGGGTCAAGTTGGACTGGGAGTCCTGGAAACTTCAGGGAAGTTTGAGGTGTGGCTTATAGAAATGATCAGGGTGGAGTTGGAGGAGGAGTAGCTGCTTTTTCTGCATGCAGCTGGGAAAGGGCACCAGGGAGGTTGGGAAATAGAGCTTTCAATGTTTGCTGTGCTTTTGTGGGCTCAGTTGGCATGCCTGGCCAATTCTGTGGTTGTGCATGTGGTGAATGATGTTTTGCTTTTTGGCAGGTGGTGCATTGGTGAGCTGGGTGAAGGGGCTGGTGGAAGTGGGCTGGGCAGGTTGGGGAATCCATTCTTCCAAGTCTTAGGAAGCATGGAGTCCAAGTTGTGGGGCAAGAGGCAGCTCTCATTCAGACTCTCCTTTGCTTCTGGGCTTGGGGACTTAGGGCTTGATTTGCCCAACATTTTCCTGGGGTGCCTCTGGGATGCCCGGGTCTCTCCCTTGCAAAGCTTCTGCCCTGATTCATGTGTGCTTCTCTGCAGGTCACTGCCTGCAGTGTATTAAGTGTGCTGGGGTCAATGACATCAACCTCTGTTATGCCAAGAACTGCATAGATGGGCAATCCACCTGTGTCAAGACGGTGATAGCTTCACCCTATGGTGAGTTCTAGAGTGTAGCCGGGGTTCAGAGCTTCATCTTTGGGAGCTTGGGAAGTGGAGTGTGTAGGAGGTGGGGAGGGTGAGGGAGAGAGTGACTTTGGAGATATCCAGTGACTTTGGGCAGAATCTAGCCCTGAATCTCACAGCTTTTCTGAAACTTAGAATTGTTGGGGACCTCAGAGGGCACCCAGTCCCACCCACACCTGAGCAGTCCATTATCTTCTCTAGATCAACCTTGATAAGGAATCATCTAGCCTTCATTGTAAACCTCCAGAAACAGTACTCTCCCTTCCTCTCAAGGCAGCCCATTCCAGTACTGAACTGCTCTTCTCAGGCACAATCAATCAACCAACATGCATTTTCTAAACCCCTACTATGTGTCAAGCACTGGGTTATGTGTAGTGAAGCTTCAGAGAAAAGTGATCAAAATAATGCTTTTCCTCAAGATGTTCCTTTCTATCTGAGAAAATCACAATTGTAAATGCATACAGAAATATATGCAAAATAAATGCAAGGTAATTTAGGGGGTTGGACATCTAGGTGACCAGTGGATGGTATGCTGGGTCTGAAGTTAGGAAGACTTATCTTCCTGAGTTCAAATCTGGTCTTAGACACTTATTAACTGTGTGATCTTGGCTAAGTGATATAACCTCTCTGAGCTTTAGTACCCTGCTGACCTCATATGATAGGTTTGAGACTCCAATAACAGGACTTGGTGGGGGTTAAGGAAGTAGAAGGGGGCAGCTAGATGGCACAGCAGATAGAGTATCATGTATGGAGTTAGGAAGACTCATCCTGAGTTCAATTCCAGCCTCAGACACTTACTAGATGTGTGACTCTGGGCAAGTCACTTAACCCTGTTTGCCTCAGTTTCCTCGTCTGTAAAATGAGCGGGAGTAGGACATGGCAAATCACTCCAGTGTCTTTGCCAAGAAAACCCAAATGGGGTCATAAAGAGTTGGACATGACTGAAATAACTCAACAATGACAATTTAGGAGGTTGGGCATTAGCACCTGGAGGAATCAGGAAAAGCTTTATGCAGAAGGTGTTTGAGCTGGGTGTGGAAGGAAACTGGGGATTCTAAGAAGTAGAGGTGGGGAGGGAGAGCATCCCATGGGAGAACGATGGGAGATGGAGTACCATGTGTTATGGGTATCAAGTGTGCCAACGGAAGAAAGCATAATAAAGCTGGGAAAGGTAGGTTGCACCCAGTTCTGAAAGGCCTTAAATGCCAAACAGAAGAGATTATATTTGATTTTGAGGCAATCAGGAACCATGGGAGTTTACTGAGTCTATGAGTGACATGGTCTAACTTGTGCTTTGTTGTTATTCCATCATTTCAGTCATGTCCAACTCTCCATAACCCCATTTTTTTTTTGCCAAGATACAGAAGTAGTTGGCCATTTCATTCTCCAGCTCATTTTACAGATGGAGAAACTGAGGCAAATAGGGTTAAATGACTTGCCCAGGGTTACACAGTTAGCAAGTGTGTGAGGCCAGATTTAAACTCGGGAAGATTCCTGACTCCATCTATCCACTAAGTCACCTACCAGCCCTCTGTTCTTCAAATGCCCAAAGGCAAGTCTTTTCTTCTCCAGGCTCTATAAACATCCCTAATCCTTTTGTCCAATCCTGAAGTGATACAGCCCTTCATTGTCCTATTTGTTCACTATTGGTTACTCTCCAGCTTCTCAATCTTCTTTAAAAAACATGGCATCTGGAATTGCCCTCTACAACAGTGTAGAAGAGCCTCTGGAACAGTGATTCTCAACCTGTGGGTTGCGACCCCTTTGGGGATCAAATGACCTTTTCACAGGGGTCGCCTAAGACCATCGGAAAACACATATTTCCAATGGTCTTAGGACTGAGACACCACTCCTCTATCTCCAGGTGGTTCGCCCACATGCCCACATGCAGATATACCCACATATGAGTATTAAAGGGTTGTGGCATTAGGAAGGTTGAGAACCACTGCTCTAGAATCTAGAACAGCCCTCCAGATGAGGTATGGTGAGAGCAGAGTACAGTGGGACTATTAGCTCCTTTTTCTTGCAAGCTAGACCTCTCCTAATGTAGACCAAGATTAGTTTTTGGTTTGTTTTTTTTTGGTTGCCCCATTACACTGCTTAATCTTATGGAGGGTGCTAGTCCCCGTTTGGCTTTCCTCATCTGACTACTTTCCAGCTGGTCAATGTTGCTCAGTCAGTTAACAATTAAATACCTACAAAGTTCTAGACATTTTTTAAGGCTTACAATAGTCAATGCAAATGCAAAGAAGGAAATGATTTCTATTGTCAAGGAACTGACTTATAATTGAGGATCCATCCTCAAATATGACTCTGTACCTGAAGGTGCTGTCCAGATGGGTCAGCCTAGGGCAGAGTCAGTCTCATCAATTCCTCACCCAAGATCTCTATGGCTTAATCAGAGCTTTGAAAGCCTACAGATCCTAAAACCTTCCTCCTCCCACCTGTTTGGGTTGAAAAATACCCTTCATCCTTAATTTAGTAACCAAAGTAAACACAGAGATGTCTTAGGATAAGAATAGGAGTTTATTCTCTTCCCTGGGAGAAGAGGGCAGTCTGCTCCCATGCCTGGGCATGGGAGAGAGGGCGTGTTTCAAAGGGTAGAACCAGAATTTATAATTTAACTTAGTCAAGTCCTCTTTCACAACTGTTTCCTCTCTCATTGGTGGAGAGACTCACCTCACCAAATTCTTCCCTACTGGGACAGCAAGAGAAGAGAGTGGGGAGGGTCCCACCAAGGCAGGAAAACAGACGAAGGAAGGTAAAAGTGATTGACAGCAGCCATGGAAGGGGGGGGGGATGGGAAGGTTAACAATCCCAGATTGAGAAGTTGTCACTCATTCCACACACACCCTAGTAAAGAGAAATTCTACTCATGATTCCAGTCTGAGAAAATAATTTCTTTGTGTCTTGAAAGTTTTTCAGTCTCTGGTGAACCTCCATTAGAAAATAAACACTTGGAGGGGAGGTCTAGCTGAGCCAGAGGTGGGTCACATGTGGCCTCCAGACCACAGGTTCCCCACCTCTGGGCTAAGCCATTTTTAGTTGATGTTTTATGTAACCCTAGATTCCCAGAGCTGGAAGGGACATCTGAGAGCACTGAGAATTTATTCAGGGTATGTTTCTAACCTTTGATTGTGATAGGTTCAGACTATTGTTTCAGCTGCTTTTTGTATAGCAAACTGTTGCCAGCCTTCATCATTGAAGCAGAAATTATATTGGCTAATTACAGTTATTGTGCTTCAGCCTCCTTGCTACCGAGCTTAAGATATCTTCCTGCATCTCCCTTTCTATTAGGAGAGGTAAGCTTCAAATGCATTAGCTATTATGGGAACTTAATGCCTATTTATAGCTTTGTTTCTACTGGAAAATATGCTTCAAGTTCCAAACAATTGTCTGCTAAACACACTTTTGGAACAAAAGCCATTCTAGGGGTTGAACTGGACTATTTCTTTCTTTCTTTTTTTTTTGCTTTTTGGAGGGCAGTTGGGGTTAAGTGAGTTGCTCAAGGTCACATGGCTAGCCTTTTGTGGCAAGTGTCTGAGGCTGGATTTGAACTCAGGTCCTCCTGACTCCAGGGCCAATGCTCTATTCACTGCGCCACCTAGCCACCCCAAACTGGACTATTTCTAATGTCTCTTATAGCTTTGACACCCTTGTTCTGTAATCTAAGATCCCCTCAAGCTCTAAAATCTCATATTTAAGGTGGCTTTCAGCTCTCACATTTTAGTTCTGTGTTCTGAGTTCCTTCCCAGTGCTAGTATTCAGTATAGTAAATCCCTTAACATTTTGAATTCATTCTCACCATTCAACAGTTTTATTCTGGGAAAATCTCTGAGGGATGCAGTCAGTACAGTGGGAATTAAAAAAGACGGTGGGGTAAGTGTGGGTTAAGGAAGGTTATGAGGTGCTTTCGGGAAGAAGAGGGAACTGAATTGAGAAATGGGGGACAGAAGAAGGTAGGTAGAGTAGGTCCCTCCTAGGAAGGGACAAGGACTCAGAGGTAATTTATAGGAGATTATCAGGGGATTGTTGCTATTGTTCAGTTGTTTCTGACTCTTCACAACCCCCTTTGGTGTTTCTTGACAAAGATACTGGAATAGCTTGCCATTTCTTTCTTCAGCTCATTTGACAGATGAGGAAACTGAGGTAAACAGGGTTAAGTGACTTAACTCAGGGTCACACAGCTAGTAAGTATCTGAGATTGGATGTGAACTCAGGTCTTCCTGGCTCCAGGCCTAGTGTTCTACCCACAGTGCCACCGAGCTGCCTTCTTCAGGGTATAGTCAAGAGCTAGTCTTGGCTGATGTCAAAGGTGGGTGTTAAAAATTAAAGGGACATTAAAAAGGAAAGGAGGGATCACATTGGATATGGAGTCCTTAAATACTCAGTTCTCCTCTATTCCACAGACTCTAAATCTTATGTCATGGACTGTACTTCTTCCTGTGAAGATTTTAAAAAGTCGTTTTCGGAGATTGTATACCAAGGAATCAATGTGAAAGTGTCCTGTTGCAACACTGATCTGTGTAATGGGGTGGGTGGGGTCAGGGGCAACCCCTGGGTCCTGGCAGGGACACTCTTCCTCAGCCTGGGACCTGCCCTTCTCTGGGCTGGACTGTGAGAAAATTCCTTCCTCATCAGCCTTTTCTCACGAGGCCTTCCTTCTGGTACCAAGTCCATAAAACTGGTGCTCCTGCTCTAATCCCTCCTCAGTCCATGTAGCTTCTGGGTTGAGACCTTTGGCTTAAACCCTGTCATCCCTAAAAGGATAGACATGAAGCCTCTCTGTCTCTTACCCATTTACCATTCTTTGCTTTTTATCATTCTTGTAGGATTCCTCATTAGCTCCCAGCCAGTCAGTTTCTCCCTTGTTCCAGTGTATGTCCCTGGGGAAGATTTTCTTCCTTCTTTTTTCTTCAGTATTATAGTTCTAAGGATCGTTGGGGAGGATTAATTTTTAAGTTTTCTTTGAGGAGAGAGAAGGACCCCGAGTGCCAGCAAACAATGGAGATAAGGGGAACACAGGCATCTGGGAGTTGAACAAAAGAGAAAAAGACAGGGTGACTGGACCTTAGAGACCAAAAAATGGGACTTTATTTGGGCAACTCGGTGAAGGAAATTTTGCCTGACCTTGAGGTAGGAACCAGAGGCACCAGATAGAAATCTAAGAATAGTCTCAGGATACTAGAGAGAGAACTTGGGGTTGAGAACAAATGTACTCAGAGGGCTAGACAGAAATCCCTGGACTCAAGATCTCTGAGGCAGACATTTCTCTGAGCTGAACAGAGCTGAGCGCTGTCCGTGGTATGTCAAACTCCTTCCAATTGCATCATAACACATAAATAAACGTCTGAATAAATGAGTGTTCTGAGAGTATGTTTCTATCTAGCATAATTAATACTCTGATTGTAGGTGATGGTGGGATAATAGATTTGGGAAGGACCTTGAAGACTGATCTGGGACTATCATGTGGGATGCATGATAGAAGTTCATGGTAAAACCTGCTTAGGATTTGCTTTTACAATCTAAGTACACCCAGGTAAAAAGGTCTTCTAGGTGTTTGGGGATGTAACCACCAACAAATTAACTGTCTTATTATATAAGAAGCATTGAAACTCATTCTTAAGACAATGTTTTGCATGGTGGGAGAAATTAGCTCTTGGGTGTATGGAAGGAAATTTCAGACGTGGATTGTTTAATTGAATTTTTTAAAAATTGTGCTAGGCACTGAGTGTGCAAACAAAAATGAAATAGCCCCTATTCTCAAGGAGCTTACAATCTAGTTGGTAGTAGTGACTGTGTTTGTTTGATACATTAAAAAATACACAAATACAAGCTAATTTAAGGGGGGAAGGAAGACAGAATAATAACAACTGGGTGTATTGTAGGGTCAGAAAATGACAGAAATTTCTGCACTGAAAAGGATCTCAGGGGCCATTTAGTATAATTTTTGCCTGAACAAGAATCTTTTCCCTGGATCATCTAGCTTTTGCTTGAGGACTATCAGTGATAAGGAACCCATAATTTACCAAGGCAGCCCATTCCAGCCTTGCAGAGCTCAGATTATTAGGGACTTTTTCTTTAAATCTACCCCATTGCAATTTCTACCCACTACTCTTAGTTTTTCCTTTTGAGGCTAAATTGAATAAGTTAATTCCCTCTTCCATATGACATCTCTTCATATACCTGAAGAAAACTTTCATGTCCCTTTACATCTTCTCTAGGCTAAATATCCCTGGATTCCTTTGATTTATCCTACTAGGACATGCTGTTCCATTCTATAGCAGCAATTAGGGGACTTAGAGGAGGATTTCACGAGAGAATTAGACAGGTCTGTAGTTTGTAAAGCAATAGGACTAGGAGGCATCCATTGGTAAGGAGAATGAGTTCCACCAAAGGCAGTATGTCCTCCCTCATTGGAAGTCTTCAAGCAGAGGGTTGATAGCCACTTGTCAGGATTGTTGTAGGAGGGATTCTTGTTCAAGTGTGGGTTGTACTAGATGACCACGTAGGTCCCTTCTGATTTAAAAATAATAATTCCTTGATTCAGAGTCTACCTTTAGTCTAGTGCATTTTAACTCACTCAAAGACCTTAAACAAGACATGAGGCAATAGATAATTAGGGAAAAATACAACCAAAAAGGGAGTCAAGATGATGGAGTAGAGAAAGTGGAGCTCTTTCAGCATTCTTCTGCAAACAACATTAAAATAAACCTCAAATTGAATTTTGAGCAGCAAACCTGAATGAGACATTCTTCCAGCTCAAGGCCACAATAGGAGGTTGGAAAGAGATTTGTGACATGGGGGAGAAGCTACCATGTTGCTAAAGGAATAGGGGGCTTGGAATACTATATTCTGGAAGGCAAAAGAGCTAGGATTACAACCAAGAGTAACCTACCCAGCAAAACTGAATATAAATCTTCAAGAAAAGTATAGATATTTAATGAAATAGAGAACTCTCAAGCATTCCTAATGAAAAGACCACAGTTGAAAAGAAAATTTGACTTTCAAATATAAGACCCAAGGGAAGCATAAAAAGGTACATGGGAAAGAAAAATCAGAAGGGACTCAATAAGGTTAAACTGCTCAGCTTTCTATATGGGAAGATGATATGTGTGTCTTCTAAGAACTTTATCATTTTTAGGGCCATTAGAAAGATTCTACATAGGAAGAGGATGTGGAAGTAATTCAGTTATGTTGGGATGATGTAAAACAAATGGATAAGTGAGAGAGAGGGATGTCCTGGGATAAAGGGGAAGGGAGGGGAAAAATGGGGGAAATTAGCTCACGTAAAAGAGCTATGCAAGGAAGATTTTTTTTTGCAGTGGAGGAGGAAATGGGGGGGCGGTGAGGAGGCAACACATGAACTTCACATATTTTAATTGGTTCAAAGGGGAAAAATATATCCACGTGCGCAACTGGTAATAGAAATATGTCTTGTCTAATAGGAAAGCATGAAAAGCAGGGGATAAGAAAAAGTCGTGTGTGTAAAAGAAGCTAGTAGTTAGAAGCAAAACAGACTTTAGAGGTGGGGCAGGACAAAAGAGAAAGAAGGATAAACAGAAGAAAATAAGATATAGGAAAATGTACAGTTAGTAATTATAACTATGAATGTGAATGGGATGAACTTACCCATAAAATGGAAGAATGGATTAGAAATTAAAATCCAACAATATGTTGTTTCCAAGAAATACACTTGAAAGAGAGAGACACACAGAGAATTAAAATAAGATTCTGGAGCAGAATCTATAATGCTTTACTTGAAATAAAAAAAGTAGGGGCTAGTAATCATGATTTCAAACAAGGTAAAGCAAAAATAGACCTAAATTAAAAGGATAAACAGGAAATGGGGAAACCACATCTTGCTAAAAGGAACCATAGACAATGGAATAATATAAATGCTAGACATATGCATCAAATACTGTAGCATCCAAATTCTTAAAGGAAAAGTTAAATGAATTACAGGAGGAAACAGATAATAAAATTATACTAGTGAGGGACCTCAGTTTCTCCCTCTCAGAACTAGATAAATCTAATGATAAAATAGTTTTAAAAAGAAGTCAAGAAGATAGATAAAATGTTAGAAAAGTTACATATGATAGACCTCTAGAAAAAAATGAATGGGAATAGAAAAGAGTATTTACATTTTTGTCAACTGTACATGGTGTCTTCACAAAAAATTACCATATATTGGGGCATGAAAACCCCACAATCAAATGCAGAAAAGCAGAAATACTAAATGCACCTTTCAGACCATAATGCAATAAAAATTACATTTGGTAGAGGGTCATGGAAACATGGATTAAAAATTAACTGGAAACTAAATAATCTAATCCTAAAGAATGAATGGGGTAAAATAAAAATCATAGAAATAATAAATAAATTCATTAAAGAGAATGACAACAATGAAATAAAATAACAAAATTTGTGGGATGCAGCCAAAGCAGTAATTAGGGGAGAAATGTACATCTTTAAATGTATATATAAGTAAAAGACAGGACAGTTCAATGAATTGGGCATACAACTAAAAAAAAAACCCAATCAAAAATCCCCAGTTAAATACCAAAATGGAAATCCTGAAAATCAAAGGAGAGATTAGTAAAATTGAGAATTAAAAAAATTGAACTAACAAATGAAACCAAAAACTGATTTTATGTAAAAGAAAACCCAATAAAATATACAACCTATTGGTTTATTTGATTTTGGAGGGAAAACAAAGAAGAAAACCAGATTACAATGCTAATATTAAAAATTAAAGGGGTGAATGTATCACCAGCGAAAATGAAATTAAAGCGATCACTATGAACTATTTTGTCCAATTATATGCCAATTAAATTGACAATCTGAGTAAAGTGGATGAATATTTACAAAAATACAAACCACCCAGATTAATAGAAAGGGAAATAAAATACTCAAATGACCCAATTTTAGAAAAAGAAATTGAAAAGCCATCATTGAGCTCCCTAGGAAAAAAATCCCCAGGACCAGAGGGATTCATAAGTGAATTCTACCAAATATTTAAGAAACACAAAATCCCAATACTATATCAACTATTAAGAAAAATAAGTAAAGGAGTCCTACCAAATAACTTTTTAAATGACACAAACATGGTTTTGATACCTAAATCAGAGTGAGCAACAATAGAGAAAGAACACTATAGACCAATTAGCTTAATGAATATCAATGCAAAAATTTTAAATAAAATACTAGCAAGGAGATCACAGCAATATGTCACAAAGATCATACATTATGACCAGATGGGCTTTATCCTAAGAATGCAGGGCTGGTTCAATATTAGGAAAGTTATTGGCAGAATTGACCACATCAATAAAAAGAATAAGTACTATGTTATTATGTTAGTAGATGCAAAAAATAACCTTTGAACAAAGTAAAACACACATTCCTATTAAAAACACTAGAAAACATATGGATAAAATGATCCTTTCTTCAAATGATAAGTCAAGTGATATCTATTTAAACAAAGAGCAAACATTATCTGTAATGGGGATAAAACCGAAGCCTTCCCAATAAGATCAGGAATGAAGCAAGGATGTCCATTACCACAAATATTATTCAATTATGTGCTAGAAATGCTAACTATAGCAATAAGACAGGGAAAAAAATTAAAGGAATAAGAATAGGTAAGGAGGAAACAAAAGTATCATCCTTTGCAGATAATATGACAATATGCTTAGAGAACCCTATAGAATCAACTGAAAAACAGTTAAAACAATGAACAACTTTAGCAAAACTACAGGCTAATAAAATAAATCCACATAAATCATTATTTCTTTTTTTAAATTGTTCAGTTATTTTTCAGAGATATGTGACTCTTTGTGACCAAATTTGGGGTTTTCTTAGCAAAGATACTGAAGCAGTTTGTGATTTCCTTCTCCAGCTTACTTTACAGATGAAGAACTGAAGCAAATGAAGTTAAGTGACTTTCCCAGGGTCACACCACTAGTAAATGTCTGACCTCAGGAAAATGAGTCTTCCAGACATCAGGCCCAATACTCTGCCCACTATGCCACTTTACTGCCCCTAGCATTTCTACATATTACCAATAAAATCCAACAAGAAGAGATAGTGAAATTCCATTCAAAATAACTGCAGACAATATAAAATACTTGGTAGTCTACCTGCCAAGACAAACCCAAGAATTATATGGGAACACAAAATAATTTTCACAGAAATGAAGATAGACCTTAATAATTTGAGAAATATTAATTGCTCATGTGTAGGCTGATGATAATTTCATTTAAATTATTTGCTTATTCAGTGCCATACCAATCAATCTACCAAGAATTATTTTATAGAACTAGAAGAAATAGTAATAAGATTCATCTGGGAGAAAAAAAGGTCAAGAATAACAAGGGAATCAATGAAAAAATACGAAGGTGGCCTTGTAGTTTCAGATTTAAATAATATTACAAATCAGTAATTATAAAAACAGTCTAGTACTGGTTAAAAATAGAGTGGTGGATCAGTGGAATAGATTAGGTATATAATACACAGTGGTAAAAGATCATAGACCATAAAAAGATCATCTTGTTTGATAAACCTCAAAATTCAGGCTTTTAGGATAAGAAACTACCATCTGAAAAAATTGCTGTGAAAACTGGAAAGCATGAGGGTAGAAACTAAGCATAGACCAACATTTCACACCACACATACATCAAGATAAGGTCAAAATGGACAAATGATTTAGATATAAAGTTCAATATTGTAAATAAATTAAAGGAGGATGGAAAAATGTACCTGTCAGATCAATGGATAGGTTGAGTTTGAGATGCCTGTAAGAACACATTTTGAGATATCCAAAAGTCAGTTGGTGATGTGTAACTGCAATTCAGTAGGGAGTTAGTATTAGATACCAATATCTGTATCTATGTCTATTTTTATGTCTTTACCTATATTTATATCTATAGCTATAGCTATACACATATACATACATGCACAAATGTTTATATGTATATATATATAAATACATACACATACACATGTATAGATATGCCACATCCATCCATCCATCCATCCATCTATCCATCTATCCATCCATCCATCCATCCATCCATTCATCCACCTACCTACCCACCTACCTACCTACCTACCTTCTACCTATCTATCTATCTATCTATCTATCTATCTATCTATCTATCTATCTATCTATCAATTGCATAGCCATGGTAACTGAACCCAAAGGATCTGATGAGATCATGAAGTGAGACAGTATAGAGCAAATAGAGAAGTAACCTCAAGACAGAGCCTCAAGGGTCAACCATGACTCGTGGGCATGACATGGATGGAAAACTAGCAAAGAATATTGAGGAGGGGGTCAGTCAGGTAGGAGGAGAGCTAGGAGACATCAGTGTCACAAAAACCTTGAGAAAAGAGAGGATCTGAGAGGAAAACATGTTGCAAGGAATACTATGAAGCAGGATGGGGAAGGAGAAAAGGCCATTTGTTTGACAATTAAATGATCACTTAATTGTACCTTCAGAGAGGGCAATTTCAGTTGGGTGATGGTGTTGGAAGTCAGATTGCAGAAAGTTTAGAAGAGAGTAATAGGAGAGGAAACAGAGGCATTTGTTGTAGATGACTTTCTCTAGGAGTTTAGTTGAAAAGGGAAGCAGAAATAAAGGATGATAGCATGGATAGTACACTGAAGTGAATTTTTTTATGGTTATGGTTGTAGGTAGCAGGGAAGGAGCTAGTAGGTAGAGGGAAATTAATGCTAAGAGATAGAAGGATGGTTGTGGCAATTTGCTACGGGAGATATGAAGAGATAGGATGAAGCATGCACATAGAAGCATTTGCCTTTGCAAGGAGAAGGATCATTTCTTCATAAGAGAGATGAGGAAAGAGAGAGATGGGTGAGAGTAAGATGAGTGATCTGACTTTGAACCATAGCAATTAGAGTCTGACCATACAACCAATCTGTTTGTATTATTATCTAATCCACACCTCTTCATTTCTTCTGTAAGAATAAACTTTAATACTTATTTCTTCCTTGACTTATAAAGCAAATTAAAATATACACGAAGATTTAACTGGAAGACTTAAAAGGTACAACTGCATGAAAAGAGCTTTTAGAAAATAAAGGTAAAGCAAAATATGCTATATATTTTCCCTGAAATTATCCCGTATCTTAGAAGTTTTTTTTAGCAAATACATATGAAAATATCAAAGAATTTAGCCTCTGAATGCTTTATCATTTTTATAACTTTTGTTACCTTCAGAATTAAGAAGATGAGACTTTCAAACTGTGATGTTTAAAAAGGTCCAAGATAAATAGTTTCTGGGTAATTTGATAATTTTATTAACAAGGCCAGCAGGTTTTTAATAAAAAGAATGGTCATTTGGCTGTCTTAGACCAAAGGCAATCATGGTGGTGGACTTACAGTTTATATACCTTTAATGCAATAGGTGGTCCATCAAATAGAAATTAAATTTAATTGGTTAACATGATTAGAGGTGGGTTGTGTTAAAATAAGTATCTCTAGGGTAGAGAAAATTGTTATTTGTCTTTCCTTCTCAAAGAGGAGCATGAAATCGGGGATATGATGCTATGACAAGCAAGTGAATTGGATTTAAGCGAGGGTGACCTTTGCAAAGTCAACAGCCTCACTATCTCCTCCCAGATCCATCTTGGTCCGATGGACAGATATAAATCAGAACAACTGGATATGGCCTTGTTTGCAATGG
Source organism: Pseudocheirus occidentalis (assembly GCA_028646575.1). NCBI lineage: Eukaryota > Metazoa > Chordata > Mammalia > Diprotodontia > Pseudocheiridae > Pseudocheirus > Pseudocheirus occidentalis. The sequence continues at coordinate 68,719,864 of CM053594.1, read as the reverse complement.
AAGATCTTGGCCTTTTTAAAATAAGGTCTTTAACAGGTCTCAGTTTGACAGAGGTAATGCCCAATCAGTGATTAAGGCTTGTTGTTTGTCCTTTGTTCTTGAAAAGGACCATGATGTCTGGGAGATGCCGTCCTAATCTTTATCTTGCCATTGGACCCAGTTCAGCCCTCCCTCATTTAAATCCAATTCAGTTGCATGTCATGGCATTTCCTCCCTGATGTCATGATCTTCTTCTAGGACAAAGGACAAACAACAACCACCTCTAAAAGTGGGCAACTCAGGTCACTTTCTTTCCTCCCTTCCTTCCTTCATTCCTTCCTTTGTTCCTTCGTTCCTTCGTTCCTTTGTTCCTTCCTTTGTTCCTTTGTTCCTTCGTTCCTTCATTCCTTATTCCCTCCCTTGCTCTCTCTCATTCTTTCTCTTCTCTCTGTCCACATAGGGTATCATACCCTTACCTGCTGGTGCTCTGCCCAAAGATAACTTGAGGTTTATTTGCTAGATTTCTTTCTTAAGGACCATGCCTTAAACCCAAATCACTTTGGCTCTCATTGATTGTCCAATAGTAGGTTCCAGGCCAAGACCCATTTGGTCATTATTTGGGCCCTGATTGGCTCAGAGTGAATGTAAGTAGCAATTGTTCCTGTTTTGACCAGAAATCCTGAGGGTCCACCCCTCCCAGATTGATTTTTCTTTTTTACTGCAATAAAGATGTCATTCTCTGCCTCATTTCTCACTTAGCCTTACTCACTGAATGGGTAGCTACCTCAATCAAACAGAGACCTGTTAAAAACCTTAGCTTAAAAAGGTCAAGGTCTCTCACTGCATCCTGGGCCATCTCCAGTCATCCTGATCTATATCTTGCCTCTGGACCCAGATGCTCAGAAGAGAAAGTGAGGCTGGTGACTTTGCACAGTCCTCCCTCACTTAAATCCAATTCACTTGCACCTTAAAGGGAGAGTATCTTTATACTAGATCACTCATAGCTTTTGACTATCAATTCAAAAGGATCTCTTCACCTAAACTTGAGTAGAACACAGGGCCTCCATACCCTATATTAAATTCTTTGGTAGGTCGTACTGAGTCTGACTGAGATCTGGAGAGCCAGTTCAATCTTATTATCAGTACTGTCCTTCAAGAAAAGGGAACTTTTTAAAACGAGGAATTTAGAAGAGGGAAGAGCCCTTGAATCTCCCCAAGATATTGGTTATTAATAATCATTTCTTACAAAATGGAGTAATAGTTTGTCACTGAGTTTCTACCCAATTTGAGTGCATATGGCTGCTGTTCAGAAAGAGTTAAGCCCACATTACCTAGCTTAATAAGAAATGACAAATCACACAAAGACTCAAAGTTACAGTTTAACTTATCAGTCTTGTCTTTAAGGTCCAGCTGTTTGTTTTCCCAATGATAAGGTGCTTTTAAAGGATGGACAATAGCTTGCTACATATTTATGATTTGTGTCCTTTGTACTGAATCCAGAATTTACCTTCCTGATAGGTGTCTTATTTCTAATTTAGAAAAAAAAATGTTTGAGAGTATTCTGGAATTATGCCCAAAGAGTTATACAACCAAGCAAAGCCTTTGACCCAGCAATATCACCATAAGGTCTGTTTCCCAAGATGATCAGGAATTGATAGCTTCTAAAATATTTATAGCAGTTCTCTTTGTGGGGGCAAAGAACCAGAAATGGAGGGGATGCTCATCATTTGGAGAATGGCTGAATAAATGCTGGTATATACTTGTGATGGAATACTACTGTGTGTAAGAAATGATGAGCATGTTGATATTTAGAAAAAAAACAGAAAGACTTGCATGAAATAATGCAGAGTGAAACAAACAGAACCAAGAGAACATTGTATATAGTAACAGCAATACTGTTTGAATAATAACTGAATAATTAAGCTATTCTGAGTAAAATGAATAATCAGATCAACTAAGAAGGACCTATGAAAGAAATGTTATCCACCTCTAGAGAAAGAACTGATATATGGCAGTATGAATTGTATAGTTCCACATACATATCCATATCAAATGTTGACCTTCTCTAATGAGGGACTGGGAGAGAGGGAGGGAGACAACTTGGAACTCAAAATGTAATAAAAATGTATAATAAATATAAAATTAAAAAATTATTGATATACAGAAAAAAATATATGCATGTTTGTCAAACAGTTAATTCCACTTTAAGGATGTACAATAAGAATATTCCCACAAATTAACTCTGTTTTTGAGCTAATCATCAAAAATCCACCAACTGATCATTTGGAACATTGTTCTCACAATTTATATATCAATCTATAAACTTATACAATTAGAGAGAATGGGCATAAGGCAGCTTTCTGACCTTAAAATGACTAACTTTAAATTGCTAGCACAGTTACAAAATTGTCTGTATGGAACAGTGAGTCCACTGTTTGCAAAAACAAACAAAAAACTTCCCTATATTTGGTATGTCATGGTTAAAGGAGTAAAATCCCGCAGCAGTAGCCACGTAGCCATGAGGATTAATATTGTAAGTATTCCTGTTGAGAAAAAGGGATGTGACCATTTTTTCTTCATTATTTTTGTTTATCCAAAATATCCTATATGCATCCTTTGGAAATTTGATTTTGAAACATTGTCTTCCATGTGAGATACTTCAAAAAAAGAATACTTTGGTTTCAATTAGCTACACAAATAATCTACTAGTCCATGTTATAATACTGTGTCTTACAGAGTATAGTACTTCCATTTTTTGGACTTGCAGAATTTGCAGAGAAAGAACATTACAACTCACATACCCAGTGCAAGAGAAACTCCTCCAGTGAAACTAGCTGCATTAAAAGATGTTTTGTAGAAAGAGAGATTTGGTGTACCTCATATGATAACTGGGTTGGTGGCTCTCTGTGATGGTTGAGAGAGCAAGTAAAAGTTTAGTTGTAGAATTAATTGGAGATAGACTGGTAGTTGGTTCTACCAAACAATAACTTGCATATTTTTGGAACAGTAGTCCAAATGTCATTTTTTATATTTTTTTGAATAGTAGTCCCTATCTTCATATGTGGTTCAAGAGCATGTGGCATTGTTACTGTCAAGACAAGAACTTCAGTGAATGTGACCTTCACAACTTTCTGGTGGTATAGTATGGGTCATGGCACTTTCATGGACTTTGTTCTGGTTGGAAATGGTCTCTGTCATGACCTTCATAGTAAGCTGAGGGAATGGACTTCCTGTGGGCTGGGGAGAGGATTTCATGGTGGATTGGGAAGTGAGTTTTGTAGTGGACTTCTAAGTGGACAGAGTGGAGTTGGTCATGAGTAGTCAGCACCAGGGTGCACAGTACAGTCAAACCAAGCAGCTTCTCAGAAGACCAGCAAGGAGAGCCCCAACATTCATGGCATTAGTGCTGGCAAGATCTTGCCACTGCTGAAGAATCTTCAACTACACCCAACAATCTTTCCAATATCAATGATAGCAGCTCAGTTCTTGACCTGGGGTCATGAAGAGTGAGCCACAGTTGGACAACCACAAATTCCCTACATAGATAAAACCACAAATTTGGTGAAGAATAAAAAACACATTTGGGGCAAAGATACTAGAGCAGTTTATCATTTCTTTCTCTAGCTTATTTTATAGATGAGGAACACAGGCAAACAAGGTTAAGTGACTTGCTCAGGGTCACACAGCTAGTGAGTGTCTGAGGCTAGATTTGAACACAGGAAGATGAGGGAAGATGCTTCTTCCTGACTCCAGGCCCAACAGTCTTTCCACTGCACCACCTAGCTGCTCCTTGGAAGGATGTATTCATAATCGAAGGGAGAAGAATCCAAAAGTAAGTAACTGGGGAAATATAACCCCCCAAAATATTGCTACACTAAAGATTTCAAGAGAGAAAAAAACTCAGCAAAACAAATCTTGGCGAAAGATTTCAAGAAAAAATAAATCAATAAAATGAAAGGTTTTCAAAAAGTGTATCCAAATTCCTAGGATCGACTTGAATTTAAACCAGTAATGAAAGTATGATTCAAAAAGAAAAACAACAGTCAAAATCATATTACAAAGAAAAATATGTCAATTGATACAGAAAATGTCTTTGACAAAGTACATTAATTTTTTTCAACTACAAAGTACAGACATAGATGTCACGCAGAATCCTTAATCCAAGCCTGCATACATTATGCCCCTAGACCAGTGGTTCTCAACCTGTAAGTCGTGACTCCTTTGGGTGTCGAATGACCCTTTTCATAGGAGTCACAGGGGAGACACCGCTCCTCTATTCATCTCCAGGTGGGTCTGCCCACATGCAGATACGCCCACATATCAGTATTAAAGGGTCACAGCATTAAGAAGGTTGAGAACCACTGCCCTAGACCTTCTCCCTGTGCAGAATTATATAATAACGAACATATGTTGTGAATTTTTATATTTCCCAGGAAGTGAATTCAAATAGAATCATATTGAGACCCCAAAACTATCTAGCCCACAAAATCTCTCTCTAAATGATGATTCAGTGGGCCAAATAAAATTCTGCCACCAACTTCCTATGTCACCTTGAACAAGCTACTTCCTATCTTCGGGCCTCAGCTTCTCCCACTGTAGAATGAGAGACCCAGACAAAATGATATTTATGGTCTTTTCCCTCTCTGACTTTCTATACCATTCCTTCCAGAAAAGGTATTCTAGATTCTAAAGCAGAGGTTCCCAGACTTTTTTGGTCTACCACCCCCTTAAAAAAAAATTACTCAGCACTCCCTGGAAATCTACTTTCTTTAATCCTTTAACAGTTTTTTTTGACATTTGGGTTATTTAAAAAAAATAAGATATTAAAAAAAATCTTAAATTTAACAATTTATTGTAAATTTTTTTCCTGCCTTGAAATTTTGATGATGCAAAATTGCATCATGTAGCCATATAGTATGGTCTTCTAAACAAGTCATTATATGCACATATTTCTGCCTATGCATGCTGGACAATGCATGGTACGCTTGCCTGCCAACACTTGATTTTTAAGCCCTGTTGGTAGACTTGACCACTGATCAATAATAACTTGCATTTTGTATGTTTATTTGAAAAACAATGTTGTCACTACAAGTTTAGCTTTGTTACACAAGAGATGAGAAATATATGAATGATATTTCAAAATTTTCTTTCCTTCTTTTCTTAGGCTATTCAACACCCTCCCCCCTCCCCCAATTGCACCTGAGGCTACTACTGCCCCCCTTGGATCACTCCAATGACCCATAGGAAACAGTATTGCCCACTTTGGGACCTTTTTAAAACAATTTTTTTCCCCCACTTCTGACTTTAGCATTCTAGAATTACAGATTTCAAGATTGAAAAGATAAGATTAGATCATTTACTTTTTAAGTCATAAAGGTTAAATCATTTGCTTGGGAGGCATCTAGATGTTTCAGTGGTTAGAGGCATTTGACCTGGAGCCAAGGAAGACCTGAGTTCAAATCTAGCCTCAGACACATATTAGTTGTATGACCCTGGGCAAGTTACTTAACTTCAATTTCCTTAAATTTAAAATGGAGATAAATAATAGGACCCATCTCACAGGGTTGTTGTGAGAGTAAAATGAGACAACATATGTAAAGCATTTAACATATAGTAGGTATTTAATAAGTGTTTATTTTTTTCTTTCCAAGGTCATCCAGGGATGGATGGACAGAGGAATGGACATGAATCTTCAATTTTTTTGTTCTAATATTTCTTTCATTCTAACATTCTATATCCTATGTTTCCATCTAATAAACATTTATTAAGTGCCAATGATATGCCAGGCACTGTACTAAGTTCTGGGGATACTGTTAAAAAAAAAGAAAGACAGTCCTTGCCCTCAGTGAGCTTACATTCTAAAGGGGAGGACAACACACAAAAGGAGTCAGGTGAGTGGAGGGTGGGGGAAGAAGGGAGAAGTATGAAATGGGACACTAGAGGGTACCTGGTATGGGGGCATCTTGTTCTGTGGAACTGAAGCCAGGCAGGGTAGCAGATGCAAAGTGGGGTGATCTGAGAGTACAAGTTCTGCCATCTATAAAGGAAGACATTGGGAGGAGTTTAGTACTTTGCCCTCCAGCCCTCCAAACAGAGGGGAGAGGAGGCTGAGCAAAGTAGGGTCAAGCAAGGGTTGGGTTTGCAACCATGATGGTGAGTTTAGAAGTGATGAACTTATCCTGGGAGGGATATCTTGTCCTTAGAGTTGAAACCAGGCATAGGTGCAGAAGTAAAGTGGAGAATGTTTGAAAGTCCATTCTAATTCCATTGTTCCTTATTTTGACTCAGTGTATGCTTATTTCAGGTGTATTTCTTGTGAGTAACATATTATTGGATTCTGATTTCTAACCCATTCTGCTATATGCTTCTGTTTTATAGGTGAGTTCATTCCATTTGTATTCACAGTTATGATTACTAACTATGCATTTCCCTTCATCCTGTTTTCCTCTGTTTATCCTTCTCTTTTTCCCATACCTCCTTCAAAGTCTGTTTTATTTCTAACCACTTCAATCTGCCCTCCATTTTGCATCCCTTTCCATTCCCTTCCTCTATTATTTCCCTATTGGGGAAGATAGATTTCTATTACCATTTTAGTATGTATATATATATAGATATCCCTCTTTGAACCAATTTAGATGTAAGTGAGGTTTAAGTGCTGCCTGTCCCCTCCTTCTCATTTCCCCCTTCCACTGCAAAATCTCTTTCTTGCATGTCTTGTGAGATAATTTCCTCTACTTTTCCTCTCCCATTCCTCTTCTCCTAGGGGATCCTTCTTTCTTGCCTATTCATTTTCTTACATTATCCCAACATAATCAATTCACTCTTGCACCCTCTTTTAATGTAGAATTCTTCTAACTGCCCTAATAATGATAAAGTTTTTAGAAGTTACATGTATCATCTTTCTACATGGAAAAGTAAACAGTTAAATCTTATTGAGTACCTTATGATCTCTCTTTCCTGTTTATCTTTTTATGCTTCTCTTGAGTCTTATATATGAAAGTCATATTTTCTATTCAGCTCTGCTCTTTTCATCAGGAATGCTTGAAAGTCCTATATTTCATTAAAAAGTCATTTTTTTCCCTTGAAGGATTAAACTCAGTTTTGCTGGGTAGACTTTACTTGTTTGTAATTCTAGATCCTTTGCCTTTCGGAACATCATATTCCAAGTCTTCTGCTCTTTTAATGTGGAAGCTGCTAAATCTTGTGTGATCCTGACTATTGCTCCATGGCATTTAAATGATTTCCTTCTGGATCCTTAGGGTATTTTCTATTTGAGTTGGGAACTCTGGAATTTGCCTATAACATTCCTGGAAATTTTCATTTTGGAATCACTTTCAGGGAGTGTTTGGTGGATTTTTTTTTCCAATTTCTATTTTCTTTTTTTGTTCTAGGATATCAGGACAGTTTTCCTTGATAATTTGCTGAAATGCAATGTCTAGGTTCTTTCTTTGATCATGATTTTTAGGTAGTACAATTAGGTAGTGCAATAATTCTAAAATTGTCTCTTCCCAATCTACTTTCCAGGTCAGTTGTTTTTACATGGAGATATTTAACATTTTCTTCTATTTTTCCCCCCCATTCTTTTGACTTTGTTTTATTGTTTCTTGATGTCTCATGGAATAATTAGCTTCTACCTGTCCAATTCTAATTTTTATGTATTTTTTTTGTTGGGGAGAAGGCAAGGCAATTAGGGTTAAGTGACTTATCCAAAGTCACACAGCTAGTAAGTGTGTCAAGTGTCTGAGCCTGGATTTGAACTCAGGTCAGGTATTACAGATAAGTACAGTTGAACAAAATAAATCCCATACTATGTCTTTGTCTGAAAGTAAACATCTTATCCTGTACCTTTGGTCCATCATCTTTCTGCCTGGACGTGAAAAGCATGATTCACCCTCAGTCTTCTACCACCATATTTAGTTATTGCATTGATTGGAGTGTTTTAAGTATTTTTCAGTTTTTATTTACAATGTTGTGATCAATGCATAAATTATTCTACCAGTTCTTCTCACTTTATCCTCCATTAGTTTGTAGGAATTCTCCCCGGTTTTTCTGAATCTCTTCCTATTGTCATTTCTTTGGGTGAGATGGTGTTCTATTACAGTCTTAAGAACTTTGAATCAATCAGTTAAGCTTCTCTAAGGAGATCAATAGGATTAGATGAGTCACAGTCCATCTATATGATAATTCAAACCTTAACAAACCCAGCCCAACAATGTTTTGACCCTATGTGAATTAGAGCAGAGAAGACCTATCCTTGTAAGATGAAATTGCCACTTCTGTTTGGACTGAGTCATTGGCAGTGGGATGCTGCTGCTGCTGAAAGGGTGCTACAATTAAAAAAAAATAAAGTAACAAATTGTTTAAAAAAAATTAAACAGCTGTGTGCATGCATGCATCACGTGTGTGTGAGTCCATAAAAGCCTCTGTGTGTGTGTATGTGTGTAGTTGTATAAGTTGTTGGCCTTTACAGAATCATTATTGTAACTACCTGAAATGTGCCTTTAGAGTGTTAAATGTAATGTCGTGTTGTGCTAAAATAAGCAAGGAAGAGACCTCCAGGGCAATTTTGGAAATGGACTTTATTTAGCGCATGCTGTCGGCTGACTCACCCAAATCAAATAGGCCTGACCAAGGGGAGATCACTGATATACACACACACGTATATATGTATATGTATGTATGTATATGTATATGCATGTGTGTATGTATATGTATAGGGTGCCCCAACTCTTAATGGTCAAGGATCACATAATCAGAGGTTTATAGGAGGGATTGCCTAAGAATACATTTTGATTTTTGTGGGCACAGAGAAACCTTTGGGGGGTCCTGCAGCCAACTAGTCTATTTCCATGAAAAAAAAAACCAGGAAGAAGATGGCTGGTTACAGCAGAATGGGGGAAGGGGAAGGGATCAGGGGAGCCAGGTGAGGCCAAGTGCATCAGCTGGCACACTAGTATGCCATTGGAAGTTGGTAGGCTTTTTTCTTTTCCAGAAAACGTAATAAATTGCTTAATCTCATTGTGTAAGAAGTTACTTATTTTTAGTATTATGCCTTGAACTGTAGAACAGAAAATATTTAACTATGCCATTCTTCAGACTAACTAGTAACTCAGCAGTTATGGCACAATTTCTTCGAATGGTTTTAAAATATCTTTATCTCTTTATCTATACAATAATAATAGCTAACATTTATATAGTGCTTATATACCAGATGTGCTAAATAAATGCTTTATAATTATTATCTCATTTGATTTTCACAACTCTGTGAAGCAGATGCTACTACTACCTCCCATTTACAGATGAGGTAACTGAGGCAAACAGATGTGACTTGCCCAAGGTCACACAGCTAGTAAGTGTCTGAGGTCACATTTGCACTCAGGTTTTCCAGTGCTCTATCCACTGTATCACCTTGTGCCCCACTTTTAATTCCAATGTATTTTCTTGTAGTGTTCCAGAGTTTATAGCATCCTTTTATGTCACTGATCAACTATTCATATACACTAGACCCTCAATTCCCTCTTCTGCTCCCCACCCCCACGATTATGAGCCTATTGTTCTACTTTCTTTGTCTCCTTCATTCTTTCCACTACTCACCTAATTATGCATCTGCCTATTGCTTCTACCCTCCTATTCAACCTCCATTTTCACTCTCATTCAAATTTGCACTTATTTATGCTCATTTCCATAGTCTTCACTCCCCCTCCCCATGATCTTTTAACATCCTTTTATCTGAAGGAAACATCTCTTTTGCCTCTTATCTCCATAGGGGTGGCAATGGACGACATGGTCCATAATTATAAACACACACACTGAGAGAACTTCCTTGTATTGATCTAATAACTCAGATAAATTTATATAAACGTCAGACCTAATAGCAAAATGCTGAAGCAAGAAATTATGTGCTGAACTTTAAATAAAACTTCAACTCTTCATATATTCCTTCCTTAGAAAAAAGTATACTTGTGTGAACTAAAAAAAAAAACCCAACCCAGTTTCTTCCTATTGACTATGTATGATACAAAGTCCTTAGCTTAGTTAGCACTTAAAGACTCTGCAGTTTGGCTCACACCTACCTTTTCAGATTTATTTTATTCTATTCCCTTTCACATAGTCAAGAAGGTCCTACTGGGCTACATTCTCTGAATTTTCATCTCTCTCTCTCTCTCTCTCTCTCTCTCTCTCTCTCTCTCATACATAATATAAAAAGGTATTCCCCTCCTCATTATCCCCAAAAGAATGTAAGCTGTCTGTGGTCAGGGTTGTTTTGTTTTGGCTTCATGTCCCCAGTAGCTACCCACAGTGCCTTGTACATGGCAGGTGTTTAAGAAGTATTTGTTGAATTGCTTGTAATTTCAAGAAGCAGCTAGCCAGTAGGCAAGGAGGGGACCTAGGCAACCTGCGATAGCTTTTCCTCAGCCCCCAAGGAACCATTTCTTGAGACAACTTCACAGTTCCTCAGGTAGCCCCTCCCTAGTGCTGATCCAGAATCTAGGGCCACTGGATTTAGAGAGGTGAGAGTAACTGATTTTAACATTTCAGGAAACTGAGACCTGGAAAGAGAAGGATGTGACTTATGGAGCCTGACCATACCAGGTCATACCATACCATACATTTCTTCCTTCCCTTATTTCCACAACTTCCAGGGTTCAATAGTGCGGTTTTTTTTTTAGTCTCCTACCCACCTCCAAGCAAGGAAAAAACTATACCAGCTCAGAAACGAAACACTAAGAAATCATTAGCCATAGAATTCCCCAGTCCCCGAATGAACAGCCCCCAAACTCTAGAATCTAATCCCTCCAGCCTAGAGAGGAAGATAATTCTACCTCCACCTCCTCTCTTCCCGCCCGATATTGGAGTCCCCAGCCAGGAGTCCTCTCTGGGCATCTCTGATGGGCTGGAGTATTTGCTCATAATATTCAAGGTGACCCACAAGAGACTCACTCTCCTGGCCAAAGAGGACAGACAGAAATCAGACTAATTCAACCGTTATCTAGGTGCTTGACCCACCACCTCCAATGCACATTCCAACTCTTGTTACCCCCAAAACTCACAGCACAAAGTTTAAAGACACTACCTTCTTGGAGTCCTTTCCCCTTAAGTTTTCCCCTCCTTTTTAAATGTTTTTTCTGCCTTTCTCTTGCTGGGGCCAAACTGGGCTCGACCAGATTGAGGATGGAACTGGGTGGGTTAGTGACCGAAATCTGCGTCTACATCTGAGTAGTGGGTCTGTTCCTTTAGCCTGTGACTGGGACAGGGGCAGGAAGTCTGTTTTCTCAGAACCTGGGACCAGAGCTTTGTTCTGAGTTTGGACTAGGACTGGGGCCAAGATTACGGCCAGGGCTAGTCCAGGGCAAGCTGAGTCCCGGGACTTAAGTCTAGTTCTGGAGCCGAGACTGGCGCGGCTGCCCGCCTTGGTACTTGTCCAGCAGAGGCGTTCCGTACACTAAGCGCACTAAAATGGCCACCAGAATCTGAGGAGCGCAGGGAGCCCAAGGAGCCCAAGGAGCCCAAGGAGCCCAGGGTCACAAGGAGTGGGGAGAAATCGGGGAGGAAGCGTCCTAAACTCGGCTGCCTTCAACTGGCCGGTGATGGAGGTGCTGGGGGAGGGTAAGAAGAAGAAGGAGTGGAAGCAGGCATCATCGTGCCAGGGCGGGGAGGGGCGGAGTTAGGCTCCGGTGCGAGTGCCACGCCCCAGCTTAGCTAAAACTAATTGCTCGTAGCCAGTGTGGCTTCAGAGGAGGAAGGCAGGCGCTGGGGCTAAGCCGTGCGCAGAAAGACTGACTCGGTCAGATCAAGTTAGCCTGCAGGTGAGGGGGGGGGGGGCCCAGAACTGGGGGAGTCCAAAGTAAGGAGGAAGGTATGGTGTAGGTGAAGGGGGTGGGGTGGGGGCCTTCCAAATGGTCGAGCTCGGCTACATTCTCCCACATGACCCTCAGTGGAAAGAGATTGCAACACGTGGAAATCTGGGTACCTGACTTCTAATTCTGTCCTTCACTACCTGCGTAAACTCTGACAAGTCACTTCTCTTTTGACCCGAGATGCGTAATCTGCAAAATAAAGGGATGGGGCAGATGGCTTCTAAGGTCTCTTCAAACTCTAGATCTTCAGACCCTTCGTGTCTTCTGTCTTGTGGGAGAAGTGACTCACAAATTAGTTTTTCCTCTTAGAGTCTCACCCTAAGTAGTGGTGATGATGGTGGTAGGTGGGGGAAGGGAGAGTTTTTTTTTTTTTTTAACCAGGAGTCTAGAGAAGTCTATAGTGGAAAGGGTACTGCTTTTGGAATAAAAAAGGTCCTGGGTTGGGATCTGCCTTCTCCTATTTACTATTAATTAGTTGATCTTGGACCAACTAACTTCTCTCAGGCCCTCGGAGACTTTGTAAAATGATAGGACCAGACTAGGAGATCTTTAAAGCAGCTTTCAATTTAAAATCCTTAGTTGTTATGAACATCTCTTCCCCCCACCCTCAACAACAGCATCCACTTACACAGTGCAGTGTTCCGAATAGGATTTCAGGTAGTGGGAGAGATATTTGAGCATAAAAAGGGAGTTTGACTGACTCTATCTCATATTTTTAAGGGCCAGCCAGCTGCAAGAGGAAAGTGGGGTCTAAAATGTTTGGATAATGGAGGGGGAAATGTGTGTGCTGTGTTAGAAGTGGGAGGAGGAGGAAAGGCAGCAGGGGATCTGGCTCCCTCCTCCTTTCAAATAGCAGATTTGAGTTCTACTGCTTCATCCATGAATGAATGAATGAATGAAAGCTTTTACTAAGTGTTTGTCTTTTAAAACTCTCCATAACCTTCCCCCTCTCCTATTCCATTTGGTCTATAAATATTTATAAGTTACTTACTATGCCTGTGCTAATTGCCAGGCACTGTGATAGATGATGGGAAAATAAGACATGAAAAAGGAAGCTTATCCCTGCCCATGAGAGGCTTACATTCCATCTGGAGGAGACCACAGATCTATGGATATTGAAATGGTGGCCAGAGAAGGGGGTTGGGACAAGGATGTAACAGGACAAAGACAGGTATCTGGGCCATTAATTGATGAGTTCTTAGGAGTGGTATTGATTGTTTGATTGCTGAGACCAGAGTCAATTACTGTTACCTGAGCTTGGAGGAGGGAGAGGTGGATGGAGAAGGTGCTTGTCTGGGAGATGGCTTGAAGACAGTGTGATGGGTCTGGGGCCACTTAGTTGTGGTGAGCCAGGACGGGAGCTGGAGTGCCAGTCTGCTGCTTGGACGTAGAAGGAGAAAGAAAGTGGGGCAGAGCAGCCTCAGTCTCTCCTGGAGTGCCTTTCTCTGCGAGACAGTAGCACTCCAGATTACTTTAATATATTTCAAATTTACTTGGATATCCTTATCAACTTCTTTAACTCAATATGTTATGAACTAGACACATATATCCCCTAACCCTTTTTTCTCAACTGCCTTACTTCTGTTGAAGGCACCATTAGTCATTCAGGTTCCCAAGCTCACTCTCTCACTTCTGCCTAGACCATCCCAGTAGCCATTGATCTCCCTGCCTTGTCTATCCTGTCAATAATCCAATTACCAAAATACAATGCAAAAATGCACTGTCCCACAATATGCCAGTACAATACAAAATTCCTTGATTTTTGTATTTCTGAATACAATAATTTCTGAAAATGTAAATCTGACCATCTCATGCTCCTACTCAACCAGCTCCAATGACTCCTCTTTAGCTCCATGATATAACACAAATTCCTCTGTGTGGCTTTTAAAGCGTTTTCCACCTTACCCCAATCTACCTTTCTGGCCTTATTGAGCTCGCCCCAGGCACATTGTGACTCAGTGTGGCACAAAGGGCCTTATTCCATACAGAGCACCTCATCTATACCATGTCTTTGCATGCAGTTTTTCTTCACCTCTCCTTCTCAGAAGCCCTACTTGTCTCAAGGTTCAGCTCAGGTGCGATTTAAGGGCTTTTCTGTTTCCCCTGACTTCTCACATTTTTCCTGACAAATCATCTTGTATTTCTTTTATGTAGCCTTCCATACATACATGCTGTTTCCCCTGCCCAGGCTCTAAGATGCTTGAGAGCAGAAACTGTTTTCGATTTTGCCTTTGTGTCCCCAAAGCCTAGCACTGTGCCTGGGAAGTAGTAGGTGCTTAATTGATTATTAATTGTTTGATTGATGGAGGGGGCTCTTCATGTATGGAGGAATGTGAAGGAGTCTTGGGACAGGGAAGTGGAATAAGAGGTGTCAAGAGGGATACAGGAATCATAAGGGATTGCTGGTATCAAGGAATGCAATCAGTGACATACATTCAAAGATCAGTTGGAGGAGGGGGAAGGGAGAGAACCCAGCGTTTGAGGCAGCCCTAGGTGTTAGGGTAGATACGTAAGGATATTGAATACTCTTGCATAAGATACTCTGTCTAGTTTTCCCCCTAGGCTGAGAATGCCAAGAACCAAGTGGGTCATTCTCCTTGTCCTGCTGAGCACCCTGCTTTGTGTATATCCAGGTCAGACCTTGGGTCCTTTGGTAATGGTGGGGAGGGAACTCTGCAACTGGGAAGAGGGAGGGCCTTAGTATTGGGGGATGGGTAGTTTCTATGTTTTTGGGCTCAAGGGGTTGTGGTTGTGAGTTTGGTGAATTGTATCTGTCAGGTAAATGGTAGTTCTGTGGGAGATGGGTAGGAGGTGGTAGTGGAGAATGCCAAGATTGCTGTGGGAAGACCTCCTCCTTCCCAGAACTCTGACCCTTGAGATCTGAGCCATGGGGAAAGGAATCTGCTTCCTACACAGGTTTGCCTCAGCCATTGAGGGTATAGCGTGGAGGACCTTGGTCTTTCTGCTGCAGCCCTGGCTGTCTTTCCTCAGCCCATCTAACCAAAGGGATTTCCTTCCCACAGTTCACGGTCTCCATTGCTATGTCTGCAGCGGGGTAAAACAGGTCAGTCAATGTCGCTCTGTTCAGTGCCTGCCATCGGCAACTCACTGTGGGAGTATTGAAGCTACAGAAAAAGATGGTGAGTCCTGCTAGGGCCCAGCTAATGATCAAGACCTCAGGCTGAGTGAGCGACTGAGATGGGTGGGACTATAGTGGAGGGGATTCACAAAGGCCCAGTGCTAACCTTGAATCTCTTCCATTCCTCATGTAGTGAGAATTGTTTGGCCAGTGCAGGGTCACTCCCTGTCCCCATCCAGGGGAATTAGTACGTGAAATTCACAGAATTATACAGTGTTAGAGTTGAAGGGGCTTTAGTAATATACTAGTTCAACATCTTCATTTTTTAGAGGAGAGTGAACATAGAGTGTTGAATTTCTTTTTTTTTTGCTTTTTTTATTTAAGAGGGGGGAAGGTAGGGCAATTGGGGTTAAGTGACTTGCCCAAGGTCACATGGTTAGTTTTGTGTTAAGTGTCTGAGTCTGGATTTGAACTCAGGTCCTCCTGACTCCAGGGTTGGTGCTCTCTATTCACTATGCCACCTAGCCACCCTCGAGCGTCGAATTTCAGACCTAGAAGGTCCCCAGTTGGGTTAGATAACTTACTCCAACCCTTTCATATCACACATGAGGAAACTGAAGCTCAGAGGTAAGAGGTGACTTGCCCAAAGGTGCACATTAAAGGAACAGGAAGGCCAGAACCCAACCCTATGTCTCTTGAATTCATCTAAACCCAAGCATCTTTCTTACTTCACTGTCTTTCTCTTCCGTACTCAGAGAGATATCCCCACCATGGATCAATGGAACTGTAGGGCACAGAGTAAGGCATCAAAAACTGGTTGGGATAAAAAGTAAGAAGGGCCTTATTGGGAGTTGATGGAGAGCACAGAAGTACTAGATTGGTCATGTAGATCCAGGAATCAATTAACAGAGAAAGAGGTACTAAGGTGAGGAGTTAGGATATAGGGTTAAGATCTGAAAGATGACTGAAAAGCTGGAGATACAGAGTTTCTGGGTAATTAATAATCAATTTATTAATTAGACTAGCTGATAATCAATAAAGTGATGGTCAGTGGTTTCCCTGGGTAAACAAAGACATAACTTTGGAGATCCCTGAGTCCTTAAATACATTTGGAAAAGGAGATGCTACCAAGAGGTGAAAATCAACTCTAGTGAACAATTAATGAGGGGGTAGACACATTAATGAGGAGGTGGGCTGAAATTCTTCAGCTCCTCTTGCTGAGAATGTCACTTGATCATGCCATTCAGGCACTTCTAGCAATCTGAGCAAAAGAATTCATCTCTGCCCAGAGAACTCTGCTTGGTTTTCTCCTTCATAAACTGGGTTACCCTAGACCACAGTAGGGGTCCTGGAAGGGCATGGATTTACTAAGAGTAAGAATTCACCTAAATTAGATTTTATTTGTAAGGTCTTCTAGTTGGGTGTGATCCCACCGAAGATTCAAAGAGCAGGTGCCCAGAGGATTTGGGCAATGTCATCTATTTGAAGCGTCCCTCAGAGATTGACTGAATAACCTTTGAGGGCTGTTCCCTGAATGAGGAAATATAAAGGAAAAACTTTAATCCTAATTTTAATGATTGGTTATTAATATAATAAGCAATAATAATTTCTCTAAGGTCAGAGGCATGAATTGATACTAGTGGATCCTAGATTTCAGTAGACAGATGAAGAGAACTAGTCTAGGTTCATGTAGATCCTTTATCTACTAGAATTTTGGGGAGACTTTGCCTTTCACAAAGAGTCAAAGGCAATTTGTAGGGCTTGACTTCTGGTGGACATCTGTGTATCTTTATGTGTGATACCAGTCTTGTCTTCTGTTTTCTCCTACATGAGCTTCTGTCGGACAGCTCCCCAGTACAGAGGAAACAGCTATTTCTAACAGAGGACAGGAGAGGGGCTTATGTTAGGCTATTATTTTTAATAATTCTGCAAAAATTCATTGGTAAATACTTGGGAATGAGACCCTGCACTTGGTGTAATAATAATAACAACAACAACAACAACAATAATAATAATAATAATAATAATAAACAACTAGCATTTGTATAGGAGGCAGCCAGGTGGCTTGGTGGATAGAGAGCTAGACCTGGAGTCAGGAAGATCTGAGTTCAAATTTGGCCTCAGACACTTAGTAGCTGTGTGATCCTGATCAAGTCACTTAACATTTGTTTGCTGCATTCTACTAGAGAAGGAAATAACAAACCATTCTGGAGTCTTTACCAAGAAAACCCCATGGACAGCATTGGCATGCCATGGTCCATAGGATCATGAAGAATTGAACAACAACAGATTTTTAAAGAAAACATCTATATGGCACTTTAGGGTTTGCAAAGTGCTTAACAAATATTATTTGATCCTCATAACACCACTGAGAGGTTGTTTAGTTGTTTCAGTTGTGTTTGACTCTCTGTGACCCCATGTAGGGTTTTCTTGGCAAAGACACTGCAACAGTTTGCTCTTTCTTTCTCCAGCTCATTTTACAGATGAGGAAACTGAGAAGTAGGGACTTTTATTAGCTCCATTTTAGGGACTGAGGAAACGGAGGTAAACAGAGGTTAATTGACTTGCCCAAAGTCTCAGTTTCTGAGACAGGATGCAACTCCGTTTTTACTGACTCTGGACCACTGCATCACCTAACTGATGCCTCCTTCCGTGGTCCTCTTTCAGTCCTGGTGGGATATAGTTTTGTGTTTGAAGGTTACTTCCAATCCTATGATTCTATTTTGGGGTAATATTTGCTGCCTACTATGATTGTGATTTTAAGCAAAATGCTTCCCTTCCCTGGGCTTCAGATTCCACACCTATAAGATTTCCTGTGAGGAAACCAAGAGTATTAGGGAGGAAGAACTTTGTAGAGTACAGACCTCTTACCTTCACATGAATTTGACTATGAAATGTTTCCAAACTCTTTTCACATCCATTAGGATTAGGCTTTGTTTTTTAGAAGTAGAAGTAGAAATGACATTAATGACTTCCTTGTCTTTTTTCCTAATTTTTGCAGAGGGAGAAACAGACCCAGAGAGATGAAGTAATCTGATAAAGTTACTAAGTGCTAGAATTAGGGTTTCAACAAATATCTTTCAAGGCTGCTTCTGCCCTCACTGTTTCTTGGAGGAGGAAGGCATTTCCCTCCTGGGTCCCAAAGATACTTCAGTAAACCCTACACTTTGTTTTATTTATTTTTATTTTTAAATTAATTTTTTTTTGCTTTTTGGAGGGGGGTGGCAGGGCAATTGGGGTTTAAGTGACTTGCCCCGCATCACATGGCTAGTAAATGTTCAGTGTCTGAGGTCAGATTTGAACTCAGGTCCTCCTGACTCCAGGGCTGGTGCTCTATTCACTGTGCCATCTAGCTGTGCCTCCATACTTTGTTTTACCTCATTCTACATTGACCTCTCAGTCACCCCTTTGACCATTCCCAGAGGTTTCACTGACTGACCATTAGAAACTCAGCTTTTCCTCTAGCTGTCAGGCCACTCATAGAACAGAAATAATAGAAGAACCTTGTGCTTCTATGTTCTATGGTCCCTTCCAGTCCCCCTCCCCTCCACTGTAGTTTTCTAAGATGAAGTAACTCACTTACTACGAGCTACTTAATACAAGTGTGACTTTGAGTAAATGACTTCAGTTGCTCCATTTTTTCATCCTCACTGCCTCATTGATGCAGCTAGTGGTACAGTTCATTGAGCGATGGGCCTGGAATTGGGAGGACCTGATTTCAAATTTGGCCTCAGATGTTTGCTAGCTAACTAAATGATCCTTGGAAAATTGCTTAACTTTGTTTGCCTCAATTCCCTCAAATGGGAGTGGGGTGAGAAGCAGTAATAACAGCACTTACCTTGCAGGACTTTTGTGAGCACCAAATGAAAGAATATTTGCAAAAATCTCTTAGCACAGTGCCTGGCCCATGCATGGAAGGAGCCATGCAAATAATTATTCTCCTCTTTATGTGTAAAATGAGGAAGTTGGATTACATGTCCTCTGAGGTTCTTTCCAGCTCTATGTTCATGATGCTGTGAGTGAATGCTACATGAAATATAGATTTATGTAGCATTTCTGAAACAAGCATTTATTAGGCACCCAGTAGTAGTGTGCAACATGCTGAGGATACAAAGACAGAGAATAAGACAGTTCCTGCCTTCAAGGAGGTTATATTCTATTGGGATAAAATAACATGTTCAGAGAAAATTATATGTGTCTATACCTATACAAAGTCAGTACAACGTAATATCTAGGAGGGAGGGAGTGGGGTCTTCCTGTAGAAGGTGGGACCTGAAGGGACCCAGGGATTCCACTGGTGGTAAGGGAGGAGTCCAGTCCAGGTTTGGGACTCAGCCTGTGCAGAGAGAGGCACAAAGAACATAGAATGCCATATACCAGAGACAGTGAACAGGCCAGTTTGGTGTATGCAGGGGAGAAGTGTATCATGAGCTTCCAAAGGTAGGCTGGAGCCAGATGCAGATGGTAAATGGCTTTCAGAATCAAATAGAATCAAATTATATTTTATTTGAATGGCAAGATGGAACTTCATGAACACAGGTCAAACCTCTGCTTTGAGGTTATAAATTTGGCAGCTAGGTGGAAGATTGATGGATGGAAGGGAAGACTGGAGGGCACAGAAGTCACTTAAGGCTACTGACTGCAATAACCAGTCTGAGTAAGAGTAGATGAGAGCCTTGAACCCGCTGGTATGATAGTTGTATGAATGGGTAAAATAGGGAGTATCATGGAAGTTTGGGGGATGAAGCTGTCTTTGTGGGTTGGAGTATTCAAGAAAGTCTTCCTGAAGAAGGTGGGTCTTGAGGATTGTAAGATTCAGATTGGGAGAGAAAAGTATCAGCCTGAACAATGGAGGGAGAACCATCAAAGAACTTGTGACAC
The DNA here is from genome assembly GCA_028646575.1 of Pseudocheirus occidentalis. NCBI lineage: Eukaryota > Metazoa > Chordata > Mammalia > Diprotodontia > Pseudocheiridae > Pseudocheirus > Pseudocheirus occidentalis. The sequence continues at coordinate 68,700,067 of CM053594.1, read as the reverse complement.
ACAGGAGATGATGAGGAGACTGCTTTGACTGGAACAGGATATAGGGGAGCAGCAGGAGAAGGAATTTCTGCTTGATGGTTTAAGCATTGAATGTCATTCTCTTCTTTTGTTTCCCACAGGACCAGAGAACCTTAAGTTGCATTTCAAGGCCTGTTCTAATAGTACCTGTGGAAATTTTTTCCAGCATTTATGGAGACAGGCCAATAGTGAGATCCCTGCACGTCTCATGAATGTGGATTATACCTGCTGTTCAAAGGAACTGTGTAATGTGGCTGATGGAATCAAGGGCAGTCCCTTGGCCCTGATAGGGGCATTCTTCCTTAGCCTTGGGTCTGTCTTTCTCTGGACCATCCTGTGAGGGCTTCAGTTACCTCCTCATGGACCATGCCTGGTGGTTTCTCTTATGCCTCAGGAACAGAGCTTTCTCTTTGCATATCTCCTTCACCCCTGGTCCCCGCTTTTAGACCAATTACAAACAAAATTTACCAGAATTTTGTCAGTCCTGATTGACACATATACATGTAGAGGACACACAGGAGACACACATGTACATAGACAGATACACAGAAACAAATGGACATTTACTATTCCATGGAGTTATTGATGCCTCTGCATTCCCTCATTTTTTTCCAGTGGGACTTACCTGAGCACTATTAAACTCTTAATCTCGTATTGGAAGTATATGTGGAAGGCTCCTCAGAGACTTATTTCTCTGGTTATTGCATCCCGTTCTAAGTATATCCATGCCACCTTCCTCGAGTCAGAAAGCCATCCCCTATACCAAAGGCTAAAAGGAAACCAAGGCATTTCAACAAAATCATCTAACACAATGAATGATCAGATTTACCAGACTAGGGAGTACTTTGCACTCAAAGTTCCCTATCTCTCTAAAGAAAGGACGGAGTTGCACTTTTTCATCTCTTTTCTCGGTCACATTTAAGCATTATAATACAATATTTCATTTCACCTAAAAATAATTTCCATTTAATATTTTTGTTGTCATGGTGTTTATGTTTTTCTTGTTCTACTGACTTTATTCCTCATCTCTTTCTGTGTCCTGATTCAGTTTATTTCTTATTTCCTACAGTTACCATTCATAGGCAGTTAGGTGGCACAGTGGATAGAATGCTGGCTTATAGTCAGAAAGACTAATTTTCCTGAGTTCAGATTCAGCCTCAGATACTTACTAGTTGTGTGACCCTAGGCAAATCACTTAGCCCTGTTTGCCTCAATTTCCTCATCTGTAAAATGAACTGGAGAAAGAAATGGCAAACCACTTCAGTATCTTTGCTGAGAAATCCCCATATAGGATCTTGAAGAGTACAGACACTATTGAAATAACTGAATACAACAGTGCCATTCCTGAAATGATGAGTGCCCATTTGGTTTTCTGGATCCTTCTCCTGACATTCTCAAGTCTCTTATTAGGAGGAAAAATGCCCCTACAAAGGGGCGTCATGATGGTAATGATGATGTTCAATCCCTAATTAAAGGATGTTCTGTCAATCAGTGGCAATATTTCCCTATACTCCCTACACCCAGCCTTTTCTCCTTTTGACCCAAACCTTTGGACTTTCTGTTCCCTTTTCTGGGGGGATAACAAAGAGGAAAGAAAGAAGACTCTGATTCTTAATTCCCAGCCCCACTCTCAAAATTGCCCTTTGATTCAGGAGGG
>CM053594.1:68679834-68692360 GCA_028646575.1 Pseudocheirus occidentalis | reverse complement strand
CTGTCCTGATTCTGATATGGCCAGATATTTTCCCACCCTGAAAGTACTTTGCATTTATCTTTTATGTCTTGTGTTTACCTCTCTGGGTGCCTGTTACATCTCTCTCCCATCCCCTTTCCCAATAGAATGTAATCTCCTTACCATCAAGGACTGTCTTTTATCAGCCTGTGGGCCAGAAACTAATCACACAGCCTCCTAGGAGATATAATATTTTTAATCCCCTTTTTCCATTATGAAAGAAGATGGAAGGAACATCATTTAAGACTTGGGAGACAGCTGGCAATTTTTAGTTTTTTAAAAAAATTCTTTGTTATAAAGTATGACTCTTTGGGAAGGAGTCACATTGGGAAATATAGAATGATGTAAAAACAAAAGCTCTTCATAAAAATTTTAAAATATAAGAGGAAGATCAAAGGAGAGATAGGACCAGTTACTCAGATAGATAGGATGACAGAAGGTTGGAAATGAGAAGGCCAAATTTCTCAACTCTCATTTTGCTTCTGTTTTCTTTTTCCCACAATCTTTGGATTGGGAAAGCTAGAACAATAGAGTTTAACTAGGAGATGAAACCTAAAGATGAGTGAGGAGATGGTAAAAGAACACTGAGCTATCCTTAGTGAGTTCAGGTTGCCAGGCTCAGATAAGCTGTATCTTAGGAGAGCTAAGAAAAAAGCAGACATGATGGCAGAATTTCTGTTACTGATCTTTGAAGGACAGAAACAAGGGAACAGATACTTATTAAGTATGTCCCATGTGCCAGACACAGCTATGTGCTTTACAAATATTACCTCATTTGATCCTTATAACAACCCTGGGATGAGGGGCTATTGTTATCTTCATTTTCCAGATAAAAAACTAGGCAAACAGAAGTAAAGTAACTTGCCCAGGGTCACAGGAAGTATCTGAGGTAGAATATAAACCTAGTTCTTCTTGACTCCAGGGCCCAAAGCTATATCCACTGAGCTACCTAGCCATCTATCATCTTTGAAAGATCATGAAGAAGAAAGTTACTACCAACTTGAAAAGGGGAAATATTGTATGAGTTTTCAAAAAATAGGAGAGTGGATTCTGCATACTGGAGGTTCAATATGTTTACTTCAATTCCTGGCAAAGTTCTAGGGCATATTTTTTTAATGGGAAAGTTTCTAAGCATTTAGAAAGGAATGACTGACTCACCATGAGGTAGCATGGCAGCCATCATTAAGAAAAGGTCCTGATGGACTCTCCTCATTTCCTTTGTGGATATGACTGGTAGATTAAGGGAATACTGTAGACAAACTGAGTATACCCTGATTTTGGCAAAACAGAACAAAAACAAAACAAAACAAAACCTCGACAAAATCTCTTCCACTTACTTTGCCAACAAGGTGGATAGATGTGGGCTAGATGATGGAAGAGCTATTTGGGTTTAAAATCAGTTGAACGTTTAGAATCAGTTTAAAAATTGAGCTTTACTCGTATGGGATAGTGAGAAATGGCTTGGTAATGGATCCTTGTGTGGGAAACATTGTGGTTTTAGTAAACTTCAAGCTCTATAAGTCTACATTATGTGACAGATAAAAAACAAAAGAATTTAGGAAAAAAGGCTTAGATTTGGAAAGGATAATTCCTTTCTCCTCTGCCCTGATGAGACACCACTGTATTCAGTTCTGGGCTCATCATTTTAAGAGGGGCATTGACAAGCTGTGTCCAGAGGAGGGCGCCCAAGATGGTGAGATGCCTGGAAATGCCATATAAGGCAGTGTTAAAGGAAACAAAGATGCTTAGCTTGGAGAAAAGAAGACAACTGATGGCATCCCCATCAGTTGTCTTTGGTTATTTGAAGAGTTGTCATAAGAAAGAAACATTAGATTTGTTCTGCTTGGGACCTGAAGGTAAAATCAGGACCAACAAGTACGACGAGTATGCCCGTTTAGGTCTGATGTCATGAAAAATTCCTAAAATCTGGATTTTCTAAGAGTAGAATGGGATGTATGGAACAGTAGTTGGAGTTCCCTCATTGGAACTTTTCAGGTTGAGGCTGGGTCACTTTGTATTGTGGATAAAGCAGGAATTCGTGTTAAGGTACAGATGGAGCTACATGGCTTCTGAGGTCCCTTACAACTCTGAGAGTCTGTAAACCTTAAAGTGCTAAAGTGATAGGAGCTATCATCATCAACATCATCATCATCATCATCATCATCATCATCATCATCGTCCATTATGATAATAACTAACGCAGAACGAGAACTTAATTCTCCCTTCCTTGGGTTGGGGACCCATGAGAATATGGAGAGGTCCTAGAAGACAGATGGAAGGAAAAAAGGAAAGAGAGATAGAGGAAGGGAGATGATGATTGACCAGGATCATAGAATCATGGAAGGATAGAGCTAAAATGGGCCTTAGAAGACAGGATGTCAGAGCTAGAAGGTCTTGAGGGGTCTTTCTTTTACATGTCACCCTTCTTTCACAGATGAGAAAATGAGGTTAGGGAAAGATAATGTAGTCAAGATTATGGACCTAGTCTGTGGCAGAGCTGGGACTCAAACCCAGGTCTCCAAACGTTCAGTCCAGGGCTCTTTTTAAGCCTCTTTTTAAGGGCCTATTTAAGTCCTTCTCTTGAATTCAGATTCTATGACTTTAGGGACAATCTCTCCTGTCTAGTGTGGGTTCCCCTTCCCCACCACTCACCTGCATTCCCTTTGGTGATGATGGTTTTGCAGAAGGTCTGAGAGGGTGCACAGGTTTGGATCTTGTTACAGCGTTCCTCAATGGACTCTGACTCACAGGTGTAGCATTCCAGAGAACCTGGAGATATGAGTGTAAGGGAAAGGTGAGAGAAGGGAGGGAGATGCTTTCTTTGGATGGTATAGGATAAAATTCAAATGTGGTCAATAATCTGGCTCCAATCTACCTTTCCAGTAATGTGAAATAATCACATTCTTCCCTTTCACACTCTCTGAATATTAACCAAAGGGGTCAATGAGCAGTTTCCTAAGTGGTGAAGTGAATAGAGCAGTGGCCCTGGAGTCAGGAGGACCTGAATTCAAATCTGACTTCAGACACTTGACACTTCCTAGCTGTGTGACCTTGCCACCTCATTCCAAAAAAAAGTTAGTAGTTTCCTAACCTCATTTTATGTTTTCCTGCCTCTCTATTCATTTGCCCAGGCAGCCAGTCCCCTGGGCCTGGCATTCAATCCTTTCCTCATCTCTACCCACTGAAAAAATCTCTCTGAACTGATGAACCATGAGTGCAGAGTGAAGCATACTTTTTTGACTTTATTTTTTGTGCTTTTTTTGTGTCCCCCCCCCCGCCGACATAGCTAATATGGACTTTTGTTTTACATGACTATATGTACACTTGATATATTGCTTCTGCATGGAGCCTTCCCACATCCCCCTTAATGTGAGTGCCTTCCCTCCTTTGGTTATCTCTGAGACTTTATCCTTTATCTGTCTTGCCTGTATATAGGTGTTTAAGTGTTATCATCCCCATGAGATTGTGACCTCCTGGAGGGCAAGGACTGTTTTTCCTCCACTTTCCACTGCTTTTTCCTTCTTCTTTCTTCAGATCTTGGCACTGTGCCTGACACATAGTAAGCGTTTAACAAACACTTGTTGCCTTAAATGCTTGCTGACCTTCAAACTAGACTGTAAAGTCCTCAAGGGACAGGACTGGGTCTCTACCTCCTGCTTTCTTTAGGGACCTGGGATATAGAACAGACTTGATTGACAAAGAGAAGAGGAAGATCATTGGCTTATGGGATCCGGAGCTAGAAGGGGGTTCAGAGATTGTCCTGTCTAACCTTCTCGTTTTGCATATGGGAAAACTGAGTCCAAGAGCAGTCAAGTGATTTGCCCAAGGTCACACAGGTAAACAGAAGTAGCAGAAGGAGGCGCAAATTCAAAACCACATCCTATGAGGATCTCTTGAGAGATGTGTGGGCTGGAGGAGAGGAGACTTGGAAGCTGGGAAAAAGTGATCTTATGTTCGGGAAGAGGAAATGTTATTAATATATAAAAGAAGTATTCGCTTTATTCCACTTGCACCGGGGGGAAGAGCTAGGATTGGCAGGTGGTATTTGCAATCAGACAAACACAGGCTAGAGGAAAGGAAAGACTTCCTAATGATAAGGGCAGTCAGGAGTGGGCACTGGGTGAGCCCTTATTAGGGGGGACGTCACAGGATCGTAAATTTAGAGCTGGTACCTTAGACATCACTGAGTCTAATCCCCTTCATTTTACAGATGAGGAAACTGAGGCCCAGAGAGTCACACAGCTAGGGTACGTTGCTTAACTTCAGTTTGCTTATCTAAAGAGTGACAGTTTTGGGCTAGATGCGGCAGAAGGGATTTTTATATAGGCATGGGCTGGGCTAAGGGAAATCTGAGGTCTTTTCTAACTTTGAGATGCTGCGAACCCAGTCCCCAAGTGCCAATGCTAATGTGGAGCCAGCAGCCGGGACAAGGGGCAGGGAGAGTAAATTAGATAAGTCTTCCTAGAGGAGGTGGTGGTAACAGCTATGGAGCTGGATCACAAAGGAAATGAGCTGGAGCCAAGGTGGGAAGGAAGAGAGAGTGTGGACCCAGGCCATGTGGTTGTGGTTGGCAGCCCACATGACTCCTAAGTATTGTCCCTCCCTCCTGTCTTCTCTCTGGTCTCATCTTCACATAGATGCCCAAGTCATCTTCCTAACGCACCACTCTGATCATGCCGCTTTTCTAGGCCTCTGCTGGCTCACCACTGCCTGCTCAATCAAGTATTATCTTGTTGTGGACATGAAGGTGCTCTACAGTCTGGCTCCAAGATACTTGTCCAGCTTTATCTTATGCCGCTGGTTTTTAGAGAGTTTATATACCAAACAACCTGGACCACTCTCTTTCCTATTCTCACGGATAGGTTTTCCTTTATTCCATTGACCACGATTTCTGTCTACTGAAGTCCCTCTCCTTCTTCAGGGCCCAATTCAGATGCCACTTCCTCCATGAAGTCTCCTTTGATCTTTCACCCCAGCCCCCAAATTCTCCTTTTTCAAATGTCCTGATATACTTTGCCTGGACTTCTCCTTTGCGCTTATCTTTCTCCCCTTCCTCTGCTAGTATTGTTTATATATCTATATACCACTAGATTGAAAAAAACATTTCCCAAGCATTTACTAAGCTCCTACTTGCACAGAGTACCATCCCAGGCTCTGGGGAGCTGCAAAGTTTAAGGAATTGTCCCCCCTCTTATGGAGATCTCAGTTCAATTGGGAAGTAGAATATGTACAAAGATAAGGCTGAAACATTTCATTTCTTGATAAATACATCTGAAATGTTTCAGCCTTATCTTTGTACATATTCTACTTCCCAATTGAACTGAGATAGTGAGGTTAGAGGATTGAACAGATAATAATAAGGCCTTCCACACAGTGGGCACTTACGACTGTTTGTTGAATTCAACTGAAGAAGTGTAGGGGCCTGCAGATAACATCAGAACAGAACTTTCCCCAGAACAGAGGGGAAAGGAAGACAATGGGCTCTGGGAATAAACCAGCTGGGAGCTGGCCAAAATGCTTAACCCCATTCACTGCCAGGACTTAGGACAGTCCTAGGACAGTGCCCGGAGGCTCAGAGCCCTGCTGTCCAGGAAGGAGGACATTCACGTTTTCTTCCCTCCAGATAAGGTTCAAGTTCCTCTGCCTTGAAGGATCAGAGATTTAGAGCTGGAAGGGACCCTCATCCAGGTCAACCCCCCTCATATTACAGGTGAGGAATTTGAGGCCTAGAGAGGCCTAGGGTCACACAGCTAGTGCGATCTGGGGCAGGATTTGAACCCAGATTTTCTTGACTCTACCTATTATACCACGGAGGTTTTCTCTGCCTGCCCCTCTCCATTAATGAAAAGATTTCCCTCACCTTTTTTGCAGGAGATGTGGTGATGTTTAGTAGAAATTACCCTGGAGCTCGAGAGAGTTTCAGCACTGACCCTTATGAGCTTGTGCCTCTGCTCAAGTCTCTTAATCTTTCTGAGCTTCAGTTTTCTCCTCCATAAAATAGGGATCATAGTATTTGCAATGAGAGAAGGGCTTTGCCAGTCTTAATTGCTCTAGGGAGGTGAGTCTTCTTTCCTGCCCACACTGCCCCTGACTCGTTTCTCTCTTTTCTAAGCTCCTCTGGCCCATAGGGCTGCCACTACCCATCTGGACACTGAAGGGCATTTCTTCTTGTCCACCCTCTCCTCACAACCTTCCTTTCCTCCCTGCCCCACCACAGACAGTACCATCACTCTCTGCTCAAATCCCACTGCTCCTTGCAGGCCCATATTGAATGCTATGATCAGGAAACCTTCCTGACTCCAACACCATTGGGAAGCCATTTCTTCTTCTGACCCTCTCCAACTCTGCATCTGGCCCTCCCTTGGACGGTCCTGACCTCGCCTCGCCTTATATTATAACTAATTGTATCTGTCTGTCTTCCCACCAAGGCTGCTAGCTTCTGAGGACAGGGACCGTCTCCTCTTTTCTCCTCTACCCCAGTGTGACAGGGCTGGGCTCACATCCCTGCATTTTTTCTCAGTTAACCCAATAGTTCCCATCTTTTTACCCCCGGTTCTCAATCATTTTTTTTTTTACGTCTCGGATCTCTTTGGCAGGCCTAGTGAAGCCTATATACTCCCCCTCAGAAAAATATTTTTAAATGCATAAAAATAACACAGAATTACAAAGGGAGCCGATTATATTCAAATACAATTAGTTAAAAAAACAACAACCAAAAAAAGGTTCATGAACCCGAGGTTAAGAACCCTTGATTTAATCTAACATTTTCCAGAAAGCCTTCCCCAATCTCTCCAGCTGAAAGTGATCTGTCCCTCTTCACACCTCATGACTAGACCTCTCGCTCCTAGCACTATGTGTGTCCCTCAACAATAACTTCAACAAGAACAGCTACATTTACACAGGCAGCCAGGTGGCACGGTGGACAGAATACCGGCCCTGGAGTCAGGAAGACCTGAGTTCAAATCTAGCCTCAGGCACCTACTAGCTGTGTGACCCTGGGCAAGTCACTTCACTCTATTTATCTCATTTTCCTTCTCTGTAAAGTGAGCTGGAGAAGGAAGTAGCAAACCACTCCAGTATCTTGCCAAGAAAAGACCAAAAAGGGGTCATGAAGACTTAACAAAAGCAATGACAAACGGCTTTAAGGGCTGCAAAGGCCTCACGGACACTATCTCATTTTATCCTCACAATGACCCTGGCAGGTGGGTGCTATTATTATCCGCATTTTACAGACAGCAGCTCAGTGTCATGCTCAGGGTCACACAGCTAGTGAGGCTGAATTTGAACTCAGGTCTTTTTGACTCCAGGTTCGGTGCTTGTATCTGCCATGCCAGTGAGCTGCCTCCTGTGATCTTTATCACACCCTGCCTAGGGCACACACAGTAACTAGCTCCTTTTCCTCTGAGAGGATTTTCTGTTTATTCTCTATCTATCTTACAGGTACCTAGTTATTTACATTTTGTCTCTCCCAGTAGAATGTAACTTCTTGAGGGCAGGAATTGCCTTTTGTCTTTCTTTGTACCCTTGGCACTTAGCACAGTGCCTGGCACGTAGATGATGCTTAATCAATACCTGATACCTGCTGACTGGCTGACAAGGACACTGAAGCTCCCTAGTCCCCTCTCTTCCTCGGCTAGGCACCACAGGGCTTTGCACACAGTAAACATACTACTGGTTGGGGAGGGAGGCATCTGCAGAAGACAGCCCTACCCCATCTACCCCACAGGGTCCCAGCCTTTACTCCTGTGTAAGGCAGCCACAGTATTAGGACTCTGGGGTGGTGGGGTGGGTGGGAGGAGCTATGCTCTGTGCCTGTGGAGCGCTGAGTCTCTGTACCGGGAAGTGGCTGCTTCAGAGGGGAAGTACTGACCAGTACCTTTCCAGGGTGGAAGGTCTTCCCTTTCCCCACCTCCCATCACAGACAGCATCCTGAGGTAAAGCTCCATTCACTTAATCCTCCTTCCAGCTCTGCCAAGCAGCTTGTTCCTCTCTGTGTACCAAGTACTCTGCTCCAAACCAACTGAACTAAACAACACCTGGCACCTTCTTGACTCTGGACCTTGGCTTAGGCTGTTTCTCATATTTGGACAGTCTCCCCTGGCTTTGCTTGTTGAATTCATACCCATTACCACTGAAATCCTATGATAAACAGAGATGGCCTAGGACAAATGGTGAAGGCATTAAATGTGCCCTCCTCCAGGAAGCCTTCCCTCCTTCTCACCCCCTCCCCCAAGCCCTGTCGACCACGCGCGGCTCTTCTCTGTACCCCTCCGATGCCCCTGATCATGGGTGCTCTGGTTATCTTTGCATCTGTCTTACCCCACTCCCAGCCTAGAAGCTGCCCCAGGTCCTGGGGGTGGGAGTGGGGTGGGGCAGGGTGGACTTGGGACAGATTGTACCTTCATAGGGAATGTGCTTGATTTCAACTTCGTCCTCATCCTCTTCATCAGCATCGTTATCCTTATAGTCATAATCCTCTTCTGTGTTTTCATCTGTCAGCTTCATCTCCTTCTGTTCACTCCCTGTCCCACCGTGAGAAACACAAGTCAGAGGCTAGGCACCCCCAGGGAAATTAGGGCTAGGGTCTCTAGTGGGGCTTCTGAAGAGGCTCTGTAAATTCCCCTTTCCTCTAGTCCCTTCATAGCTTCAGAACATCTGAGGGCTCCCCATTGCCTGAAGAAGCCTCTGCCTGGCATTCAAGGCCCTTTACAATCTAGCCCTAACACATATCATAGTAGAAAAGGCATTGGATTCAGTTGGAAAACCAGGATTCAAGTCTTGTTTCTCCTGCGGATTCACTACATAACTGAATTCATAGCATTAAACTTGGAGGATCATAGAGTGTCCTTCTAAGCTTTCATGGCTTAAAACTGCCCCAAGGCCTTTGGAACATCCTGTATTTAGAGACAGAAGGCATCTTAGAGGTTATAAAATCCAACCCCCTCATTTTTATGAAAAGGAAACTGAGGCCCAGGGAGGTCATTTGTCAAAGGTCAGTGGCAGAACTGGGATTTGAACTTGAACCCTCTAACTTCCAACTCATCACATGCTTCAACTACATTGTGGTCCCACAGGCTGGCGTCCTAACTCTAAACAGTTCTCCAACGACCACTTCAGCTCTCTTGGTCCTGGACCTTCTTCATTTGGAAGCCCTAGCCCCTCTCCCAGTTTACCTTTCCATGCCTCTGCCTGCTGACTGGGTTGCAATTTTGCTCACTCCTGAAGGAGAAGGAGGATCCCTTCACCCATCTCTAAAGGCTCTGCTCTCTGTTCTTCCCCTCAAATGAGGCAGGCTTCTTCATACATATCACCTCCTCACCGGGTACCAGACAGCTCACTCACCTTGATCCAGGCACAGCAGAGCAGCCAAGAAGATGGCAATAAAGGCCCTCATCGTAGTAGGACAGCCCGTGCAGCCCAGCTTTGTGCTCCTGATGCTAGTGGTGTGGGCAGTGGGACCAAGGGACCTGAAGGTCGTCTCTTGGCTGTGGCAGTGAGAGAGATGGGATGGCAGCAGGGTCTCCCAAGGTCTTCGTGATGCTTGGCTAGGCTAAAGGACGCCACAGGAGGATGGCAAGGGGTGTTGGAGAGATAGACAAGCTCAGCTCCCAGACTGAGACAATTGTTTTTCCCCTTCTTTGAACACCAGCTCTGGTCTTGGCATGGTGCCTGTCACGTTTCTCTTTCTTCCCATTCCCCTGACTAGACCCTGGGGGATGCTGGAGGTCAGAGAGGAAGTGGAGAGAGGAAGAGGAAATCATTCCAGTCCTGAGAGGTCAGGCAATTCCAGGAGTCTACTTCCTGTCCACCTGTCTCCCATTCCCTCAGTCTCTGGAGCGACCCCCAATATCTAGCAGCTAGGTTCCTCAGTACCCCTCCCTCCCCAGCCACGGCATTGTCCTCCTGAAGCAGGATGCCAAAGGTGAGTTCAGCGGATGATGATTCAGTTAAATTGCGCTAGATAAAAGCTGCTCGTCCAGCTTTTCATTACTGTTCACATCATTCTGATTTATCCTTAATTAATTAATTACTTTAATGCACAGGGACATTATCAGGAGCACACACCATCACACCCCTACAGGGACACAATCTCTATAGCCACCTCCTGCACTCACCCACTCTTAAGCGCCCAGCCAGTATATTGTTCCTGAATGTTCTGCCCCTGGGCTCAGTCTCTGCTCTCAGCAGCTCTCCCTTTGCCCTGTAAGGGACACTCCCTTATAAAGCTGAAGCTACTGTCTTGTCTCATCACCCTCTCCTCCCACACAGAATATACGCTCAGCTCAACTAACTTTTTCCATGCTGCTATGTCCACAGGTCCCAGGCCAGGCTCCAGCTTCTTTAGGTCACATCCACTAATGCCCTGCTGACTTTCTGACATCCCCTAAAGGTCCTTTAAGAACTTTAGTCACTCACTTTCTCCCTTCCCATCTCTCACACCCTATAATAATAAGCAACTGCCTAAAGATAATCCAAGGTCTAGGGGAAATGACTTGCTTAAGGATAGAATAGAGGCAACATTTGAACCTGGGATCTTGGATTCTAAATGTAGTATCTTTCCCTTTGAAACCATGGTGCGGGGCATATGTAGTGAATTTTCATCTGCCAGTTGTTGCCCCTGCCTCTTTCTTCCTCTCTTGACCTTCAGCACCCCAAGCATCTGACACCATCTACACCTGGGAGCCAAGAGCATCCTGGTCCTGATGGAGAACCGTCAGATTGAAAGACCTCCAATCTGAGACTCAGAAGACCTGTGTCCCAGGTTTGGGCACTTTGGGACCTAGCATGAGGTGGTTTTTGTATTCTGGATCTCAGTTTTCTCATCTATAAAATGGGCATAATGGTCCCTGCTCTGCCTGCTTGCCTCATGGAGCTGTTATGAAAGCCAAATGGGGTAAGGAAGAGGAAAGAATTCTGAACAGAATACAGCTCCCTTCAAGGCTGTCCTATAACTAACTCACTGCCTGACCTTCTGCTGTGAAATGAGGTTATCCAAGATTGCCTCTAAGACTCTATTCAGTTCTGATAGTCTATGAAATTTGGGGAGAGTTTATGAGGTGTCATTAAGTTTTCTGCCCCAGAGGGGTTTTTTGTTGCATAGGATTGGGCTGGTTGGGTCTGGCCCAAGGACAGAGATCAGGGCATCCCCCTGATGCCAGGCTACAGATGGGCTGAGTGACTCAGGCCTCTACTCCTCCCACTGTGTAGAGAGTCAAAAGACCAACTTGTTCTAAGTCCTAGTGTAGGACCTGCTAGTTGTGTGACCAGAGGCAAGTTATTGTCATTTCTTTAAGCCTCTGGCTCCTCACCTATAAAATGGGGATATCAATCCTTGTAGTCCCTGCCTCACAGGGTCCTTGTGAGGAGAGGACTACCTATATCCATGAAGTGCTATGGAGACAGAGAGGGGAGCGCTGCAGGCTTGGTGGGGAGGGCTACTTCTCCTACCTCTGTGAAACGTCTAGAATCATAGAACCTTAGAAAGGAATAGCTAATGATAATTTACGCAGCACTTACTATGTGCCCAGCACTGTGCTCAGCCCTTTAAAACCATTCTCTCATTCAATCCTCACAATCACTTCGAGATACAGGTGCTGTTATTATCCCCATTTAACAGGTGAGGAAACTGAGGCAAGAAGGGGTTAAGTGACTTGCTCAGGGTCACACAGTGAAGGCCCGTAAGTGCCTGGGGCTCTGCTGTGAGCCCTTCCCTCTGTTTGGACCACATCTGGTGCCTCTTCTCTTCTGGATGCCCCATTTTAGGAAGGGTGAGTGGGATATGACCACTTGTCTGTTACACTGTGGAAGAAGGGTCTGGGGCCTTCGAGAGGCAAGAGGGAGGGTAGTTCTGGGGTCAGGGGTAGGTGGGAAAGGTACTTTAGTTGTTCAACTGTGAAACCTGGTTTCCTCAGCCAGTTTAAAATAGCCATCAGGAAAGTACACCAGGCGCCCCTCCATCCCCGCCCCTGACCTTGAGCAGATTTTTCTCATTGTGTGAGGGGCCTTTCTTGCCCTGAAGACGACTCCTGGGATTACTTGGCAACTTCTGAACTTCCTCTGAAGGCCCTGCAGTGCTGGAGGTGGGAGTGAGCCACAGAGACAGAGGGATCACAGCATCATATACTGAGGGCTGTCAAGGGCCTTAAGTGACAACAAATTCACCCCCCCCCTCCAATTTTGCAGATGGGGAAACTGAGGTTGAGAGTTTAAGTCCCGGGTTCAAAATTTCTGGGCTGTATCCTTGTGGACAAATCACAAGTAAACCTAAGTTTACTTTTCTTATCTTTAAAATGGGAAAAATAATAACATTACTCTTTCTCTCAGAATCATTATGAAGGAAGCACTTTCTTTATAATCTTAACTTTCAAGCTTTCAAACATTAGAGCAGTGTGAATAATAATAATAATCAGAATAGAGCCTTCATCAGCTGTAGGCCCCTCCCTAGTATGCTACTTCTACTCTGTGAATGTGCTCCGTTTCCCCCCTTCCCATCTACCCCATCCTTCTG
>CM053594.1:68654296-68673147 GCA_028646575.1 Pseudocheirus occidentalis | reverse complement strand
GTGGTAGGCAGGCTCCTAGGGCCAAGAGAAATTTTAAAAATTCAAAAATAGGGGCAGCTAGGTGGCACAGTGAGTAGAGTACTGGCCCTGAAGCCAGGAGGACCTGAGTTCAAATTTGACCTCAGATGCTTGACAGTTAACTACCTGTGTGACCCTAGACAAATCACTTAACCCCAATTGCCTTGCCTTCCCCCCCTCAAAAAAATATAAAAACAGCTGGAGCAATTGACAGTCATAGTCCAACAAGAAGCCACAAAAAAAAACAAAATTGTCAGCAGGGAAATGGCATGGTGTGGTTGATGCACCAACATTCTCAAGCATTTTGGCCTCAGGACAATCTTAGAAATTATTGAGGACTTCCCCCAAAGAGCTTTTGTTTAACATGAATTATATTTATTAATATTTACCATGTTTAAAATTAAAACACCTTAATATTATTATGAAATTGTTTTAACCCTGTACACCCTCTAAAAGAGTAAGCCAGATCCCTTGAGAACTTCTGGTGCAGTGGACTGAGTGCTGGAATTGGAGTAACAAATCCCACCTCAGATTTTCTGTGTGACCCTGGGCTAGTCATTTAACTTTTCTGGGCTTGTTTCCTCATATGTAACATGAGAGCATTGAAGGTCCTTTACAACTCTAAATCTATGATCCTAAGTCATCTCCTCAATTTTTCTGCTCCCAATGAAGGAATTACCTTCCTCTGCAGCTTCCTTGGCAAAGTGACTTAGCCTTTGCTTGAATATTTTCCAGTGATGGGAAACTCGCTTTAATTTTTAATAAATTTTGCCAACTATTGACATGAAACCTGATTCCTAAGACTATCCCATTATTGAGCCTATGATCTGGAACTCCCCAATTTTGTCTCTGGGAACTATTGTTGGAACCATTTGGAAATGATGAGCCCTCTTAAGACCAAATCAAATGGGCTTTGGGTTTCTCCACTGAGGTCAACTCTGAATCTACCTCACCCTCACTTGACTTGCCCAAGACCCAAATCCTGGTTCAAATGGGTTCTTCTAGGAGAAGCAGAAATGAAATCACACAAAATCTCAGAATTCTAAGGCTCATCAGAGATCATCAAGTCCAGTCCATACCTCATCAGTTTGGAAGTGTTGGGATTTGAATTCAATCATGTGATTCCATGTCCAAGGCTATTTCTGGAAGTTCAAAGCCTAGTATAGGAATAACAGACTTCAAACTGGAAAGCCCCTCTAAGACCATTAGCTCTAACCAAATCATTTTCTAGAGGAAAAAACTGAGGCCCAGAGAGAGAAAGAGATTTATTCCATGCGTTAAAAATGGCATCAACCTCCAAGTCCAACCTCCACTCTTCCTACCACAGAGGGCTGCCCTGGGAGGTACTGGGACTTAGATGGGGGTGGGAGATGAATATTCAAGTCAGTTTTTACTACTATTGCCTGGACAACAGCTCATTCAGTTTATCTTAAATGTGGAATGCATGAAGAGGAAATCATGTGAAATAAAGTTAGGAAGGTCATTTGGAACCAAATTGCCCTTTGTAGGCCAACACCCTGCTCTGGGAGGTTCTGGGACTCTGACTGAGGTGAGAGATAAAAACTTATGTCAAGTTTTTTTTTTTTAATTAGTTCATTTTTAACATCCTTTTTTCTTAATTTTGCATTCCAAATTCTCTTCCTTTGGCCCCTCCCCCACACATTGAGAAGGCAAGCAATATATCAGTTAGACCCATGAAGGCATGCAAAGCAGGTTTCTGTTATTAGCCACATTGCTAAACACACATGCACATACACACAGCAGTAAACATAAAGTGAAAAAAAGTATGCTTTGATCTACAGTCAGAATTCATCAGTTCTCTCTCTGAAGTTGGACAACATTTTTCTTGATGGTCCTTTGGAATTCTCTTGGACCATTGTATTGATCAGAATAGCCAAGTCTTTCACATTTGATCATCATTACAATATTGCCATTACTGTGTACAATGTTCTCCTGGTTCTGCTCACTTTACCGGGCATCCGTTCATATAAAGCTTCCAAGATTTTTCTAAAACCATCTCCCTCATCATTCCTCACAGCCCCTATAGTACTACTTAGAGTACTACTCTACAATCATATGTCACAGCTCATTCAGCCATTCCCCAATTGATGGGCATTCCCTCAATTTCCAACTCTCTGGCACGACAAAAAGAACCGCTATAAATATTTTTGTACGTATAGCATCAGGTCAGTTTTTACTACTATTGCCTGGAAAACAGGTCATTATTTTGTCTGAAATGTAGAATCATGTAGGGAAATCATGTGAGACAAATTTAGGAAGGTCGGGTGGGGCCAGATTGCCCTTTCTTCAGCAGCAAGCTACCCAGGTAGGTGCTGAGACTTGTGTGCGGGTCACGCCTGCAAGAAAACAAAAGCCACAATTTGGGGAGCTCAGTACCGGGTTCCCTCGCCCGCCCTACAGCTGGCCAACAACCGAGATGCCGAGTCCTCCCGTCTTCCTAGAGCGTCTCAGGAAGCAGCCCGGGTGACGGGCTAAAGAGGCTCCGACGGAAGGGGGTGTGTGCTGGCGAGAGGACACTTCCTGCCGAACTGTGCCCGGATTCTGGCTCGGGGCCTGCGCCGGCGTGGTCTGTGTTTTGGTTCTTTGGAGTCGGTTCTCGCCACAACACACCCCGACGAAGCGCGCCCGGTTCCACGTGAGGGACTGCGCCTGCGCCCAGGAGAGGCCCAAGGGCCCTTAGGCCGCGGCCGGCCACTAGCCCGAGGGTGAGTCCGGCGGGGATGGGGATGGGGATGGGGAATGGCGGGAGTTTACCCTTCCTCCTTTTTCAGAGCCCCTCCTTTCCTTTCTCCACATTCGCCCACTGGTGTTCCTGGTTTCCCGTGGCTCTGGAACAGGATTGAACTGGAATAAAGTGAGGGCAAGCGCGGCAGTGACAGTAGGGGGGCCCAATGATGTGTCGGAGTCAGAAAGGCAGCACGCATTTATTAAGCGCCTCTTGTTTACAGACATTGGGCTAAGAAAGCGCAGGGGATGCAGGGAGACAAGACAGACCGTGCCCTCCAGGAGCTTACCGTCTAACGTGAAGACTAATTGCGAACAGCTACATACAAACTGGATATTGACAGGCCAAATCCGACACAGTCGACGTGGGAATGGGAAAATGCTGGGAGTGGGACATGGAGCGTCTGTGCAAACAGGAGCAAGCATGCAGGTGTCCCTAGAGGGTAGAGTAAGGTGTAGAGGCGGGGAGTAAAGTGTGAGGAGATGGGAAAGATGCCTAAGGGGCCAGGTTATGAATTCAGACCATCACACACAGCTAATGTGTCAGGACCCACACCTTCCTCACTACAAACCTGGCCAGTGTCCAGTATGTTGTACACCCTCTCTGGAATTACATTTATCAGCCAGATTCCATCCTTTTAGATTCATCTCAGATCAATCTTTTTGCATCCTGATTCTGTTAATATGCATTGGAATTCTTAACATAGAGTCAAGGGCAGCTAGGAGGTGGTGGGCCTGCAGTCAGGAAGGCTCATGTCAAATCTGGCCTTAGATCAGCGGTTCTCAACCTGTGGGTTATGTTCAATTTGTAACAATGAAAATACATCCTGCATATCAGATATTTACAGTACGATTCATAACAGTACTATCATTACAGTTATGAAGTAGCAACGAAAATAATTTTATGGGTGGGAGTCGCCACAACATGAGGAACTGTATTAAAGGGTCACAGCATTAAGAAGGTTGAGAATCACTGCCTTAGACACTTATTTGCCAAGTTACCCTGGGAAAGTCACTTAACCATGTTTGCCTCAGTTTCTTCATCTGGAAAATGAACTAGAGAAGGAAATGGCGAGCTACTCTTTTTGTCAAGAAAATGCCAAATGTGGTCATGAAGAGTAAGACAGGATTGTAAACAACAACAAAAAATACAGGATCTAGAAACTTGGGGCTTTTAAAAATGTTTTAGTAACTATTTCAGTGTAATTGGTTTCCTTTGTAGTCTTGTATATTTTATTTGATGCATTTAGCAACATTCTGAGGAGTCTCCAGGCTTTACCAGACAACCAAAAGAGTATATGACAAAAAAAAAGGTTAAGAAGCCCTAATCTAGGTGGTTGCTGTGGTTCCTTCCAGGTTTGACATTGTGGTTCTAAATAAATGTGAAGGAGAAGGCTGAAAGTTCAACCTCAGATTTATATTCAGAGAGAGAATTGTGTCAAAGGCCATAAGCTCCTGAAGGACAACTTACCAGATCTTAGTATTCCAGAGACTTATAGAAACATTACTATGACTCCCTACGTGCTGGTATGCCTTAAATGTACACTGAGTTTTATGCCCTCAAGTAAACTAATGAACAGTGATAAAATGCAGCTCTACAGGATCATTACACAGAAAATACACAATTTTGTTGGCTAATATAGGTAACTATAGGATTTTAGAATTGGAAGAAACTTTAAAGGTAGACCACGTAGTCTGTCCCCTTCATCTTACAATGTATACTTGGTGGAGCAAACCTGTATTTCACTGAGACCTAGAGGAGTAAACTTGCTTTTACAAAGTTATACAGTAAATTGGCAATAGAACCAGGATTAAAACCAAGGCCTTTCTTGTCTCTGATAGAGCATTAGGTTCAGTTTATTGAAAAGATACCTGGACTTTGGAGTTAGGAGACCTGGGTTCAAGTCCCACCTTGGGCAAGTCACTTGAGCACAATGGAAAAGGGGATTGTTATTGTTGTTGGAGAGACAAGGTTTCTTGGACAAATTCCACCTCCTTTGAAATTTAAATCCAATTCAACAAACTTTTATTACATATTTGTGCCAGGCTTTTTCCTAAGTGCTGAGAATATGAAGATAGAATCTTATATTCTGGGTGATATAGAAGTAGTACAAGTACTCTATAATAAAAAATAGGGTGTGCTAGTGGGAAAATTGAGAAAAGAGAAAATACTTGTAGTACAGGAACTCAGAGAAGGCAACATATAGGAGATGGCACCTGAGTGAAACCTTAGAGTTTTGTGAGGGAAAAGTGAAGGAGAGTACTCCAGGCATGTAGGATCTGGCCAGAAAATTTATGGGGGTGTAAGATGACAGTCAGTCAGTTTCTGGTGTTACCAGGAATAACAGGGTGTCAGTTTTCTAAACCATTGACTGCATGAAGGAGGATAATGTGAAATGAGGTCAGAAAGGTAGGCAGGAGCAGATTATGCTGGCGTTGTTTAAGGCTGCCTGGCCTTTGCCACTAAATCATTTCCTGGGATAATAGCTGACATTTAAAGTTTGCAGAGTGCTTCACATACATTAATTATTTGAGCCTCACACTAAACTATGGGTGCTGTAGATATTGTTGTCATTTTACCAATGAGGAAACTGGTGCTTAGAAAGTGAAGTGATTTGCTCATGGTCTTACAGCAAGTGTCTAGAGTGGGATGCTATGATGCCCCTCCCACACAAGAAGGAGTTGGCACCTACTGATAACAATACCGGAGGGAAATTAGAGGCTAGTCTAAGAAAATCTTGGAGAGAATATGGTAGAAATAATACAGAGTGCCAGGTTTGTTTTGTTTTTTTGTTTTGTTTTGTTTTTTTAATCTTCCCTACCCCTTTGCTCTTCCTGATTTCCTTTAGGAAGTGAATGAAACCCTGGTTCAACCTTCTCTTCCCCCCTCCCCCACCAGCTTCTCACCCCTTGGAATGAAGTGTTTGCGTGTCCATCCTCACCCACCTGTAATATTCACTGTTCCCCAGGTCCCATTTGTGCACATCACCAGAGGATATGGCAACTGTGGGGACAGTACAAGAAACACTCTCTGCTTCAGCCCACATCAGCTTCCCATCACCTGGATCCCATTCAGGGCCTCCGCATCATGAGATGCTGCTACACCTCCAGGATCCCCAATACGGTACTCAATCTCCCCCAGCCCACTCCCAGAGCTCTGTGTCCCTCCTCTTCAGCCAGAGCCTTCAACATAGATTCCTTCATAAAATCGTTGAGCATATTTTGATAAGAAACATTGTAGAGGCAAATTGGATTTTTCTTCTCACAGCAGATATGTCTGCTTTACATTAGACACTTGACCATCTTTGCTGATAATTTTTTGTTTATTACAGGAACTGAAATACGGATACTTGTGAATTAGAGTTGTCCTAAATTTAAATAAATTTATTTTAAAATATTTATAGATGAGAGTTTGATACTTTTGATGATATGTGATTTCATTAGTGGGTTTGCTTAAATCTGCCAGTGTAGATCAATATACCTTCTTTTTTCATCTTACTAGACTCTAGCCCATATTCATAGGTAACTCACATGCCTGTAGCACTTTATGGTATGTCAGATGATACACTTAGAGGTAGAAGGGCTCAAAGAGATCATCTCCAACCCCCTCATTTTGTTGATGCCAGCTCTGGGACCTCTCTGGGCCTAGAGAAGGGACTTGGCCAAGACCAACCACAGATAACAAGTGGCAGAATCGGAATTCATGCCCAAGTCTACTGACTCCAATCTTTCCATTTCCAAGCCTTTCCATTATCTTGTACTCTCTTAACTTTTCAGAGCACTTTCATTGCAGTAATGAGGTAGTGAAGTATTGTCTCCAATTTACACTGAAGAAACTAACAAGAGGTCCCACGGCTGGTAAGTGCCAGAGCCCAGAATTGACAGCTCCACGTGCAGTGCGCATACCACTACCCCACACTGCCTCGCTAGTGTACAAAGGTCTTACTCTTTTTGTATCAAGGAGACCATTGTATCATGTGCGTTATTCCTTTGTTACTTCTCATTGTTGATATGTGGTCAAGCCCACGTGCTTTTCCAAGCGCTCTTATCTTTGATACTGCTTTTTCTTCCATTTCTTGCTGGTAGGTCATTATTAGCAATGTAGCGTCTGCACACCTCCTAAACATTTTCTCTGCCCTTGGGTTTTCTAAACATTTGAACTTTCCAGGGATTATGTTGTTCCATCCTTTGCCAAAGTTGTAAATTTTAAACATGCATCAGGTTTTTACAGAAATCCATTTTTCCGCTTCTTTCCTCTTTTGGTTATATGATCTCTTTGTATAAATGTAAGTGTATATGCATCATACAAAACTGGGAGGAACAGCTAATATGTTGAATAATGGCATCCAGGAAAATCTACAGGCTAGAACACTGGACCAAATCTAATAATAATAAATTTAATAGTGACAAATTTAAAGTCCAAAGAACCAACTACGTAAGTACAGGATGGGAGACAAATAACTATAAAATATTTAGGTGTTTTAATGGGCTTCAGAATTACTAGTTAGGATGATAATGGAGAAAATGTTGTATTTGGAGTTAGGGCACGTGCATTTGAATCCTAACTCTGCCAACTTTGTCAACTCAAGTCTCTTTTGTTTTTTTACCTACTTTTCTCTTCTGGACCTCAGTTTCCTCACCTGTGAGACTGAACTAAATCAGCAGGTATTAAGGTTTGTTTTTGTCTCATGGACCCCTCTGGCAGATTGATGAAGTCTTTGGATCCCTTTTGAGAATAATGTTTTTAAATGCATAACATAAAATACATAGGGTTACAAAGGAAACCAGTTATATTGAATTGTAGTTATCAAAATAGTAAAGACATGTTCATGGACCCCAGATTAAGAACCACCACACTAGACGATTTCTAACTCTCCCTCCAGCAATGAATCTGTGTTCTAAGAACACTATGACGTGTCAGCCAAAAAAAATGAACTCTGTCTGTATTAAAAGGAGGCATAGCCTTCATTATGGAGGAGGTATACTCACTGTGCTCTTCCATGATCCAGCCACACCAAAGTATCATTTCAGTTCTAGACAGCATTTAGGAAGGACATTAACAAGACAGCAAGTGACCAGGATAGTGAGCGGGCTGTCATCTCTGCCATTTGATGCTAAGCTGAAGAAACCAAGGGTATTTAGCTTAGAAAAGAAGATTTGGGGGATAGCTGACTTCAGATATTTGGAAGGCTGTCATGTGGAAAGAGACATTAGCTTTGTTCTCCTTAGCCCCAGAGGGCACAACAAGAAATGGTAGGTAAAAGAGAGAAGTAGAATTCACTTTCCTTTAAGGAAAAACTTCCTCACAGTTA
Source organism: Pseudocheirus occidentalis (assembly GCA_028646575.1). Taxonomy (NCBI): domain Eukaryota; kingdom Metazoa; phylum Chordata; class Mammalia; order Diprotodontia; family Pseudocheiridae; genus Pseudocheirus; species Pseudocheirus occidentalis. The sequence continues at coordinate 68,665,072 of CM053594.1, read as the reverse complement.
GTGTTACCCAGAACAAAAGTGAGCTGCCTGAAGAGGTAAAAAGTTCCCCTTGAAGTGTGGGACAGAGAACTACCTGTCAGAGGCAGAGGGAATTCCTACTCACATACAGACTGGACAAGGTAACTTCTCTGGTCTCTGTCACCTCTGATTCTAACTCTGTTGCAATCTTGGTTGGTGGGTTGATGCACCCACACCAGAGAAATCACTTCTCTTTTGAAGTATATAAAATTGGATGCAGTGTGGTAGCCACAGAGCCACTATCCTCTGTAGTTCTCAGCCTTGCCTGCTTCTCTCATTCTGGAGCCTCTCTATCCCATCATAAATGCAGGTTAGTTAATATTATCTTTCCTACTGTCTATCTTGACTGCTTAGTCTGTATCATTAATAACCCAGTAGCCTGCTTACCATTTATCCATTAGGTTTTGATAACCTTGGGCCATCACTGATAATTAGTTTGACTCAACAAACACTTATTAAGTACCTAAGCACACTGTTTAGCATTAGGAGACATCAAAAATTTGGATAAAAAAGGCAATCCACTTCCCACTGAACTCAGATTTCTAGTAGGCAGATAAGACACCAACATTTATAAATTGTAATACACAACAAAATTGTGCAAGAAGAGGTGCTAAACAAATGTGAAGTCCAAGGTAGAAGGTTGGGGTTTGTGGAGTTTGGGGTCTGGATCTGTGACTTAATCAGTGTGAGCTACTTGAATTTGGAAATCATTACACCAGTATAGGCCAACAACTTAAAGTCTTAGACAATTTCCTGATCCCAGAGCTTTGTGACTTGCCTGTGGTCACAGAGCAACTTAAATCCAGGTCTTCTAACTTCAAAGTCAGCTCTTTATCTACTTCAGCATGCCACATCTTAGAAGACTGTTAATAGTGAGAAATCAGAGGAGGCATCCTGGAAGAGGTGGCATTTGATATGAGTTTACAGAAACCCAAATAGGAAAGCTGAAACACAAATTTACAGAACATAACTCATATGTATTTGTAGTTTACAAGGCACATTGCAGTAACAACCCTGGAGGGGAGGTAATAAATACAGTGGTTACTAGGTGGGGAAATACTTGTTAGATTCATTACTTCATATTTCAAGGATTCAGTTCAGTTCAGCACATTTACTAAGTGCCTGCTTTGTGCAAGGCCCTATCAATACAAAGACAGAAAAGAACCGTTCCTGGCCCTCAAGAAGTTTAAGTTCTCCCAGTGGAAATACATCATTTGCACAAATAAGCAGAAAGTATATACAAAGTCATTTCAAGAAGAGATTGCTAGTAAATGGGCTACGGGAGGGTGAGGGAAGCCAGCCTGTGATGCTGAGGCAGAGGAGCAGGAGATAGAATGTTGTATACAGACCAGTCTGACTGGAATGAAAAGTACATGAAGGGAACAAGCTTTTACTAAGTACTTACTTAGCACTGTGCTCAGTACTTTACAAATATTCTCTCATTTGATCCTCACAACCACCCTGAATGGTAGGTACTATTATAGTCCTCATTTTACAGTTGAGGAAAAACAAAGGTGTAATGACTTGCCCAGGGTCAGACAGCCAGTAAGTATCTAAGGCCTGATTTTAAATCAAGACTTCCTGACTCTAGGCCCAGTGCTCTGTCCATTGCATGTCTTAGCTGCCCATGAAGGGTAGTGATATGAAATAAAAGTAGAAAGGTAGGTAGAACCCACTTTGTGAAAAAATTTCTATTTTAGATTTTAATCCCAAAGACAGTAGGGAGCCATTGAAAGCATTTTGTGGGGAGGGATGTAATACTGTCAGATCTGCCATATAGAAGATACCAGTTTGGCAGATGTATAGGAGATATATTGGAGGGCATTAGATTGGAGTCAGGGAAACCAGTTAGGGGGTTGCTGCATTAGTAATTTCAAGGGTGATGAGGGTCTTATCCATGATTTCATCAGGTTTGGTACTCCCTCTACTTGCATAGAATGAAATCCCTCTCTACACCTTAATAGAGGATCTTCACTCGATTATGTGACTGAAAAATTCTTCATTTGGTAGCCAAGCCAATGTTGATGAATAATCTCAATTAGCTAGACAGGGTTTCAGATGACAGAATGATAGAAACACAGTCTATCTCTGTGCCCACATTCAAGTGTTTTCAGCATTTCCTCCTTGGTTAAAACTTTCTAGAGGTTGAACTCCATTGGCATAGCCTTCAAGAACCTAAAGTCACCTTCATGCAATGAGGAGAGGTCTTTAGTTTAAAAAAAAAATTAGATTAACCAGGAGTCTGTCCACTTAACCAAAACATTCTTAAATATACTTTTTTATAGGATTCTTCAACATTTAATATCCTTATTTCATTTAAAGTATCATTTGATCTTTTTGTGTTATATGTATGTGTAACTTTGATACGTGGTTCTAAGAGCCCTGGATGGGAAGTTAGGAGGCTTGTGGTGTAATCATGTCAAAGACTAGATGATCAAACCTCAAACTAAGTTACTTCCATTCTCTGAGCCTCTAGTTCTTTTTCTGAGAAACAAAAATAGATGGACTAGATATAGAAACACATTCTGCAGACCAGATATTGACATGGAAAACCACAATTTAGTATCATCTGTATTGTACTGTATTTTTATTTATTTTGTTAAACATTTCCCAATTGCATTTTAAGCTAGTTCTGGTTTGTGGCCCCCTTGGCAGCAAGTTCAGCACCTCTGGATTAGATGATCTCATAAGATCCCTTCTATCTCTGAAAGTCAATAGCTTTGATATAAGTGAGTTATACTTGTGTTTTCCTATTTTCCAACAGCTCTTTGGACTTCTCTCTCCATTGGAGATATCCAGTCTGACCCTATACAAGGGGTCCTGAATGATTGTTGGTTAAGTAATTTGTATTCAGCCAGTATTGAACACCTAGCATATGCTATATTGGGTGTTGTAGAAGGATACTAAAGAAAGTTTTAAAACCCAGAACTTGTTGTGTAAAATCTAGTTGGAAAGAAAAGACATAAAGAAAATTAATAAGCAGGTATATGATAATTAGATTCAAAATATGTGCTAAGTACTAAGGAAACAGTAAAACAGTGTTGAGGGGATGGGGGACCAGTATGAAACAGTGGAAAAAGAATATTCTTTCTGAAATCAGGTTTCAAATTTCTGTGCTTACCAACTTTTTGACCTTAGATAATTAGTGGCCCTTATCCTCCCTAGACCTCAGTTTCCTCCTCTGTAAAATGAAAAATTTGTTGTCCCCTCATACTCTAGCTCTGCAATCCTGGTATGAAGTGGAGGGGAATTATTAAGGGAATGTATGAATGAAAAGGGCACTCTTGAAAGCTGTGGAGAAATTCTGAAGGGATAGCTTAATAATGATTATAGTTTGCTTTTTATGGTTATAAAGTATTTGTAGTCAGAAGAGCTGGATTAAAATCTTAACTAGCCGTGTGATAATGGACTTCATTGTCTTTATCTCTAAAAATCACAATAATAACGCTAGCACAGCCTACCTCACAGCACCGGAAGGGGCTCCCCAAGCCTCAAAGCCCTCACATAAAAAATGAGGCATCATCTCATGAGCTTTGGTAGTGCCAACTGGAGAAACTGAGGCTCTGAGAGGTGAACTGACTTACCCAGTTACATGACTAACAGATGGGAGAACCAGGACTTGTTCCCCATCCTCACCCCCAAGTCTAGTGTACTTTCTACTTGCAAATATGTTCAGTGCAAAGAAGAAAGATTTGCCTAAGGTAAAGAGACTAGGTCTGATGAACCATGTTGAGAGATGATAGAAAAGAATTTGGAGAGGTACCTGGGCAAATGATATAAGGCTGAAATTTGAAGAAAAAAAAATAAGCTTTATGAAGCCACTATATGTTTTTGTATGGGAAAATAATGTTGTGGAAGTATTTAGAGAGAGAATTTCAGAAGTGCTAGCATGTACTAAAATAGGCAGATACCTGAAAAAAAGGAACCCATTAGGCAAGTGTTTCATTTAGCTGGTATAGAAAGCTACCAAGGAGACACAAAAAGAGCAAAGAAGGGGGCAGCTAGGTGGCGCAGTGAATAGAGCACTGGACCTGGAGTCAGGAGGACCTGAGTTCAAATGTAGCTTCAAACACTTAACACTTGTTAGCCGTTTAACCTTGAGCAAGCCACTTAACCCCAATTGCCCTACCTTCCCCCATCCAAAAAGCCAAAAAAAAAAAAAAAAAGCAATGAAAAGATTATATGACCAAGACAGTACAGAGTCAGGGAGGCCAAGGGAAGAGCATTTGGAGAAAGTGATGGATGGTGTTAGCAAATGCGATACAGAGAGAAGGGGACAAATTTTAAGAATCACCGAATTCCAAAGTTAGAAGGAATCTCAGACTACCCTCTAGTCCAATCCATTCTCCTAAAGAAAAAAAAAATCCCTTCTACAGTATTCTGGACAAATGGTTGGGGAATGCCTCCCCTTAAGGGGAACTCACTATTTTATACCAAGGCAGTTTATTCTGCTTTGGCATGACCTGAATTGTTAGGAACTTTTTCATTATATCAAATTAAATTTGCATCTTTGAAACTTCCATTGATTGCTCTTAGGTCTGTCCCATCTGACCAAATGGAACAAATCTCATGCATCTTCATATGACAGCCCTTGAAATATTTGAAGACAGCCCTACCTAAGAGACGTTGCAATGGAAGAATTTTGGTAGTAACTGCTCAGATGTCCAAGAAGAAAAGGGAAAGAGAAAAGTTAAGGCAAAAATAACTTAATGTTTAGAAACTGAAAGTACCATCCCACCCAGTTGTTCCTTACTAACTCATCTGAATTCCCTCTCATATTTCTAATAATAGTTCTCTCTTTCTGACTTGAGCTTACCTCCAGATTTTGTGCTTATCCTCCAGTATTCTTACTCATTCCTCTTGGACATCACCGTCAATTTGTAGAGGGAACTTAATAACTCTCTTCCAAGTATTTGAAGTTTTGTCAAGTAGAGGAGGTTAGATTTATTCTCCACAGCCTTGGAGAATATATGTAGGAGCAACGGCTAGGACTTGCAAGACAAATTTCAGCTCAGTAAAGGGAAAGCTTCCTAACATAGCTGAACAAAAGGAAATGGGTTGCTTCCTATGGTAGGGAGTTTCCCATCACAGGTAGAAGGTAGACCACTTGTCAAGAACATTATAGAAGGAAACCTCATTACTAGTTGAACTAAACTTCTGCAGTCCCTTCCAACTCCATGATTCAGATAGAGGAGTGTACAACATAGCCTGCACAGTTACTTCCAAATCTAAGGCTCTTTGAAATTATGCTTCCATAATTGTCATCTGTCTCCATCAATTTCCTTCCCCTCCTACTTCCAATTAGAGAACAGGTGACTTTTGTTTTTACTTTCCATTTATAATTTCAGATTATAAGACCAGGACTGACAACAAGTTACTGATCCCAAAGCAGGAAATTTCTGAAGAAATAGAATCTTGTGGAACAATATCAGAAATACTCCAAACAGATGTTCTCCAGAAACCCAAATTTGGAGAAACCTATGAACTTCAAAGCAGGTTAGATAGTCAGGTGGGAATCCCAGCTGAGAAGAGATGGAGAAACTCCCTTTCCCAGCAGAGAAAGGCACAGGTGACAGTCATGCATGAAGAAACCCCTAGAGATGAGAGAGGCCATGAATGTACTGGATTTGGGAGAAATTTCAGCCTGAACTCAAATCTTGTTATAGAGCAGAGAGTTCCTACGGGAGTGAGACCTCATAAATGTGATACTTGTGGCCAAAGCTTTGGCCAGCGCTCAGTCCTTATTCAGCATCTGAGAATTCATACTGGAGAGAAACCTTTTGAATGTAATGAATGTGGGAGAGCATTCAGCCAGAGATCCGAAATTATTAGGCATCGGAGAATTCATACTGGAGATAAACCCTATGAATGTAATGAATGTGGCAAAGCATTTAGTCACAGATCAACCCTTATTGAACATCAAAGAATTCACACTGGAGAAAAGCCCTTTGAATGTAATGAGTGTGGGAAAGCCTTCAGAGGAAGGTCAGACCTTATTCGGCATCAGAGAATTCACACTGGAGAAAAGCCCTATCAGTGTAATGAGTGTGGAAAAGCCTTTAGTCACCGATCTGTCTTTATTGCACACCAGAGAATTCACACTGGGGAGAAACCTTATGAATGTCATGAATGTGGTAAGACCTTCAACTGGAGTTCAAGCCTTTTCCAACATCAGAGGGTTCATAGTGGAGAGAGACCCTATGAATGTAATGAATGTGGGAAAGCTTTTACACAACTTGCAGTTCTTATTGATCACTTAAGAACTCATACTGGGGAAAAACCATATGAATGTAATGAATGTGGGAAGGCCTTCAGTCATGGCTCAAACCTTCTTCAACATCAGAGAATTCATTCTGGTGAGAAACCATATGAATGTTGTGAATGTGGAAAAGCCTTCTGTCATAGCTCAAAACTTATTCAGCACCAGAGAATTCACACCAGAGAGTGACTCTTAATGTAGTGGGGAATTCCCAGAAATTACTTTGGGGCAAGACCCCATTAAAGATTATAAGTTCAAGGGCAGGGCCCATTTTTGTCTAACTTTCTGTAGCACCTAACCTGGCGACACATGCAGATAGTTAAATAAATGTTTTTGGTTGGCTAAAGTGATAAATAACTTTGAGTAACAGTACCCCCAACTGGTTGTCTCCCCACCAGAGAATATACAGCTGAAGTATTCCTTGGGAATACTCCTTGGGTGCCATTCCAACTTCAGAATCATTTATTCTACATAAAAAATTTATATGAATTGGGCAGGCTCTACTTCTTTTTTTATAGGCTCCATTGAGAGAGAATGACACCAGCCCTATCAGAAGCAGTCAGGAAGTTTGGAAGATAATGAACCTAGTTTTTGATGTTTTAAGTTACGATCTGTTGATGGGATATTTAAATGAAGATGGCCTACAGACAACTGGATTTATGGAACAAAGTTAGAGATACAGATAAAAAGAGGCATCTACATATAGGGGGTACCCATATGGTGGAGTCATGCAAGTGGTTCACCTTCCCCAATCGATAGGGTAAAGCAGAACATCCAGAACTAGAAGAGAATGAAGAGGTTAGTGGTGTGAGAGAAGGCTCCAGCATCAGTAGCTAGCATCATGCTTTGAGGTTTGCAGAGCACTTCACATATATTATCCAATTTAATCATCACAGCATTCCTAGGAAGTAGGTACTGTTATTATCCCCATTTTATAGATGAGGAAACTGAGGCTAAGAGGGTGTGGCTTACAAAACCAGGGGTCTTCCTGACTCCCAAGTATAGCACTCTATCCACTCTGCCACCTAATTACCTCTAATGTCAACAGGAGGTAGAATAAAGAAGAATTCAGTGAGTGTAAGGAAAGATCACACAGAAAGGGAGAGGCCAAGAAGTTTGTGTCTTGAAGTCAGTTAATTAGCATTTATCAAGTTTCTCTTAGATGCCACATTATGCTGTTCTGGGAATCCAAGAGTAGAGAGAGTTCTGAGACAAAGGTTGCTGTTGCTTGTCCTTCGTTTTCTCTTAAGAGGACCATGACACCAGGAAGTGACATGCAAAAGAACTGGATTTAAGTGAGGGAGGGCTGTGCAAAGTCACTAGCCTCAGTTTCTCCTCCAGAGCCATCTGGGTCTAGTGGCCAGATATAGATCAAGATAGCTGGAGATGGCCCAGGATGCAGTGGGGATCCTTGGCCTTTTCAAGGTAAGGTCCTTAACAGGTCTGAGACAAAGGGAGCAATTGTTGGTATGGAATGCAGTAAAGTCAAGAAGGATAATGGAAAAGGAGAGCGTTTGACCAAATCATCAGAACTTCTTTTCATTTCAGCATTCATTAAACAACTACTGTGGGTAGAGCACTGTCCTAGGCACTGGGTGAGACTTTGAAGACTAGTAGAGGGGTAAGACACATACACAGTTAACTAAAATGTACACAAAGCAGTGACATTTGAAAGTGATTTAAAATGAGAGTAGGAAGGAAGCTAGGTGGTGCAGTGAATAGAGCACCAGCCCTGGAGTCAGGAGGACCTGAGTTCAAATCCAGCCTCAGACACTTAACACTTACTAGCTATGTAACTTTGGGCAAGTCACTTAGCCTCGATTGCCTTGCCTTCCCCACCTCAAAAACAAAACTTACAAAAAAAAATGAGTGTAGGAATTCCGTGGTCAGGATAAAGCATTACTAGCAAGTAAAAGTGGGGAGAGTGAGATTGAGTCTGGAGTTACTGTGAACCAAGAAGTGCTGAGAGGTAAAGCTTGAAAATAGGTCAGTGCCAGACTGCAGGGCCTTGAATTCCAAAGGAGTTTGGATTTTATTCCTTAGGTGAGAAGCCACTGAAGATTTCATTGTTTAAAAAAAATATATGATGCTGTAAAAATTAATGAAAAAGATTGCTCTGGCAGCAGCAGAAAGTACAGATTGGAGCAATGAGTGGAGTTGGCTAGGCCTATTCAGAGACTACTGCAGTAATCCACATAAATAGCAATGAGACCCTACAGACTAGGTTAGTACCAGTAGGGCTAGAGCGGAGGAACAGATGCAATTCGTTGTAGAGGTGGAATCAACTAGATTGATAGTTGGATTTTACATTAAAAGATAAGCCCAAGGTTACAGACTTGGTTGATAGTGTTACCAGTGACAGAAGGTGTTAGTAGAAAGTGAAGCAGATTTAAGTGGAAAGAGACCATCAGTCAACTTTAACTTTTAGAGAATGAATAGCACTTGCCCAAGAAGCAATTGAAGTGTCAGACACTGTGGTATAAGGGAAGGAGCACTGAATTAAATTTGTTTAGTTTTTAGTTTTAAACATTCATTTCCTCAAGATTTTGAGTTACAAATTTTCTCCCCATCTCTCCCATGCTCCCCAAGATGGCAAGCATGCTGAATACCCTTCTCTTATACTCCCCTCCACCCCTTACTTTCTTGTGGGGCAAAATGGATTTCTATATCCCATTGCCTGTATACCTTATTTCCCGGTTGCATGTAAAAACTTTTAACATTTAAAACTTTGATTTCCAGCTTCTCTACCTTCTTCCCTCCTCACTCATCCCCACTGGGAACACAAGCAGTTCAGTACAGGTTATGCGTATGTAGTTACACAAAACATTTCCATAGTAGCTATATTGTGAAGACTACATTTCCCTCCATTCTGTCCTGCCCCCATTTATTTTATTTTCTCCTTTGACTCTGTCCCTTTTCAAAAGTATTTGCTTTTAACCACCCTCCCCCCCAATCTGCTCTCCCTTCTAGCATCCCCCCTCTTATTCCCCTTCCCCCCACTTTCCTGCAGGGTAAGATACCCAAATGAGTGTGTATGTTATTTCCTCCTTAAGCCAAATTCAGTGAGAGTAAGCTTGTCCCATTCCCTTTCACCTCCCTGCTCTTCCCCTCCTTTGTAACAGCTTTCTCGTCTCTTTGATGTGAGGTAACTTTCCCCTATTCTCTGTCTCCATTTCTTGGAAGGAGCACTTTGGATGTGATGTCGGGAGACTCCGATTTCTGACTTAGCACCAGCACTACCTCAATGACCATGGCTGATAGAGCTGTTCTGAACCTCAGTTTCTTCATTTGTTAAGTGAGGAGGTTGATTTAGAGCTTAAAGAGAACTTAGAGACTATATAGTGTGTAATCTTTTTTTTCTTAAACAAATGAGGAAACAGGAAAAGAATTTAGATGGCTTAACCAAGGTCAATAACCGGAAGAGGCTGGATTTGATCCCAGGTCCCATGGCTCCTACCTCTCCTGATGCTTAACTATCATCTTGCTTTAGCAAAAATGAAACTTGGCAGAACACACAGATGAAAGTGCTTCATTCAAATGAGAACTGTTACTTTCTCCCCTGAGTGGGTTGTTGAGAAGAGCATACCTTGCTAAAGTACTATAGAAATGTAAGTTATTAAATAACATGAAATCACATGTTTATAACAGATCTACAAAAGAAGCTATGTGAAAAGATGGAGGAGTTAGTCTTTATTCAAGGTTGGGGGCATGATAGGAAAAAGAGAAAGATAAACTTGCCCTCCAAGTGAAGCCTGGAGGGAACTGAGATGGGGAGGTCTGGTGGGAGGGAGAAGGTAGAAGGAGGGTTCCCACACTTCAGCTCTCAGATCTCTTCACTCCCACTTCAGTTTCTGTATCTGCCCTGCATTTTCTCATTTACTTTCCTTCCCCTTCATTCAACTTAACAGTCATTGACCTGCAAAAGTCACGACACTGTGTGTCAGTGAGGATGGGGAGGGGGCAGCAGTTTTTGTAAGAGTAGAGGGGGACCTGGGTTTGGACCCTGGTCGACTACTTAAATTATAATAATAGTTGATATAAAGCCTTTTAATGTTTATCAAAAAATACATAATCCTGTTTGAGCTTCACAGTCCTGTCAAGTAACTACTATTATTAACTCCATTATACAGGATAGGAAGTTGACTCCAAAAAAAGTTCAGTGCCTTGCGCAGGCCACAGTGCTCTTAAGCTGTGGAGGTGGGATTTGAACCTAGGTGAGCTGGTTGGTTCGAGCTTGGGCTGAATCAATAGAGACAGGGGGTGACTTCAAGTACGACAAAGTTCTAGGCACCACGTTCGTATTAAGAAGGACAAGCACAAGTTGGAGAGGTTCCGGAGGAGGGAGACCCGAATGGTGATGGAACTAAAAACTGCCGCACCTGGAGCATTTGAAAGAACAGGCTTATCTGGCCGAAGTGGGGCGGGGTGAGGACACGCTAATGTCTTCACACAGTTGAATGGCTGTCCTGGCCGAGTCCGCAAACATTTATTAAAGCCCC
>CM053594.1:68626242-68654196 GCA_028646575.1 Pseudocheirus occidentalis | reverse complement strand
GGGGGGAGCCTGCAGGCCAAGCCTGGAGAATAACTCATCACCTCACCACTACCCCTCCTCCCACTTTACCAGGTATCACCCTCCAAAATTCCACGGCTTGCATCCTTCTTTCTTCCCTCCTCCTCTGCTCCTGAATTGAGCCCCCCACCCCCGCGTGGGAGGGGACCGCGGGTCACCGGGACCAAGAACGGATGGATGATCCTCCCGACTTCCTAGAGGGTCACCGGAAGGGGAAGGGCTTGGGTGGTTACCCAAAGAAAGTACTAACACCGACCCTGGACACCTCGGCCTCCGCACCAGCACTAGCTGGGGTCGGGGATGAGTCAGGTACTGAGGGGTGGGTCGGTGGGGGAAGGCTGTGCTGAGCCAGGGTCACTCCTTCCAGGGCCCCAGCTCAGCTGCCATGGAGTTAGGGTGTGTGCTCCTCTGACTCTGCTCCGCCTCCTCTGAACCCTGGCGCCGCCCTGCCTCTACCCCTGAGCTGGAGTCCCACACACCCCTCGACTTCAAATTTGCTTTTCCAAGGCCCCTTCTCCCGTATACCCACCCCCCAAGCCCCCACCCCCGCCCCGTGTCCAGCAGGCTCCTCTTTGTCGTTTAGTCATTTCAGTCGTGTCCGACTCAGTGATCTCATTTAGGGGTTTTCATCACAAAGATGCTGAAGTGGTTTGCCATTTCCTTCTTCAGCTCATTTTACAGATGAGGAAACTGAGGCAAGCAGGGTTAAGTGACTTGCCCAGTGCTCTATCCACTACACCACCTTGCTGCTCCTCAAAAAAGGTACTATCCACACTTCTTCCTGTGCCTCCTTTCCCATACTCTGCTATGGAGAAATGAAAAGCATTTTAGTGGGGGGTTTTTTTATTTAAATTCAGTCACTCAATAAGTCTGCAGAAACAGGGGGACTTCTTCCTTTTTCCTGTTTAGGGGGAGTTGCTATTTGCCCATATATAGTTCTTACTCCCAATTATCTCCCAATTTCAGCTATTCCAATCTATGCTGTCAGCCTGTCTCCTCCTCACACCACTGACTTCTTTTTTCAAACTCCCTTAAATTTCATCTCTTCTACTTTGCTACTCTCCATTATTTTTATTCTTTGCCCATCTTCAGGTTCATTTATTCCTTTTCTGTTTCACCTTATCTCTTATTCAGATTTTTTTTGCTTCCCTAGTGAAACAATCCATTTATTTGACTGGTTATCCTGTTGTCTCCCAGACATTTCTGCCACCAGTATTGCCATCTTATTACTTCCTCTCTGCTCCCCATCTTCTCATTTTTAAAAGCCCTTTTATTGTTCTCGATTCATGTCAATTCATTATCTCTGTTCTCTAGGAGTTTGCTTTCTTCCCAAGAGAACAAAACACAATATTTGCATTTTTGCTTTGTTTCAGGTTGTAAGTAATGGAAATAGCACTGGGATTTGGAGTCAGAGGGTATGAGAAACTATCAAACGTTTTGCAAGGATTTAGGTAGACTATAACCACAGCATTTCCTCAATCAAACAAATTAGCATTTCTGTGGTAGAAAAAGACTCCAAATAGCAAGAATTTAGCATTTATATCATTTTTTTATGGTTTGCAGAACATTTTTCAAGTTATTTCATTTGATCCTCACAACAACCTGTGAGATAGGTGTAATTGTTATGCCCATTTTGCAGAAGAGATAACTGAAGTAGAGAGAGGTTGGGTGACTTTTCCCAGGGTCACACAGATATTAAGTGGGGGTAAAATTCAAACTCAGATCTTCCTGACTCAGTGCTGTATCCACTGTGCCATTCAGCTGCCAAATCCAGAGTTCTTGCCATAATACCCTGATGCTTACCTGGAGTTCACCCGCCTCACTGCTACATAAATTTCTTCTGATTGCCCAACTGGTTTTTATTTTTACTTCAGCTATTAAGCAGCACTTCTCCAGTGACATAAATCTTGGTTGCTTAGTGACTATATAAGCTGATCAAACATCAGAATCTGCTCAATTCCACGTTTTAAGAGAAACATTAACAAAGTCAAATGAGTCCATAGGAAGGATTTGATCAGGATGGTGACAGGTCTACTAACATATAAACTATATCTGCAGTTGAGAGACATGAATATATTTAAGTTGGAGAAGAGAAGAATTAGGAGGGGTGAACTAGATATCTTTGGAAGGCAAAATTAGAACAAATAAGCGGAAATTATAGAGACAAATGCCAGCTTCCCATAAGAAAAAAAAGACTTCTCATAAGCACAGCAGTCCAAAAATGGAACTGGCTCTAGGAGTCAATGAGTAGCCTATCACTGGAAGTATTATAGCCAAGGCTAGGAATCATTTATCAAGAATGTAGTAGAGGGGGCAGAGCCAAGATGGGGGAGTAGAAGCACAAACTTGGTGTGGGCTCCCCTCCACTCACTTCCAGTACATGTAAAAAAAATGACTCTAAACAGAGCTACAGAACCCACAAAGTGACAAAGAAAAGCAAAGCTTCCACTGAAAGACACCCAGCAGGCCAACAGGAAGGATCTTTCATAGGAGGCTGGGTGCTGAGTGCAGCCCCACATGAACCACATGGTTCCCAGTCCCAGGGTGACCCCGACCAGCAGGGGGCCCAAGCAGACTTCAGGAGAGAGAATCACCAGCAGCACTGGCAGTTTCCAGAATTATCAACCCACAAATGCCAAAAAGAAAGTAAAAGGTCAGTATGGAACTTTGTGGGAACAGGAACCAAGAGCATGGTCCAGGCCCTGACCCCACGGTAAGAAGCTGCAGAGGAACAGCAGCTATGTAGCTGCTGCTGCATGACTGCCTCACAAGCTCCTGGCTTACAGATTGCAGGGGTACCAAGTGACCATTCAGAGGGTAATTGCTCTTGCTTTAACCTGCTTGGATCTGCATCGCGGTCTTAGGTGGTGGTCCTGGGGTGTGTGACCAGTGAGCCAGAGCTTGTGGTGTCTATAGAGAGGGCACCCAACTAATACTCCAGCAGCTGCAAAAACTCCAGAGATTTGGGACAAAGCTCTCTCCATTCTGGAAGCAGAGTTCTACTGTTGCAAAGAGGTCAAAAGGCAAGTAATTGACTGGGAAGATGAGCAAGCCCAGGAAACATAATAAAACCAAAGATTCCTTTTTTGGGGACAAAAAGGATCAAGGCATGGAGCAGGAGGAAGACAGCGAAGTCAGAATTCCTGCATCAAAAGCATCCAAGAAAAATATGAATTGATTACAGGCCATGGAGGAGCTCAAGAAGGATTCTGAAAATCAAGTAAGAAAAGTGGAGGAAAAATTGGGAAGAGAAATGAGAATAATGCAAGAAAATCATGAAAAGTGGATCAACAGCCTGCTAAAGGAGACCCAAAAATACACTGAAGAAAATAATAACTTAAGAAATATACTAACTCAAATGGCAAAAGAGGCTCAAAAAGCCAGTGAGGAGAAGAATGCCTTAAAAAGTCAAATTTGCCAGATGGAAAAGAAATTTTAAAATTCACTGAAGAGAATAACTCCTTCAAAATAAGACTGGAGCAACTGGAAGCTAATAACTTTATGAGAAATCAAGATACTATAAAACAGATCCAAGCACATGAAAAAATAGAAGGCAATGTGAAATATCTCACTGGAAAAACCACTGACCTGGAAAATAGATCCAGGAGAAAAAATTTTTAAATGATTGGACTATCTGAAAGCCATAATCAAAAAAAGAGCCTAGACACCATCTTTCAAGAAATTATCAAGCAAAATTTCCCTGATAGAACCAGAGGGCAAAATAGAAACTGAAAGAATTCACTGATCACCTCTTGATAAAGATCCCAAAAAGAAAACTCCTAGGAATATGATACTCAAATCCCAGAGTTCCCAGGTCAAGGAGAAAATACTGCAAGCAGTCAGGAAAAAACAATTTGAGTATTGTGGAAACACAATCAGAATAACACAAAACCTAGTAGCTTCTACATTAAGGGATTGAAGGGCTTGGAATATGATGTTCTGGAGGTCAAAGGAGCTAGGACTAAAACCAAGAATCACCTACCCAGAAAAACTGAGTATAAGGCTACGGGGGAAAATATGGTCATTCAATGAAATAGAGGATTTTCAAGCATTCTTGATAGAAAAACCAGAGCTGAACAGAAAATTTGATTTTCAAATATAAGAAGCAAGAGAAGCATGAGAAGGTAAACAGGAAAAAGAAATCATGAGAAACTTATTAAAGTTGAACTATTTACATTCCTACATGGAAAAATTATAATTGTAACTCATAAGACTATTCTCAGTATGAGGATAGTTGAAGGGAATATATATATGTGTGTGTGTGTGTGTATGTATACATATATATACACATATATTCCTTTCAATTATGTGTGTGTATATACTATGTATACATATATATGTATAGGAGGGTATATGTGTATATAAATATATATGTGAGTGTGGGCATATGTATATTCATGTATACATAGACAGAGGGCACAATATGAATTGAATATGAAGGGTTGATATCTAAAAAATAAAATTAAGAGGTGAGAGAGGAATTTATTGGGAGGAGAAAGGAGGAGAGAGATTAGGGTAAATTATCTCATATAAAAGAGGCAAGAGAAAACTGTTACAATGGAGAGGAAGAACAGGAATGTGAAAAGGAATGGAACAACCTTATTCTCATTGAATTTGGCTTAAGGAGGGAATAACATACACACTCAAGTGGGTATCTTACCCTTCAGCAGTGGTTCTCAACCTTCCTAATGCCACGACCTTTTAATACTCATATGTGGGCATATCTGCATGTGGGCAGACTTGGCTGGAGGCAGATAGAGGAGCAGTATCTCAGTTCCTAAGACCATTGGAAATATGTGCTTTCCCATGGTCTTAGGCGACCCCTGTGACTCTTGTGAAAGGGTTGTCAACACCCAAAGGAGTCATGACCCACAGGTTGAGAACCACTTCCCTACAGGAAAATAGCGGGGGGGGGGAGGGGATAGGGGATAGGAGGGCATATTTGGGGAGAGGGCAGCTGGAAGCAACCATTTTTGAAAAGGGATAGGGTCAAAGGAGAAAATGGAATAAGTGGGGAGCAGGATAGGATGGAGGGAAATATAGTCAGTCTTTCACAATATGACCACTATGGAAATGATCTGGGTAACTGCACATGTACAACCTATATTGAATTGCTCATCTTCCCAGTGGGGGTGAGTGAGGAGGGAAGAAGGGGAAAAAATCTGGAACTCAAAGTTTTAAAACAAATGTTTAAAAAAAATTTTTTTTACATGCAACTGGGAAACAAAATGTACAGAGATCCATCTTGCCCTGCTAGAAAGTTAAGGGGGAAATGGGAGATGATATATGGGAAAACGGATTGGGGGAAGGGGTATTCAATGGGCTTGCTATTTGGGGGTGGGGGTGGGGGAAAGATGCAGAGAAAAAAATGTAACTCAAAATCTTGTAGAAATGAATGTTGAGAACTAAAAATAAATAATTTTTTTTTTTTTGCTTTTTGGAGGGCAGTTGGGGTTAAGTGACTTGCCCAAGGTCACACGGCTAGTTTTTTGTGTTAAGTGTCTGAGGCCGGATTTGAACTCAGGTACTCCTGACTCCAGGGCCAGTGCTCTATTCACTGCGCCACCAGACGCCCCCAAAATAAATAATTTTTTAAAAGAATGTAGTAGAAAGTATTTCTGTAAGAGGCTGGCCTAGTTGGCCTCTAAGGATTTTTGCCACTTTAAATTTTATAATGTGAATGTTTCTCTACAATAAGCTTCACATATAGTTTAAGCAAACACTTAACAATTAAGTCATATCATTAGTATGTGAGACTTAGTTTTAGAAGAACAACTCATCAGATGCAGAGACTCTGGTGAAAACAAGGAACAAGGGAAAACAGTTGCAAAACTGTATACAAAAGAAAGAATAATCATTAAATGTAAATATTTCATTAAAAGAAAAGTACTCAATAACATCTCTGTGGGCAGAAATTCCATATATAAATAATAAAAATGGAATAATTGGGAAATAACAAAGACCATCCTATATGGAAAATGAGACTATGCTAGAAAGATTAAATATGATTGAAGAAGCAAAAAGTATGAGACAGTGAGGATCTATTTAATCAGCACAGTCTGAAGGAATGCCTCATCCGGATAAGGTATTGAGGAAAGTTTTCTAAATAGCTCAAAACCTTTTGTCCATACAGTCTTAGAATCCATAAAGAAGTTGCTCAGCAGCAATTGGTCGGAAAGGGATTTTTCTGCTATTGACCAAGATTCCAACAATATGAAGTTCAGTATAACATTAGGTGTGGGAAAAGACAATAGGCCAGGAGATAATAATTAGCACCTAGTTCAGAGGAGTGCTGTGAAGATCCAATGAGATGATACATTTAAAGCACCATGTAAACCTTAAGGTGCTACAGATATGATAGTTATTAGTCAGTCCTGTTTCTGTTACTAACTCCTGTACAGTTTTGAATAATTCATCTCTCTAGGTTACAGCTTCCTCAATTGTAAATAATTTGGAGGTGGAACCAGATGGCCTCTAAGGTCCCTTTCTGGTTTGACAATCATAGGAATCTAAACCAAAAGTAAATTCATCTTAATTACTGAATTCTAGGAAATGGATATAAAACAAAGTTTGTCCAGGAGTTAAGAAAAACAAATAATTTATATTATTAAAACTCCCCCAAAATGTGTCTCAGCAAATAAAATGCTCAGATAGCATTCTGAGAGTTTTATTTCCATCACAGTAAGAGGGTTTTCCTTAAGTCACTTGCCAATTGCACAAGATTTCTTTTTGGTTTTGATCGTTACTGTGTTATTGCTAATCTGGAAAATTATGAAAGATTAGAGAAGATTGAAGGCTGAAAGAAGGAAAATATTGTCTTAATTTTTAAAAAAAGGGAAAATAACTGGATTCTGATATCCACAAATTCATTAGTTTAATATTAGATTAGTGTTAACTCTGGGATATATTATTTATAAACACTTTAACAAAGGGAAATCACTAGTGCTATCATGGGTTTACTAAAAAAACAGAATGGGATATCTTGTGGTTTAGTGAGATATACATCAATAAAGGTATTCAGGTGAAAGCTGGATGAATGCGTTGTCAGGGATTTTATAGAGAACCTGGAGTATATCTCCCAATTTTAAAATACTCTGAGGGAACTCAGATACAAAGGGGTACCATGTTGAAGAGCACAGAAGTGGAGCAGAACCCTCTGATGAAGTCCAAGAGGTGTTCCAGATGAAGGGAAGCTGATGGCAGGTAGACCTTGTTACCCTGTGAAGATTCCTGTCTTTGTGCACAGATGGGGACATGAGGATGATTAAAATCACAGTCAGATGAGAATAGGTTAGGAAAGACATTTATCATTCAGTTAAAGCTTCAGAGTAGACAATTATCTACAAGGGTTAAAAAGGGATAGGCATTTTCTCCTGGAAAGCAGAAAATAGCATTGAAAGGTAGATGATGACCAATGAAATTAGCTACAGTAGTCTCTGAAATGGATTTTCTTCTTTAGGAGATTTGTCCAGAAGCTTTGTTTTTTGTCATAGAAATAAATGATTCTCGTCTTTCCTATTATTGTCACTTCTCCTAGTACTGACAAACAAAATCTTTATAATCATCTATATAAACGTAGGTGTGTATGATTATAAGTGATTTATTTCCTCTTGTACATAATAGGCAACCAAATTGAATCTATCCTTGATATCCCTGGGCAAGAAAAGGATCTGAGAAAAGGATCTCATCATGTTATTGCTCTAATCAAAACTGTTCATCATAGAAATGCCACGGCTCAGAGAGTACATTATAACTCCTTAGTCTAGCTTTCAAAGCCTTTCTGGAACTCATTCATTTATTCAACAAGCGTTTACTAACACCATGCTAGTATACAAAAGCCAAAGAGGAAGAAAGGGAGGAAGGGAGGAAGGAAGGAAGGAAGGAAGGAAGGAAGTTAGTTCTCTCTGTTCAGGAACCCCAGCCCAATCATCTAGAAAGCCAAGCTCAGACGAGAATTCCTCCATGACACACCCTCCTCATCCCCCTGGCCTCAGTAGGCCTCGGGTCTGCACCTCCCTGAAGCAAGTTTCTTGAAGTGAGCTTCAGCCTAGCAACTTCTAAGCTTCTGACAATGACATTGACAATAATATTGATACAGACAGTTTCAATGGTCCTCCAACCCCTTCAACTCACAAATGGGGAAACTGAGGCCTCGGGAGTGGGAGGGACTAAGCCCTACGTCATACGGGGAGTCGGTTATTCAGCGGGAAGTCCTAGCCTAGCAATCAATAAAATAAACGCTCCAGCCAAGAAGGAAGATGCTTGGAGCCTCAAGAATCGAGAGGCGGGGCTAGGAGAGGGGCGGGGCCGTCCGACACGCTCCCACAGCCACGCCCCACCGGAAGTCGCGTACTGTGAGCGCAGGGAGTTGGTAGGACTCCCGTCCTCCTCGGCCCGCGCGGAGCCAAAACCCGCACGTGGAGCGTAGCGTAGGCAGTTCAGGAGCCAGAGACTCCGCCAGCCTCACACGCTAAGCCGACTACTCAGACCCTCCCGACTTCAGGAAGTGTTCTCCCTCTTCCGCCCCGCCCCCGTCGCACTTCCGGCGACGCTCTGGGAAACAGGGAGGACTCGGCGCCTCGGTAACCCTTCTAGCGGTCTGAAGGGCACTGGGAGCGAACGGACCCCACAAAGTAGGAACTTTAAGTGGGAGTGGGGAAACCAGGGCGACTGAGGGGACTAGAGAGAGGAAAGGGAAGGGGAGAAGGGAAAAGAGGGACAGAGCGGAGAGAGAAAGGAAACAAGAAAGAAGAGAGGAGTGGAGAAAGAGAAGGTAGCGAGAGGGCAGAGAGTGAAAAGGGAGAAGGAAGAGAAGAGGAGCGGGACAGAGGGGGGAGGGGGAGAAAAAAGGAGGGAGGAGGAAAAATGGGGAAAAGGGAGAAGCCTAAGAGGGGAGGGAGAAGAGAAGCATCAAGAATGAGAATCTAGTGGAAAAAACCTGCCCCCGAGGCGTCCCTGCCCAAGTTTCTTGGTTTGCCTTAGTTATCATTTCACCATTCAAAATTGGAGGACCCGAGGGGGAAAACCGATATGCTGGACCTTTTTCTGACCAAGGCTGGGGTAGACGTGGTGGGAACTTCAGAGAGGCGGTGACAGTTCCATCTTAGAATTTATGAGAGAAGACAGAATTGAGCATCATCTGATGGATGCTCTAGATTAGAGAAAGCAGCTTTCAGAGGGTTTCTGGTTTCAGAGAAGGGATAAGTAGGATTCCTTGAACAAAAATTCTACAAAGTCACCTCAGGAGCAATGAAAAGCTCACAAGCATGAGATTCTGAAGACACAAAGAAAAACAATTGTGATAACCAGGCAGAGGGAGAAGTGTGAATTCCCATCCCTACACCAACCCCAAGACTGATCTATATTCTAGGAAAGGCACAAAAATAACCACTTCTCCTTCTTTCCAAGGAAGAGCAGGAGGACCTCCGTGATGCCGGTGCAAAGTTTTGGGCGAAGATATGTGAAGGCCTTTTTGAAAGGTTTCTTTGTTGCTGTGCCTGTCACGGTAACTTTCTTAGATCAGGTGGCCTGTGTAGCAAAAGTGGAAGGAGCTTCGATGCAGCCTTCTTTGAATCCTGGGGGAAGTCATTCATCTGATGTAGTGCTTTTGAACCACTGGAAAGTTAGGAATTATGAAGTACAGCGTGGTGATATCGTGTCATTGGTATCTCCCAAAAACCCAGAACAGAAGATCATTAAAAGAGTGATTGCTCTGGAAGGAGACATTATCAAAACAATGGGACATAAGAATAGATATGTGAAAGTCCCACGTGGCCACATGTGGGTGGAAGGTGATCATCACGGACACAGCTTTGACAGTAATGCTTTTGGTCCAGTTTCCCTTGGACTTCTGCATGCCCATGCCACCCACATTCTTTGGCCTCCAGAACGTTGGCAGCGTTTGGAATCCATTCTCCCTCCAGAGCGTGCACCAGTTCACATTGAAGAGAAGTGACCTCCTTGCATCTGCATGACCTCTTTGACTTAGGAAGACAGTATTTAAAAAATGGAAGGCAGAGAAAAAAAATCTAAAAGGCAGGCCATGTATTGGTTGAGGGTGCAAAAGGAGTATTTGCATATCCTCTGGTTTCACATTGAAGCAAAAGATATTTTTTTCAGATGAAACAGTCGTACAGTACGTAGTATTTTGCCTGGAATACTTGTACTACAGCACAATTGTCCTGACAGTAGGGTACCAAAAATGCAATTTACAATGTGATTGTTTCAGTGGCCTTTCTGTATGTCATGGTAGGATTGAATTGTTGGTGTACTTGTTTCTTAATCTCTTGATTGTTGATTTTTTTTAAATTTGGGTTTCAGCAAATGAAAGATCCTGGACTGATGTTAAGATTGATGAAAACATGTTCATCTAGTAAGTAGTTCATGCATGATTTAGCTTGATTATGAAGAAATAGTAACACAGATGCAGTATGATTTTAATTGTCATCATTAGAAAATGAATAGTGAACTTTAATGATTCAGTTTTTTAAAAGGAAAAAAGGAAAGGTTGGCCCTAAAAACACATGTTGATGTACAGGGAACTCTCCAAACAAAAATGTTTTTAAAAATCTGGAGTGCTGTGTTGGAAGGGGGAAAAATATATTTGGAAATAAAGGTGATTTTTTTAAAAATGTATTTAAATGAGATTTTAAAAAAAATAACAGTAAAGAAATATACACTGGAAGGAAGCAGTGGGTAATGAAGCATGAATACAGAAGCTTGGTACAGTTATGTGAGTAGAGTCAGTAGTAGTGAAATTTAGAATGGCATGAAGGTCAGATCTGAGATGTTAGCAGTGTCTAAGACTATCCTGCAACTTCTATGGTAACAGGGACAAGCCAAAGCTATACAGCAGCAGGGACATAGGACCTGAAGATAACCTGGGTAGACATGATGATCTGTAATCCAGAATCAGCTAAATAAAGTGACTCCTGCTCATGTCCTTAGTAGGGGACAGGGATGGGGACATTTGGAGTGTTTTCTCTCTCCATATTCTTTTACACCTGAATGGAAGGGAAAGCGTTTTCCTTCTTCCCATTTCTTTTTTTGTTTGTTTGTTTGTTTTTGCTTTTTTTTGGAGGGCAGTTGGGGTTAAGTGACTTGCCCAAGGTCACACAGCTAGTTTTTTGTGTTAAGTGTCTGAGGCCGGATTGAACTCAGGTACTCCTGACTCCAGGGCCGGTGCTCTATTCACTGTGCCACCTAGCCGCCCTGTCTTCCCATTTCTTTTAATGCCTTGAATGTCATTGCTTAGAAACTGAAGATCTGGGAGGAAATGGACCTAAAAGGAAGAGATGGCAATGACTATCATCCCTTTATCAAAAGAGAATAGGTACATTTTACTTTTCCTTTTTATTCTTTTTATTTATTCTTTACATACCAGATCTAAAACTATATTATAAAGCAGCAATCACCAAAACTACTTGGTACTGACTAAGAAACAGTGATGGATCAATGGAATAGGTTAGGTACAAGACACAGTAGTCAGTGACTATAGTAATCTGCTATTTCATAAACCCAAAGACTCCAGCTTCTGGGATAAGAACTCACAAAAATTGCTGGGAAAACTGGAAAATAGTATGGCAGGAAGTAGGCATAGAGGAGCATCTTACACCATATACCAAGATAAGGTTAAAATGGGTACATGATTTAGACATGAGGGTGATACTATAAAAAAATTAAGAGAGCAAGGAATAATTTCCCTGTCATATTTGGAGAACAGGGGAATTTATGACCAAACAAGAGATAGAGAACATTATGAAATGCAAAATGGATAATTTTGGTTACGTTAAGTTAAAAAGGTTTTGCACAAACAAAACCAATGCAACCAAGATTAGAAGGGAAGCAGAAAGCTGGGAAACAATTTTTATAGCCAGTGTCTCTAATAAAGGCCTCATAATATATAGAGAACTGAGTCAAATTTATAAGAATACAAGCCATTCCCCCAATTGATTAATGGTCAAAAGATAAACCGGCAGTTTTCAGATGAAGAAATCAACACTATGATCATATGAAAAAATGCTCTAAATCACTATTGATCAGAGAAATGCAAGTTAAAAACAATTCTGAGGTACCATATCATACCTATGATAAATGTTGGAGAAGATGTGGGGAAAATTGGCACACTAATGGATTGTTGTTGGAGTTGTGAACTGATCCACCCATTTTGGAGAGCAATTTGGAACTATGCCCAAAGGGCTATAAAACTTTGCATACTCTTTGATCCAGAAATACCACTACTATGTCTGTATCCCAAAGAGATCATAGAAAAAGGAAAAGCACCCATATATACAAAAATATTTATAACAGTTCTTTTTTGTGATGGCAAAGAATTGGAAATTGAGGGGATACCCATCAATTGGGGAATGGCTGAACAAGTTGTGGTATATGAATGTAATGGTATACTATTATTCCATAAGAAATTATGAGAAGGCAGACTTCAGAAAAACCTGGAAAGACTTGCATGAACTGATGCTGAGTAAAGTGAACAGAGCCAGGAGAACATGGTACTCGGTAACAGCCACAGTGTGTGATGACCAGTTTTGATAGATAGCCCTTCTCAGCAACACAATGATCTAGGACAATTTTAAAAGACTCATGATGGAAAATGCTATCCACTTCCAGAGAAAGAACTACGGAGTCTGAATGCAGATAGAAGCAGACTACTTTCTTTTTTTGTTGTTTTGTTCTGGTGGGTTTTTTTCCCCTTCTGATTCTTCTTTTACGACATGACTAACGTGGAAATATGTTTAATATGACTGTGCATGTATAGCCTATATCAGGTTGCATGCTGTCTTGGTGAGAGGGGAAGGAAAGGAGAGGGAAAGATTTAGAATTCAAAATCTTAAAGTGAATGTTGAAAACTAAAAATAAATAAATACACTTAATTTTTAAAAAAATAAAGATAAAATGAACGTCTGTACTCTAAATCTATGGATGCCAAAGGAAAATAACTGATAGTGAACTACTTAAAGTGTTGGGAGTCTGGAACCAAAAGATAATAATTTCCATTTTTTATCAGTATTTTATCTCCTAGTCTGAGAATAAGAAGGAAAATATTTCATAACTGCAAGTGCTACTGGTGGTGGTTGGAAAAGTGGCTCAAGCTTCCAGGCTTCCTGAGGTTCTGAGTTGTATCCCCAAGGGAAATTATAGTCTGCTAAAAGGTAGCTATCCCTAAACCAGAGTATAGATTGTTTTGTCTTTGGGATGCGGAGCAGCCTGCAAGGTTGAGAAGATCGTTAAGACACATACTCTTAATACTTGCTTTTATGGACGTGTCTGGATAAATGTCTAAGGAATCGTCTCTATTCAGACAATTATTCAAGGCTGTTATGGTGTCTAGCATTTGAAGAATAAAACAGTCTGTGAGGAAATCATTTGGTCTTCTGCCCTGACCATCAGGATTAAGGCTGTGCCTCTATGAGAAAAGAGGGAGGCCTGTGGAGCTGAATCACATGTTCATTACATATCCTCAATAATTATGTACCTGTCCCCTTTGACAATTTTGGTGAAGGTACAGTCAGCATTGTTGTAGTCAGACACTCATTTGTGCTGAATCCTGAGCCTAGAGCTCCACAGAACTAATTCAGGTCATTGGGGAAACTATAAGGACCTCCAATTCAGAAGATATCATGAAAAAAGCTCAGCTCTCCCACACCAACTCCATCAAATAGCTAGAAAAAATACCCCAAAATACTAATGATAAAAAATGTGAAGGAAGAAGAGAAATGCTCTAAAAAAAAAAATAAGCCCGAGCCAGATAGAAGAAGCAAACTAGAAGAGTTGTAAAAGTGAATGCAGAAGCAGTAAAAGTAGAGAGAAACTCTTGCTAGGGAAACCATACAAACTCCAGTGTAAGCCTTTTAAGGCTCTGGAGATCCTCGTTTCAACTCATACTCACACTGATGAATTAGGATGCTCAGATGGAACCCTTACAATTCCAGGGGCATTCCTGAAGAATCAGGGTGATTCTTCTTTAATGTGATCAGTCCAAACCGATTGGGCATGATGCTCTCTCCCCTGTAATCATTAAAGCACCAGTTTCATTTAACCAATTAACATTAATTAACTTTTACAAAAGGTAATTCACTGAGAAGACATAGAAGGAATTGAAGTACAAACATTCCCCCAGCCTAGCTCAGGCGCTGGGGAGGGTGGACTCCAAGGGGTTTCCACAAAGCTTTTGCTCCCCTGAGTTCACTTCCAAGGGCTGTGGAGTGTGTTTTACTTAGCACTGAGCTGGGCTGAGTGGGGATTTTGTCACTGCCTCACCTGTTCTCAGCTTCTGGCTAGCCTCAACATGGATTCTTCTCCCTGAATTCTGGAGCTTGTTATTCTGTTCTTTCAAAATTCACTGAGTGACAGCCTAGTCCAATACTTCAGCGGAGGGCAGGAAAGAAATATAACAAGGTAAAGAACAGAAGCCATATTCTTGGCCATATGTGGGCTCAGGTGGGAAAGATCAAGGCTTAAGGCCTCTTTCCCCACCATGTACTAACTACTCTACCAGCCAGGGGGAAAAAAGGGAGGAGGGAGTACCTTGGCTAGTTAGTGCCTTGTGAATGTATGTGTACTTGGCTCTAGCTTAGCAGTCAGTTGCTAATACTTGGTTTCAGTTCAGCAGCCAATTAGAAGGCTCCTCTTTTTCATGTGCCAAGAAATAATGCCTGTACATATTCAAGCCCATATTGCATCAAGCAAAACATGCTTCACTGTCCAGAAGCACTGGACTGTCACTGACCAGTCTCAGTCCCCTGTTATATCAAATGTCCCAATATCCTGCCAGTCATCTAAGTTTGTAACTTCAGTCATTCTTCACCCTACCTCCATCCAAGAACAGATAATTAATTAGAACTATCCAGAGACAGTAAGTTTCTCTTCACTGGAGGTCTTCAGATGCTATAGAGAGGATTCCTGTTAAAGTGTGAGTTAAACTAGATGGTCTCTGAGCTATCTTTCAGCTCTGATATTTGCTGATTCAAAGCAAGCTCCTTTGGTTTTCATTCTCCTATTCTGTCTGCTACCTTGGACAAGATTAAATATCTCCTTTGGCAAATTTTTCATAAGACCACAGATTTCAGGATGGAAAGGGCTTTATAGATCTAGATTAACCCTTAGTTTATAGCTGAGACTGAGATTAGTGAATATAAGTTTACTTCTCAAAAGTCACATATTAGCAAATGCTTGTCAGGATTTAACCCCAGAGCCTCTGGTTCTAAATCCAGTGCTTTTCCTATTACACCACAGACTTTAATTCCACAGGAGTTCTTCAGTTCCTGTAATCTCTACTATCCACTACCAATCACTGGACAATCTTGCTCCAACCTATTCCTCCAAAAAGGTCAGATCAATTATAATGACTCAACACACATACAAATGTTTCCTCTTAGTTCCCCTACCTAGATGCTATGAGGAACCTTTATGCTCTTTTATACCTAGGTACCAAAGAATGTTGGTAAAGAAAACCCTCTGAAGTGGTCACATTCAAATTTACACAGCGTATTCCCACTGGGTTAGAACAGATTACATATCTTATGTAACTGTAACTTTAAATAATGTGAATTTGAATACGTGCAACCACTTATGAAGATACCTTATTTGAACTCATTGGGATCTAGCTGTATTCTCAGGTATAATTTCTTCATCATCTACTGATCATTTTATGGAGCTACCTTGCCAGAAGCAGTGAGTGACAGAGCACTAGCTTGGGAGGGAGGAGAGCTAGATTCCATTCCTTTCTCTGCTACTTACCAGCTATTGATCCTTGGATGTCACTTCCCTTCTCTGGGCCCCTAAACTTCCCTTTTCTTAATTTTCTCCTTGAAGCTCTTTTAATATATCAAGGAACACTGCATTCTTTTATTTACCTTAGAAAACTGAGATGCATTTCTCCTGTCCTTTCTGCTTTCTCTCCTAGTAGAGAGATCAATGTGTGTAGTCAGCATATACATTGGTCATTTATTCCTCATAAAAAGGTAAAATCAGCATGCTCTCTTTGGGTCTCTGCAAACTTCTTGCTTACCTAAAAAGAGATCATTTGGTCATAGGACAAGAACAAACACTTCTCAAAAGCCAGAAATACAAAATATCAACAACCATAGAGAAAAATACAAAATCAATAAGAATAATGTAAATAAAAACAGCCCTGAAGTTAAAAACAAGCAAAGATGCTAAAAAATGGGAAATTCATTGCTGATGCTATGTGAGGACAAGAAGGCTCCTTCACTGTTAGTATAATGGTAAATTGGTTTAGTTGTTCTGTAAGCAATTCAGAATTATGAAAGAAAAGTTACTCAACTGTTTATGCCCTTCGAAAACAAAGATCCCATTACTGAGAATGTAATCCAAGAAGATTATCAATAACAAGAAAATACCTGTTTGTACAGAAATCATAGAATTACATAATTTTAAGTATTGGAAGGGACCTCAGCAGTCATTTAAGTCAACCCATATTCAAAAGGAATTCCTACTATAAATAACAAATATTTATCTAGTCTCTGTGTGAAGACTTCCAATTGTCAGCGTCCTTATACTGTGGTAGCCAGAACTTAAATATGATACCCTACATGTGGTATCAGCATGTCAGAATATAGAGGGACCATCACTTCCTTATTCCTGAATGTTACACTTTCTAATGCAGTCCAAGATTTCATTAACTTTTTCACACTATGGACTCAAATTGTGCTTATAGTTCACTAAGATCCCTACACCCTTTTCCGACAAACTCTTGTCACACTGTCTCCTTCATCCTGTACTTGTGAAAGTGTTTTTTAACACAATTTTAAGACTATATATTTATTCCTATTGAATTTTATCTTATGAAATTCAACTCAATGTTCTAATTAATTATTTTTGGATCCTGACTCTATCTTCTGATGTTTTAATTAACCCCTCTGGCTTTGTTTCATATTTAATATATGTTCCATATTGCATCTGGTGGCAGAGGGGGTAGAGCACTGGGCAGAGCACTGAACCTGGAATCAGAATAGCCCTGAGTTCAAATCTGGCTTCTGATGCTCACTAGCTAAATTACCCTACGCAATTTACTTCATCTCTGTCTGTTTCCTCACCATAAAATGGGATAATAATAATACTACTTTTCCAAGGGTTGTTGTGAGGATCAAATGAAATAATATTAATAAAGAGCTTAGCACAGTGCCTGGCACGTAGTAAATGGTATATAATTGACAGCTGTTATTATCTGTGCCTTTATCGAAGTCATTGATTAAAAGCAGCGAAGGGCCAATCACAGATCTTTGTGAAGCTGACACTGTACCATTAATGATTCTCTTTGAGTCAGAACATTCAACCAACTCAAAATCCATCTAATTGTATTATCATATGGTCCATATCCCTCCTTATTCTCCAAAAGAATAATATGGGATACTTTACCAAATGCTTTGTTAAAATCTGGGCAAACTATATCTACTGCATTCCCTTGATCTACCAGTCCAATTCCATACATCCTTAACTGACCAGGACATTCACTAATAAAAAGAACATTACCCTTTGTATATACCACAGCACTTAAAGTGATACTGTCTTTACATAGGTAGTCATTTATTCCAAATTTCATCTTTGTCACTAATGGCACCAACCATCTTTTAAATTCATGGGGAACAAAAGGTTTCCGTGGTCAAGTTCTTTAAGGACAAAATTAAGATTGTTCTGACCAATTAATATTTTTGCATGTAAAACACTATTGATGTTGTAATCAAAACAATATTTATTAAAACACCACCTGTATGGAGTTCACTGTTCTTGATGAGGAAGGAGACACAAAGTTAGGTAAGATGGCTCCTATCCTCATGGAGCTTACAATTTACTAACATTCCTTCCATGTATCTTAAGGATTCTCTGATTTAGGAATCTTAAATCATTAAGAAAACTCTCAAAACAGATTTGCACAGCTATCCCTTTAATCCTTCAACCAACAGGCCTGATTCCTGTTGAAGACACTTCTTTTGGCTTGGACCCAGAAGTGGAACTTTGGATCAGTAGGACCAAGGATACTCACTCCCACAAAGAACAAGAGAAGACTCAATGTCCTAAAGTGCCAAGATAATCTTGCCAGTGGCCAATCAAATAGAGTATCATGAGTGTGAGGAAGGATGCTTTTCTCATAGCCCAGTAGTGCTGGTGTACTTCCCTTGGGCAAGGATGACATTCAATTATTGAATAAATATAAAATGTAACATTACTAACATGTACATATCTGCATATGGCCCTCACCAAAGCTGTTTGCAATGATAAAGTGCTGAGTTGTACGTTTGTGGGGTAGTGAACTTGATGGAGAAAGAGGAGTCACTACAAGTATGCTATTTGTGTACCTCTTAATATTGAAGGGAGGCATTCAGGGGCAGTGTACCCACATCAAAACAGTAATATTTACATACTGACTCATATAGATTAAAATCACCAGAACTTTTTTCAGAAAAGAGTTATCTATTCATACCTCCTAATTGGTTAATTCTTTTTGAATGTTTAGACAAGAGCACGCACGCACGTGTGTGTGTGTGTGTTTGTGTGTGTGATTTCAGCAATAGCATCTCGTAGTATGGAAACTCCCAATGACCACATCTGATCTATAACAATAAAAATCAGGTAGGGAATAGAGGATAACTAGTCACATTGCTAATATGTGACAGGCAAGACTCGAAACTAAGTTTCCCTTACTCCAAGGTCAATCTCCTACCCACTATACCACACTACCTCTCAAGACTTCATATCTATCTCTACTGAATTTAATCTTAGTAGACTAAGCCCAATGGCCTAAAAACACATTGACTACAACTATGGAATTAAAGACAACAGCAATAAATTCATGTTTTACACACAGTAAAAATCTAAAAGGATCACTGAAAAGAGGATGATTTGGCTACTATTATGCTAAATTCAGTATACTCATCTTTTGAGGTTTTACAGACATATGTACAATCATTTATGATTTGTTTAATCTAACATGATTGTTTTACTTATTTCTTTATTTTTTAAAATAACTTCATATACTAGAATACACGTGCCAGGCCAAGGTAAATGTCTAAAATTAGTTGTAAAAAAAACTACAAAAAGTTCTCATTTCCCAATAATCATTACATATACAGATTGGTTTGGACAACATTTTTCTGCTATGAGATAAGCCTTGACTAGCCAAGAACTGATTTCCTCATGATTCAAAACTATTTCTGCACACATTTTGGCATACGTTTCTTCTTTTTCTGATTTCTTCTGAATATAAGCTAGTAGAGGCATAGTTCAAAAGGCACTGTAGGCTAGTAACTTTTTGTATATAATTCCAAATTTCTTTCCAGAATGGCTATACAAATGCTCAGATCCACTAACAGTACATCAATATGCCTGTTATCCCACAACCCCTCCATTGTTTTATCAATTTCCTACTGACAGGTGTGAGGTAGAATCGTGGAATTGTTTACTTTGCATTGCTCTATTTAGTAGTGATTTGGAGCCTTTTCCTCCCATATGGCTATAAATAGCCTATAGGCTATACACACAAACGTTTCTTCTTTTATCTGTTCATCGTCTTCAACTGTCAGATTGGGAATGGTTCTTTTTCTTTTTTTTTTTTTAATTTTTTGCTTTTTGGAGGAGAGAAGGCAGGACAGTTGGAGTTAAGTAACTTGCCCAAGGCCACACAGCTATTAAGTGTTAAGTGTCTGAGACTGGATTTGAACTTAGGTCCTCCTGACTTCAAGGCCAGTGCTCTATTCACTGTGCCGCCTAGCCTCCCCATGGTTCTTTTTCTTATAAATCTGAATCAGTTCCTTACAGACCTTTGGGAATTTTATCAGAAACTTTCTGTAAAGATTTTTTCCCCATTGTTTCCTTTTTTAGATTTGTTTGAGCAAAACCTTTTTAATTTTATGTAATAAGAACTATTTTATCTTCTATAATCCTGTTTCTTATTTGGTCATGAACTTTTCTCCTCTCTATGGATCTGATGGGTAATTTTTGTAGTGGCAAAAAATTGGAAACTAAGAGAACTGAGGCATGGCTGATTGAGTTTTGTTTTATGAATGTGATCGAGTGCTATTCTGCTATAAGAAATGAGGAAACATGATTTTTAAAAGACATAGACTTTATGAATTGATGCAGAATGACGTGAGAAAAAACAGGAACAATTTACAATGTCAACATAAAAATGAAGAATTTGTGTACTTTTTATAAACTAATAAAGAATGAAATGAAGAAAACAGGGAGAACAATTTATAATATCATTATAAAACAAACTCATAAGAATTAAGATCAATACAATGACTGTTCAGAGAAACATTGTTAAAATATCCTATTCGTTAGATGGGTAATGGATTTAGGGTACATATTTTAGTGTATAGCCATTGGGGGAATGTTTTATTGAACTATGTATATTGTTAGGAGAAATTTCATTTTTTCATTTTTTTTCAATGGGGTTGGGGGTAGGAGGGAGTAAAAACCTTTTTATGTTCATTTTTTTTTAAATAAAGAGGTGGGAGAGTGTTACAGATGTGAAATATTGCATTAATATTCAGTTGAGGTCACTATAATTAATTTTACTTAGCTATTTTGTTACAAGAAATTTCTCACAAAGTGGGCATAATCTGTAAATATATATAATGTGAAAACAAAATATTGCAACAAAATGTTTTATCTGTCCCCAAAGTTCTTTTCACTAATAAGGCTGAAGCTTATTGAAGAATTTTCCACATTTGAAACAGTTAAAATTAGTTGAGTCACTAATATGTACAGGATACTATTATATCCTATATTTCTCAGAACTGTGAGATAAAAAGTCCCTGACATCATGGAATTTATAATGCAGTAAGCTTCTCTGAAGTATGAATTTTCTGGTGTCGGAGTAGCCTAGAGCTCAAACTGAAGGCTTTCCCACACTCATTACATTCATATGGTTTCTGTTCAATATGAACTCTCTGATATACAGTAAGGTGTGGACTACACCTGAAGGTTTTTCCACATATATTACATTGATAAGGTTTCTCTCCAGTGTGAATTCTCTGGTGTTGGCTAAGTGTGGAGCTTCGACAAAAGGTTTTTCCACATTCATTACATTCATATGGCTTTTCTCCAGTATGGACTCTCTTATGTACATTAAGAACAGAATGTCTTACTCATTACATTTAAATGGTTTCTCTCCAGTATGAGCTCTCTGATGTCGAATAAGGACTGAATGTCGAGTGAAGGCTTTTTTACATTCCTTACATTCATAAGGTTTCTCACCAGTATGATTTCTTTGATGGTTAATAAAACCTATTAATTGAGTGAAGGCTTTCCCACATTCATCACATTTAAAAGGTTTTTCACCACTATGAATTCTGCAGTGTTGAATAAGGCTTAATCTACTGCTCAAGGATCTCCCATACTCATTACACTGAAAAGGTTTCTCACCAGTATGAATTCTGAGATGCTGAATAAGGCTTAATCTGCTCCTTAGGCCTTTCCCACACACATTACATTGAAAGGGTTTCTTGCCAGTATGAATTCTGCTATGCTCAATAAGACGTAGCTTACTGCTTAAGACTCTTCCACATTCATTACATTTACAGGTGTCATCTTCAGTATGAATTTTCTGATGCTTAATAAAACCTGACAACTGTGTGAAAGTTCTCCCACAGTCATTACATTCATGGGGTTTCTCTCCAGTATGAACCCTCTCATGTCTAATAAGCTTTGAGTTTAGACCAAAAGCTTTCCCGCACTTGTTACATTTATAAGGTTTCTCCCCTGTATGAATTCTCTGATGTTCAGTAAGATGTGAGCTACGACCAAAGCGTTTTCCACATTCGTCACATTTAAATGGTTTCTCTCCAGTGTGAATTCTCTGGGGTTGGCTAAGTGTGGAGCTTCGACAAAAGGTTTTTCCACATTCATTACATTCATATGGCTTTTCTCCAGTATGGACTCTCTTATGTACATTAAGAACTGACTGTTTATTGAAAGCCTTTCCAAACTCATTACATATAAATGGCTTCTCTCCAGTATGAGCTCTCTGACGTTGAATAAGGACTGAATGTCGAGTGAAGGCTTTTTTACATTCCTTACATTCATAAGGTTTCTCACCAGTATGATTTCTTTGATGGTTAATAAAACCTATTAATTGAGTGAAGGTTTTCCCACATTCATCACATTTAAAAGGTTTTTCACCACTATGAATTCTGCAGTGTTGAATAAGGCTTAGCCTACTGTTCAGGGTTCTCCCACATTCATTACACTGAAAAAGTTTCTCACCAGTATGAATTCCTAGATGCTGAATAAGGCTTACTCTGCTCCTGAGACCTTTCCCACATACATTACATTGAAAGGGTTTCTCACCAGTATGAATTCTGCTATGCTCAATAAGATGTAACTTACTTCCTAAGACTCTTCCACATTCATTGCACTTATAGATGCCATCTCCAGTATGAATTTTCTGATGCTTAATAAAACCTGACAAATGTGTAAAAGTTTTCCCACAGTTATTGCATTCACAGAAAGGTTTTTCTCCATCTAGAATGAGCTTTGAGTTCAGATCAAAGGCTTTGTCACATTTATTACATCTATAAGGTTTCTCCTCTGTATGAATGCCCTGAAGTTCAATAAGATGTGAGCTTTGATGAAAAAGTTTTCCACAGTCGTTACAGTCAAAAGGTTTCTCTGATATATGGATTCTTTGATGTCTTGTGAATTCTGACTTCTGACTGAAGATATTGCCACAATCTTGACATTCATAATGGTTCTCTTCACAATGATTTTGTTGATGCTCAGTGAGAGCTAAAAGCTGGGAAAAATTTTGGCCACAAATAATGCATTCATATCCTCTTTCTTTTGTGGAAACTCTCCAATATGTAATAAATTTTGAGCTCCAATCAAAAGTTTTACCAAATTCATTATATACTTGGCTTCTCTCATCTTTGGTTGTTTTCTTATGGAAAAGTTCCACTGGCTCAGAGCCTCTCTGATGCAAAATGTATTCAAGCTGACTCTCCTCTCTGGAGTATCTTATCTGTCTAGCTAAATTGCTTTTCTGTTCAAAGACTACACCAAACTCTGGTACTTGGAGTACATCTTTTTGAGATCTTTCTGGTATGTTTTCACATAATTTAACCTTCTCCAGGATTTCCAGCCTTAGAGTCAAATTCTTGCTTTCAGATCTGAACTTGTAACCTGAAAATACAAAAAAAATAAAATATATCTATTTCTCTACTTTAGAAAATTATAGAATAAATGTTAAATTAAAATTAGAGCAAAACAAAACCAGAAAAATTTAAAAGCCCTAGAAACTGCTTAGTAAAAAAAAGATGAGAGGATTAGAGTATATGAAAAGAATCCTGGGGGGGCTAAGTTATTGAGAAAAAGACAAGGTTTTGACAAAGTCAACTAGGGAACTCCTCAAAGAGAATCAGACTGAGCAAAACAAGTAAAACAGAAGAAATCAGTCAATTAATCAACAAATATTTATTAAGTACCTATTATATGCTAGGCTCTGTGCTAAGCACCAGGGATATAAAGACAAAAGTGAAATAGTCTTTGCCCTCAAGAAGCTTATGTTCTAATGGAGGAAACAATATGTATACACATAAATACATACAGAATATATACAAAATGAATTTAAGGTAGTTTTGGGAGTGAATAGAGAATCAAAGTCATTAATAAGTATAGACTGATTATGAATTCAGGAAGTCAAGATGAAGTGAGAAACAGATTTACGGGAATGTAGGAAAGTAAGTTCACTGCAAGGAGAGCGACTTAAAATGTATCAGAAGTGCCAAATCTAGGAGGAGAATAAGGAGTTTAAAACTCTCCAATGTATAATAAAAGAAGATGAGGCAGAGTTCTGAGCCAATGGCACTTTATTAAAGAGTCCATGGTCCCCTCTAATGAAGTGGAACCTCAGGTCTTATTCATAATCTGAGATGCCATGCCCCTAGTTCCCAGGACCTTACTTTTATAGGATTTGATACCCAAATATGCAAAATAGGCATGGTAAAATACAGAATCTCATTAGTTGATAGACCTAGCTCCTGAGGGCCCAAAATTAAGATGGGCAAGGTAACCAACTGATCACCTACTTATGGCCATCTACTTATGTTGGGCAAGAGAAGGTGGTCGAAAGGCACAAAAATAAGTTGGCAAACTTTCCAAAGAACCAAAGGTCCTGCCCACGCTGGGTTTGGACATGGATTTGGAGTAAAATAGGATGGAAATATCTTTGTCAGCATTCTTGTGGTTGTGCAAGTGAGCTTCATAACTGGTAAACAAGTATTGAACATTACATTAAAGTTTGAGGCTCACTATAAAGGCCTGCTATAAGAACCTGTCTTATCTAATTATCCCTATATGATTTATGTAAAATATCAGATT
Source organism: Pseudocheirus occidentalis (assembly GCA_028646575.1). Classification (NCBI taxonomy): domain Eukaryota; kingdom Metazoa; phylum Chordata; class Mammalia; order Diprotodontia; family Pseudocheiridae; genus Pseudocheirus; species Pseudocheirus occidentalis. The sequence continues at coordinate 68,629,824 of CM053594.1, read as the reverse complement.
GATTACTGTTGATTGGAATAGAGTTGGGGTCCAAATGAATTACTTCTCACACGAAGCAAGGATTGATTGCTGCAGGGAAAATAGTATCCCTCTTAAGGAAAGACTAAAAGGAAAGTATAAATTGTGATTTTTTTATAAAATGTACTGTAATTATGAGTGATAGGACTCCAATATGGAGTCACTTAGGTTAAGTAGTCCTAATGACCAATAAGCACTTAAGTAATAACAAACTGCCTATACTTTTTAGCTATTCAGTCTCATTCTGATCTTGTGCCAAATATGTAAATTACCTCAGTTGCCAATTGGATAAGGGTCCTGGTCAACTGCTGTGGTCATACACTAACAACCACTTCTAGAATCTCTGATAACTCATTTGGATCCTCACTCAATTTCCAGTCCTGATTAGGAAACTCCTGCACCCCACTTAAGTCTGATTTTGATAAGCAACTCTGACGAATTTCTCCACCCCGTCTGGGTCTGATTAAAAATGCCCCTTACTGGACATGTGGAAAAAATAGGGACACTAATGCATTGTTGGTGGAATTGCAAACTAGTCTAATCATTCTGGAAAACAATTTGGAACTATGCCCAAAAGGTATATCCTTTGATATCCTGTACATATTCATCAATATCACTATGAGATCTACACCCCAAAGAGATCAAAGAAAAGGAAAAAGGACTAATTAGTACAACAATATTTATAGCAGCTTTTTTGTGGTGGCAAAGAATTGAACATTGAGGGGAAGCCCATTTACTGGGGAATGGCTGAACAAGTTGTATATGGCTGTAATGGAATACACTGTGCTACAAGAAATGATAAGCAGGATGATTTCAGAAAAACCTAGGAAGACTTTTATGAACTCAAAGTGAAGTAAGTGAAGCAGAACCAGCATTGTACATAGTAACAGAAATACTGTAAAAATCAACTGACCTAGCTATTCTGACCAATATGATGATCCAAGATAATTCCAAAGGACCCCTGATTAAAAGGAAAGCTATCTACTTCCAGAGGGAGAATTGATGAACTCTGAATCATACTTTTTTCACTTTATTTATGTTTCTTGCCTTTTCTTTTTTTTGCAACATGGCTAATAGGGAAATGTGTTTTGTATGACTTCACATGTATAATCTATACCATTTTGCTTGCCTTCTCAATAGGTGGGGGAAGGACAAAAGGGAGGGAGACAATTTGGAACTAAATTTTTAAAAAATGAATATTGTTTTAAAAAAATGCCCTTCTATATCTCGTGCTGACTGTCCCAACCAAACCCACCTTTAAGGTATAAGACTTTCTCACCAAGTTTGTATAGTTGTATGTCTCCCTCGTGAAGTAATTATGGCCCTATGTAGTAATATATCTGTCTGTGTTGCCATATAGTATGTGTGTATTGCTCTCGTTTTTGCCTGCCTGCTGCACTGCGTAGCAACAAAGTTCATGTTTATACTAGCTTCATTAGTACTAATATTCTGTAAATCATCAAACTCAAATCCTTTCTCTAACCAGAGCTGTGGGGCCAAATAGAGCAAAAAGATACAATTATTTTTTGGCTGCTCGGGCATTTGCCATATGAGATAGTTAATGATTATATAGAAAAGGAAGGCTATTTCTAAAAAGAATCCTCACTATAACTGGCAATCCAGATATTATCATAAAGTTCTTATCTCTCCATTTCTCCACAAAAATAGTGTGAGATACTTTATCAAATACTTTGCCAAAATCTAGGTAAATCATATCTATAGTATTCCTCTCATTTACTAGGTTAACAACTCTAATAAAAAAGGAAATAAGCACCTTATTTCATTTTTGAACAGCTCACAGTTTTCCCAGATCAAAGATAAATTTGCCTCTTGCTAAACATCTAATTTCATCCATTGCTCTTGGCTTTGCTCTCTGAGACCAAAAAACCCAAATCTAATCTGATTTGGAATTGGTTGAATAACCAGACTCAAAGAGTAGTCATTAATGATTCAATGTCAATGTGGTAGGAGGTCTCCAGGACCATCCCAGTATTATTTTGATCATTGGTTTGAATAATGGCATACACAGCATATTCATCAACTTTGCAGATGGCACTAAGCCAAGAGGAATGGGAAGATCAAGTCAGGATCCAAAAATATCTTGATAGGCTAGAGCACTGGAGGTTGAATCTAATAAAATGAAATTCAATAGGGATACATGAAATTTTATACTTGGATTCAGTTTTACAAGTACAGAATGAGGAAAGAGGTATGGCAAAACAGAGGTTTGTCTAAAAAAGATCTAGGGTTTTAGCAAACTTCAAGCACTATCTAAGACAGCACAATATGACACGGCAACCAAAAATGCTAATGCAATCTGAGGCTACATTAAGAGAGGCATCACTTCCAGGAGCAACAAGGTGATAATCTGATTAGATCCCAACAAGAGTACTATGTTCAGCTCTGGCTGCCGTGATTTAAGAAAGATCTTGTTAAGCTGGAGAGTGTCCAGAGCATTGGATGTTGAAGGGTCACAAATCCACCTCATATAAGAAGCATCTAAAGGAACAGAAGAGTCAGGAGAGACATAATTGCTATATTCAAGATCTGTAATATGGAAAAAAGATTAAACTTGTTAGTTGACCCTGGAGGACAGATGATCCAGGAGAAACAGATGAAATTAAAGAGTCAAAATTAGCCTTGAGGTCAGGAAAAACTCCAACAAGCTATCCAAAAATGGAATGGGCTGCCTTGGAGAAATAGTGGATTCCCCTCATTGAAAATTTTCAAGTGAATTGCTGTATTATAATGGGTATTCCATTTTGGGTGTAGGTTGGATAAGATGGTTCCTCCAAATTCTAAAATTCTGTGAATTACTAAGACAGGCACAAATAAAAAAAACAGTACTTATAAAAAACATTCAGTTGGTATAACTTTAAAGATTCTTACTCCAATGCCTCAATATAACAACAAGGTGATCATATGAGCGAAAGATTATTCCAGAGAAGCAAAAACTCTGACAGCTTTTACCATATTCCTGAAAACAGACAAGTATGCTTCCAAAAGCCATGCTGAATAAGCCCAGAGATTCTCCTAACTAGCTGTTTAGTCACATGTAATGAATTCTTTGGGCATGGAACACATTTAAATGAAGAAATCATTAAAAATGCCCTTTGGTCCAATGTGGACTCCCCTTTTATTTTGATGAAGACTGTGGTAGAGTGGTGAAAAAAGAGACATGGGTTAAGAATGGCATAGTTTTAAAATTCTCTATAAATATTTACTATAGGTACTCTAAAGGTGAGGTCTTACTGATATATCATTGGAAAAAATTCAGCTGTAATAAGCAACTACTGTTGGGGCTCTTGTTGGTAATGGGTTGAATTGGTCCTCAGCTAACAGGAGGGCCCGTGATCACCTCTTGGCAGAATGCGAAGGTTGCACCTGTTTGCGATAAGCAGGATTATCTCTCTGCCTTCCGGGTGATGCAGGATTGGCTCACTGTGGCGAGGGCAAGGCCAGGGGAGGGGCCCTAAGGGGCCCTGAAGAAAGGACTTAAATACAGGCTACCCGGAGGCAGAAGGAAGTCCAGTCACGCCAAGTTTAGAGAATGTAGCTAGAGGC
>CM053594.1:68613905-68626142 GCA_028646575.1 Pseudocheirus occidentalis | reverse complement strand
AAGCAAGCCCTGTGTCTTAAGTTTTCTGTGCAGCTGTTTCTCCCGGAGAAAGCGGAAGCCGGGAGCCAGGGACGCCCGAAGTCTGTTGAGGAAGGGTATAGGTGAAACCTATACAGCCTGACCCCCAAAAACTGTAACAAACTACTATTTCAGAGACCTCATGATGAAAAATGCTACCCATGTCCTGACAGAGAAGAGATGATGGACTCAGAGTGCAAATTGAGACAAATTATTTTTTGAAAATGGCAAACGGGGAACTTGTTTTGCTTGGCTGTGCCTAGTTTTTTTCCCCAAGAGTTTTGTTTTTCTCATTGGTCCTGCAGACCTCCTACCACATAAAAAATTAAAGAAACCAAGGTACATCAATATTGATGTTTTCATGAGAAATGAAACTTAAAAACAAGAGGAAGCTGCAGCTAAACAGATGAAGGGTTCAGAGAATCTTGGAGAGGTAAAACAATTGGTAGAGTTAATTTCACTGTATGACCAAAGGCAAAAAGAAAAATCATTTCATGGGGCAGTTGGTCATCTCACCACATAGAGATCATGATGAAGAGAAGCAAAACCACGATGAAGATAATGCAACTCGTGTCAACATCTGTTTTAGAGGCTGAAGCAGCAGGGAAATTCGATTAACAACTTGACAAGTTCCTCCAAAGCAAATCAATGAACACTTTGATATTTGGTGACTTTAGTGCTGAAGGTGCACACAGAGGAAAGGTGATGAAAAATTATGTTATCAAATATGGCTCTGTTTTGAGAAATGAAAGACTTCAAGGGCCTGAAGACTAAGAAACCTCACATTTCTTTATCATGAATGCCTTCTTCCAGAAGAAAATGAGAAGGACAGGAAGTAGTCAGCACCAAACATCACAAAAATGCAATTGATCATACTTCTGAACATACAAGAGATGACTGGATACTGACGTGGGAGTTACATTAGAACCAGATGTCTGTATGTGTAGACATATGTTTAATAGATAGTAAATGTAAATAGCAACATCAAATTAATTGAATGAATAAAGTTGCTATCAACAACTGCAACAACTCCAACCTAACTTATTCAAGGAGCCATCAGTCCTGAAAAATGAGAACAGAAAAAGGCAAAGAAATTGACATTGGTTACCACCTATCACTCTCTGCAAAAGCTAAAGTAAAATAAAGGAATTGCAATGAAAAGTTAAACAGACAAGATCCTCCAAAGCAAATCAATGAACACAGACACAGAGTTCAGCAGACACAGAGTTAGCCTCTGTCAGCAAACACTTGATATCCTTTCCAAGTGGAAAGATAAGGTAACCAAAGACAGCAGCAAAAGGTCAGAATACAAATTAATTTGTAAAACACAACAGAGAATGCCAGTGGAAGACTACAAAGATTAAAGGCAACATTTTTTTATGCAACAAGGAAAAACAATGGAAACTAAAACAAATCTATGCAAATAATGATACAAGATCAAACTGAGCCATCATTCCAGAGCAATTCACAGATAAGACTGACAAAAAGACAGCAAAAAATAAATAAATAAATAAATAAATGGGAAACATTTGTCAATTAGTTTCATTATCAATATATCGACAAGCATTTATTAAGAAAAGTGACACAGTTCCTACTCTCAAAGAGTTTATATTCTACGAGGAGTATGCAGCATGTTCACAGACAAGCAAACACAGGATAAATACAGTAAATGAGAGGGATCGCAGCACTAACCACTGGGGGAAACAGCAAAGGCCTGTTAAAGGAGGTGGTATTTGAGTTGAAACATGAATGGAGTTAGGAAATTCAAGAAGCAGTCATAAAGAGAATGTTTCAGGTATGGGAAAATATGCAAGGGAACGAAGGTAAAATATGAGATGCTGGGCTGATATATCAGTAACTATAACAGGCCGGATGGAGTGTAGATTTTTTTTAACTGAGAGGAGCAGTATAATCTACCTGGAAAGATCAGCTAAAGCCACATTGTGAATGACTTTAAATGCCAAATAGAGTCTTTATTTTATCCAAATGGAAAGGGGAAGCTACTGACACTTCCTGATGAAGGAAGTGACACTGTCAGACTGCTTTAGGAACATCAATTTCATGGCTATGTGGAGGACAGATTAGAGAAGGGAGAAACTAGATGCCAAAAAACCAATTAGAGAAGACTATTGAAATATTCCATCTGGTTAAGAGGTGATGAGGGCCTTAACTAAGGTGACTGGTAAAAAGAAAGAAAGGAGATGATTTAAGAGATGTTGTGGAGGTAGAATAAGCACGGGTTGGCAAAAGAATGTATATAAGAGGTGAGTGAGAATGACAAGTCAAGATAATGATAGTAGGGTTGCAAGTAAGGTAGATAAGAAGAATGGTGGCACTTTGAATAAAAACAGAGAAAATATTAGGATAGATGAATCTGGGGGAAAAGATAACGAGTTCTGTTTGGGTAGGCTGCAGTTAAAGTACCCTTAGAACATTCAGGTGGACACGTCTAGCAGACAGCTGGAGAGGTGAGACCAAAGGTCAGGAAAGAGATGAGGGCCAGATAAGCCAAAGCTCCAAAGAGTCGGACCCCAATTACTTTTTGTTACTTATACTGACAAAGAAATCACCATACTTGGACCCTAAATACCTCAGTCCCCAATATGCTATACAAGAAAGGTGAAATAGCACTTAAGACTGAGAAGAACTTCTGGACCTCACCAAATTCATGTTGGAGGCAACACAGTCCAGTCAATTAGCCAACAAACCTAATGTCAGCCATTATGCTAAGCACTAGGCACACAAAAAGAGGCAAACTACAATCCCTTCCCTCAAAGAGCTCACAATCTAATAAGGGAGACAACACACAAAGAATTACGTGCAAACAAGTTACACACAGAACAAATGTAAAATAATTAACAGAAGGAAGGCAGTACAATTAAAAGGGATTGGGAGTTTCTGTAGAAGGTGGGATTTTAGCTGGGACTAGATAAACGCCAGGAGACAGGGATGAGGAGGGAGAGCATTCCAGTTATTAGGGACAGAGAATGACCTAAGTTGGGAGGCGGAATGTCTTACCTGAGAAACACTAAAGAGGGCAGCATCACAGGACCAAAAAGTACGGGGGGAGAAGAAGGAGAAGGGAGGAGTATAAGGAATAAGAAGACTGAAAGGCAAGGGAGAGCCAGGTGATGAATGGTTTTGAAAGCTAGAGATTTCATATCTGATCCTGGAGGTAACAGGGAGCCACTGGAATTTTAATGAATAGGGAGATGACATGGTAGGACCTGCATTTTAGGACGACCACTTTGACAGCTGAGTGGAGAATGACCTGGAAAAGTGAGAGACTTGCTTGAGGCAAACAGACCCACCAGCAGGCTATTACAATAGTCTAGGTAAAAAGAAAGGACTATCAAGGAAGTGGCAATATGAGAGAAGAGGGCATATGTAAGAGGCATTATGAAAGTAAAAATCAACAAGCCTTGGCACAAGCCTGGGGGCCTGGGAAGGTGATGGTGCCTTCAACAGTAATAAGGAATTAGGAAGAAGGGAGGAATTGGGAGGAGAAGGGGGACATAATGAGTTAAGTTTTGGATATGTTGAGCTCAAAATGTTTATGGGGCATCCAGTTCAAGATGTCCAATAGGCAACTGGAATGTGAGACTGGAGGTCAGCAGAGAGGTTAGGAATATGAATAGATTTAGAGGCAGGAATATAAATAGATTTGAGACTCATCAGCATATAGCAGATAACTGAATCCATGAGTGCTGATGAATTTACCGAGTGAAATAATATAGAGAAGAGGGACATACAATCAGCCTCTCACAATTTGCCCACCATGGAGATGTCCTGCGTCATTACACATGTACAGCCTGTACTGAAATACTGCTCCTTCCAGTGGGAGTGGGTGACAAGGGAGGAATTGCAATAATCTAGAATTTAAAGCTATACAATCAAATGCAACTGGGAAATAAGACATACAGGGACGGGGGCAGGGAGACCCTCCCTGCCCTACTAGAAAGCTAGAGGGGCGTTGGACGAGGAAATAAAAGGGAACAGATTGTGGGAGGGGCTTTACGATGGGATCAATGTTTTGGGGTGGGGGGTAGGGGAAAGAAGGGGAGAAAATTTAAAACTCAAAACCTTGTGGAAATGAATGATGTAACCAAGAAAATAAATTAAAATTTAAAAAAAAGAAAATGAAGGATGAACAAACAAACAAACAAAAAAAGAAAGAATATAGAGAAGAGAAAAGGGTCTAGGACAGGGCCCTATGGGATAGTCACAGTTAGTGGGCAGACCTGGATGAAGATCCATTAAGGGAGCATAAGAATTAAGAGAAACAGGAAAATAGTGTTACCAAAAACTTGAGAGAAAAGACTATCAAAGAGAGGAAGTTAATCAACACTGTCAAATACTAGAGAAAGGTCAACACGGATGAAGACTGGAAAAAGGTCATTAGATTTAGCAAATAAGAGATCAGTAATTTTGGAGAGAACAGCTTTAGTTGAATGATAAGGACAGAAGTCAGACTACAGAGAATTAAGAATAGAGTGACAGAAAAGGAAGTGGAAGAACCGACTGTAGATGGCCTTCCCAAGGTGTTTAGCCATAAATGAAAGGAGAAATAGAGGATGATAGCTAGGAGGGATGGACAGATCAACTAAGAGTTTTTTTAAGATTTGGGAGACATAGTCATGTTTATAGACAGCAGGAAAACAACCAGTAGACAGGAAGAGACTGAAAATAAATGAAAGTGGGGATGACAGAGAGGACAATCTGCTGACAAAGATGGGATGGAGTGTCATCACTTGTACATAAAAAATGCCTTGGCTTGGCACAGAGAAGGCCATTTCATTATGTGAAGAAAGGGATGAAGGAAGAGATACTGGAACAAGGTATTTGGTTGATGTGAGGTGAGGAGAAGAGGAAGTTCTTGTTGAATGTATTTAATTTTTTTAGTAAGACATGTGACAAGGTTCTAAGCTGAGAGAAGGAGGGGAAGTGGATCCATGGGAGATCTGAAGAGAAAGGACAAGGTGTGGAAGAGTAGCTGTGGTAAGTTCATAAAGAGATCATTTTAGAAGACATTTCAGGTGGAGGAAGAACAAAATAATTTTTTTAAGTCATAATAATTAACATCCAAGAAAAGCAATTAAGAGAACACCAATAACTAATAACCTTTATACCTACTTTCTACTGCTCTTAGACAAGTTTTATGAGAGTGAGCTACACACACACTGAATGAAACCAGCCTTAATGGAAAAAAGGAACAAGTTTTCACAAATAATACTTTTAAGAAGACCACATCTTTATAAATATATAACTGACTAATAACAACAAGGAATATGAGTCAACTCTATTTGTTATTATTACAAAGAAGAAATGGATTTGATTTTTAAAAATTCAGTCTTAAAGGCTCTCCTCCAACAAGGAGAAGAGAAAGAAAGAGAGAGGGAGGGAACATTAATCACATAGTAAGGACTATCACACAAGATTCCTTGATAAGTGCAACCACAGATGACTGTTCAGTATCCCTCTGATTATTAATGTCAAATGAAGAATAAAATAGAGAGACATAAATCACCAAAGTGACTACCACTTTCATGGAGGATATACTGCATAAAGACAAATGCCCTATAAATGAAATCTTTTTTGAGTGTTCCTATTTGGAGATGATACTGTGCTAAATGTAATACTCTCAATGAGATAAATGATGTTTCAAGAGAGCTCAGGCAAACAATCCACACAGCAAAACCTTAACAGATAAAAAACTCCTATTGTCCATGACAACGCAAAGTCCACTGAGTTAGTACATTAGTATTTCGGACTTGAACTGTAGATAGACAATAAAACAGGCCTAAAATTGAATAGAGCAAAGAGAGTGGGTTAAATGGCATTTGGGAAATTAAAAAGTGCTTTTAATAATGCTAAACATTGTCCTGGTGCATTATATATGAAAACTCAAATGTTCTATTAGCAATGTTACAAGGATATCAATCTTAGAACACTTCATCTTCCAAAGAATCAAAATGGCAGGTGACACAAAGGGTAATGGAAAGAACCATGATGGGTTGGAAGCTACTATGTTGTCTAGTGACAACCTATGTACAAGAAGTGGTGTAAAAGGTAAACTATGAAAAGGAATAATTAGAAAAAGATGTGGGTTGTTCATGTGTTGAGAGCTAAAGAGAAAACAGGGATATTATGAGTAATGCATCAATATCCGTGAAATGTAAAAAGACCTAGAGCAGCGGTTCTCAACCTGTGGGTCATGACCCCTTTGGGAGTTGAACGGGGTCGCCTAAGAGCATCAGAAAACACATATTTCCAATAGTCTTAGGAACTGAGACACTGCTCCAGGCGGGTCCACCCACATGCAGATACGCCCACATATGAGTATTAAAAAGGGTTGTGGCATTAGGAAGGTTGAGAACCACTGACCTAGAGGATGGCCTCTCAGCACACTGAGATCTCTATGGAAAACTTATGGGAGAACATAAGGAATGGATGGTTATGATTTACAATAATGGAGAGAATACTCACATGGATGAAATCACAGATATGAGGACATACTGAAGCAGCCCACAAAAAATGGGTGGCATGGGATGTTGTGGAAGCAGCAATGCGTTTGGTGTAAGAAAATCTGCATTAGAGTTCCAGTACTGCCATCTACTAACTACATGATCTGGGGGAAATCGCTTCCCCGAGCCTCAGTTTCCTCAACTGTAAAATGGGAATAACAGTACTTGCACTACCTACATCTCATGGTGTTGTAGTAAAAGAACTTCATAACCTTGAAAATGTTATAAAATCATATCCTTTATATGGCTAAATGTTACTTATTCGCTAAGTAATTTTATGACCTTTTAACCTCAATGAAACTGCTTCCCATAGACTCACCTCTATAGGTATTTCTACAGAGTGCGCTTTCTTTATATATCTGTATATCCAAGACCCATGCTTCCTTCCCTTGCTCCAGTTGGCAGATGACCTCAGGCTTAGAGACAGGAAATCCTGATCATGGGGAAAAAAATGAAATGTGGTTATTTGTGTTAGAAAAACAGAACTTCCTCAGCACTATGTCACAGGTCTTAGTTTGCATGAGAAGAGAGATCAAAAAGGGCATAGATAATAGGATAGGAAGAACCAAAAGAAATGGGAAAAGGTATATTTAAGGAATTAAAAGAAAAAATAACTAAAAACCCACGAAAATTAAGAAAATAAGTTCACTTAAGGAATTATAGAGCAAGATAAGATGAAACGAAGCTGTTTGGAAATAAGCAGAGAAAATAAAAAACATTAATAGAATGAATCAGAGGTCAGAAAGGCAGAAAGGACAATAATCCAGAGATCCATGACCACACCAATGTGGATTTTCCCTCCAACAATGCAGTTCACAACCCCTCCATTCCTGCCCATCCTTTACAGGTCTCCAACTTGTCTTCCCATAAACCACTCGCTGGATGACTCTGGGGACAAGAGGAGCTTTTCTTTTATTTTCTTGGCATTGCTTAGATAGCAATAAAGCATGAAGACTGTCCATCAATTATTTGTCATTCTCAGGACAGGATCAATACATCTTTTTTCTAGTCATACCCAGATGTCTCTAGGACATATTTGTTATGTGTTACTGCCTGTTTAAACCCATAGTAAGCCTTTCCACTGCCCTTTCAGCAAGGTACAGTAGAAACAGACAAATAAGCTCAGAAAATATTTCAAGTGAAAATAGATAGAAAAGTAATGTAGAAAAAAGTGAAAGATTCATAAGAAAGAAAAAGTGACAACTTCAAAATTATTAAGGTTCCAAAAATATTAAAGAATTTGATCAGTATATTTCAGAAAACCAAACAATTAAAGTTCCCAGGAATATTTTAAAATAAATGGTTTACTAAAGACAGAATTTGCAGAGTCTCATCCAAGGACATACTTGAAAAATCAACTCACCCAATTCCATAACATTAAACTTCAAAATTATGACTAAGAAGAAACCTTTAAAGCTGCTGGGAGGAAAGATATTACTTATCAAAAAAGCACCCATTTGAATCTCAAATTATTATGAAAGAATAAGAAATTATAGAAGCAGTTAGAATATAACATATACTATTAATAAAAATGTTTGTTTCAATATAGAATTTAGAAATAAGGGCCTCAATCCAAGAACCAGTTTTGTAGCAAAGTTAAAAACTCTTTCTAAGAAAACAAAAAATGGTCATTAAAAAAAAAATAAGATGACTTTGAACAATTCCTTGAGGAGTCCAGCTTTGCAACAACTTTTAGAATAGCAATGGAGAAATAGGAGGAAAACAATGAAGAATAGATTCAAGTTTTTAAAAAGGAAAAACTTTAAAGCATACCTTGAGAAACATCTTATACTGTTCCACAGAACAGCAACAATGAAAGAAAGCAAGAGTGGTGGACTGACAACTCAGGAGGACGACTTTAGATCAACCCCTGTCTTTGACACTAGTTATTTGACTGTGGGCAAGTCACTTTACCTCTGAGCCTCAAATCAAAAAGCATTCAGAGAAATATACAAAGTGGAAAAGTACCAATGATAATGAAAAACTATTGATATTAAATATATGCCGACACCATAGCAACTACATATTAAAAGGAAAAATTAACTACAAAAAGAATTAGAAAAAGAAAAGTAGTAAATTTCAACATCCCACTAGTGGAATATAACGAATAAAAGAGATAAATAAGAAATGCCATAGACTTGAACAGTCTTGAAAAATCTTAATGTGAACAGAGAAAATAGGAAATGTACTTTTTATTTATATATATATATATATATATATATATGTATGGAACATTCGTAAAAATCAAGTATGTTTTAATACAAATAAATTCTGAAAGGGAGAAAATATAAACACTAAATTAACAGGTCACAGTACAAATAATAATAAACAAGAAAATATTATCAAAAAATGAATATTTAAATGAATAGTAGAGGGAATTATTGAATAAAGCTTGGGTCAAAGAGCAAATTACAGACACAGTCAAAGTGAAAAATAAGGAAAATATAAATTTATCATCTAAAAATTTAAGGGCTGCAGTTAAAGTAGTTCTCAGAAGCAAATTTATATACCTGAACAAAGGAGAAAAAGAAAAGATGGATGAGTTAAGTTTGTAGCTTAAAAAATTAGACAAATAAATATACTCCAAGCAAATACCAAAAAAAAATTAACCAGAATTTGTTGAACCAAAAGTGACAGCAAGTGAGACCTTTCATAGTTTTAAGTGGAGTTTACTAAGTCGACGACTGCAAGGGGTGAACACAACCCAAATCAAGCAGCCCTGAGGAGTATGTGCTCAGTGTTTATAAAGACAAAAACCACAAAAAGTCAGCTGCTATGCAAGCAGGAAAATACAGAAGTCAAAGACAGAGATTAGTTCATTGCCCAGTGATCATTGCCCAGTGATCAGTTTGTTTCCCAACTGGAAAGTTCCCAAGTCTATTCCAAGAACTAAACAAAAGGGGTGGGGGGGGGGACTATGGGTTCCACGTGGCATATTTGGGCAGGTTTACTTGGAAGCCTTACCAGCTTTGTCTTTGCTGGCAGGCTTTACTGATGCTAGGCAGGATGGGGGACGGGGGATGTTAAAAAATAGAGGTTACAACAAATTGAAGGAGAAAATAACAAAATAAAAGCAAGAGAACAAATTACTTAGTAAGTAAAATAAAGTTTTAAAAGACCAATAAAACTGATAAACAATATTGATAAAGCAAACAATAATATGAAAGAAAGAAAATACAATTATCAAAAATGAAAATGGGAGTATATACAATAGTTTGTGAAGGGCTGCAAGATAAATGATTTCTTACCAAGGGAGACAAGGATCCAGTAATTTTCCAGCATCACATCCCTATAAAGTTGCCTCTGTGCAGGGTCCACTCCTCCTGTGTGAGATACACAGCCACATCCTCAAAGGACACCAACTCCTGAAAAAAATACAATGTATTTCTGCCATTTCAGGGACTACCTCAATATGTAATTTTAGGAGATAAAGGAATTTTTGGATATGGCTCATATCTAAAGGTATAGATAGGTCACTGCTTGGTCTCCTACAACAAGTGGAGACATAAAATACATTTAGTGACTGGATAAGAAATCTGAAGTTCAAATTTTCACCATTTATGGTGTCAAATAGCTACCAGTACAGTTCAGATCCTTATTACCGCTCGCCTTAACTTTGTTATAGCCTGCTTACTAACTGGCCTACTGTGTTTCCTCCAACACATCCTTCCCCCAGCTGCCATAATTATCTTCCTAATAATAAGATCTTCGTCACTCCCCTTGTTCAAAAATTGGCTATAGACTAAAATACCAACCAGTGAGCAAAATACGTACTGACCCTCTACGCTCTGGCTTCCGACTACCTCTGCTCTTACTTCACAATGTTCTCCTTCGTGTACTCTATGTTCCAACCAACTAGAATATTAGCTTTTCCCCAGTCCCATCCCATACTCACCAAATGTATAGTGAAGAAATCTTAAACAATATTGAGTCCAACCACTTCACTTTAGATAGGGAAACTGTGCTCCAGAAAAGCAAACTGACTTGTTGTCTAAGTTCACACGGCTACTCTAAGTTTCAAAAAAGACGTGGACCCGGGTCTTCTAATTCAAGGTTCAGAGATCTTCCAAATGTGCCACTGCCTCAAGGAGCTTACAACAACATGAGCAAAGTTAAGTAAATGCTAGGCAATATTGGAGAAAAGAAAGAGTGCCAAAAAATGGGGGTATCTTGATTTCCACAGTAGCTGGCACATGACCTAAGTTTTGAAAGAAGCTATGGATTCAAAGGGGAAAGGAAAAGGAATCTGAGATGGGAGAATTTTCATTAAAGTTTCTTTTAAATTTTTTTTAATTTTAGGCAATTACTAAACTTAAATATATAAGAAAAGAAAAAGAAACACAAACTTAAACAATAAGAAAAAAATGTCATGTGCACAGCAGAACACATGAGAGGATTCAAAATATATAGCAATAACTTAGCATTTCAAGAAAGCCTATATATTAAATACTGTGCATTAAGTTGAAAGCTGTCCATCTTTTTTTTTTTTGCTTCATTGTGGGTTTTCTTTTCTTCTCTGCTTTATACTTTTATTCTTTTTTCCCCCTCTCTCCAACTACCCACCACCCCAAGGTTACAATTGAGCATGGATATACTTATATATAGGTATTGATGTGTACATACATGTTATACATACATAGACATGCATACATACATATATAAACATATACTTTCCCTAAGAGACTCTACTCCTAATCTTATTTTTATGTTTGTTCATATCTTTTTCTTCTCTCTAATTCTTCTACTTTACCTGCTTGCTACCTTTTCCTTCTATTACTTAACCTACGCCCACTTCAGCAATCCCTCCCTTATCCTCTCATTGCCCGAAGTCTAAACACCCTTCTATACACCCTTTTAACCTATTCCTTCACTCTCCCCCCTCCCTATACCTTTATAGCTTTTTTTTTTAATTTAGAAGACTTTTAATACTTTTCTAGATGTATATGTATTTTCCCTCCTCAGACCCATACCTTATATTTCTCTTGGCTCTTGCATGTCAAATCTTCTATTGAGTTCAGGGGGGATTTTTTGTTGTTTTTTTAAGAGTACTGAAAGTCTGACAGTTGAATAACTGTCCATCTTTTTTACGTTCAAAATTATGTTCAGCTTTGCCGGATGTGATATTTTTCAACCAGAAACCCAGTGATCCAGTAACTTTTTTTTCTTGTTGTTTGTAGTATTTTGTCCTTGACCTTGGGGTTTCAGAATTTAACTATAATACTCCTGTGAGTTTTCCTTGTAGGATCTTTTTCAGGAGGTAATTGGTGGATTTTTTCTATTTCTACTTTCCATTCTTGTTCTAATACTTCAAAGACAATTTTCTTTAATTATTTATTGTATTATCATATCAAGATTGGTTTTTTGATCAGAACTTTCAGGCTGTCTAATTATTCTTACGTTTTTTCTTTTTGATCTGTTCTCTACATCCATTGTTTTTCTTATGAGATATTTTGCATCCTCTTCTCTTTTTTCATTCTTTATGTTTTGTTTTTATTTCTTCATCTTATACCTTTGTTGACTTCCCCTTGCCCAATTCTGATTTTCAAGGAGTCATTTTCTTTTTTTTTTAATTTTATTGACTTGTTTGTTTACTTTTAGGTTACAAGATTCAGTTCCAGAGTCACTTGAGTTTCAGATTTTTCTCCCCTTCCTCCCCTCCCCCCACCCCCACCATGGTGGCATACAATCATGTATA
>CM053594.1:68564947-68613405 GCA_028646575.1 Pseudocheirus occidentalis | reverse complement strand
TCATCTTAGCCAATCTGACTGGTGAGATGTGGTACCTCAACATTGTTTTGATTTGCATTTCACGAATCAATAGTGATTTGGAGCATTTTTCCATGTGCGTAAATATATCTTTAATTTCTACCTCTGTAAATTGCCTGTCAAGGAGTCATTTTCTTCCTTAAGATTCTAGACTACTTTTTCTAATTGGTTGGTTTTCTTTTCATAATCTTGTTTTTCTTGTATCATTTTTATTTTTTTTCCTCAATCTCTCTCATTTGATTTTTGAAATCTTTTTTAAGTTCTTCAACAAATTCTTTTTGGGCAGGTGACCATTTGACATGATTCTTAGGGGTAGAAAAAGGTTTCTTTTCTTCAGTATCCTCTGAAGACAAACCCCAGTCATCTCTATTCCCATAGTAGCTCTCTATAGTTGAATTCTTTCTCCTTTCCCTGTGCATTTTTTGGGGTGATAATTTAGTTTTTATAATCACCTCTAGACCTGGAGTATGTGGGATGGTGCCTCTGACCTTGAACTCAAGCCAAAACCTCTAGCCTAAGTGCCCACAGCCAGCAGTGTCCCCGCCCCACTGCTTCTGCACTCACCAGGAGTGTGCTGGTTCTTTCTAGCCCCCACCATTCCCCTCAGCATAGCTGGGTCTAGTGTTCCATGTCAGCAGAGGTTCCCTAGATCATTCCTAGGTCAGACACCCAATGCCCCTTACCATTGAGGAGTAAAAGTTCGTGGCTGGGGCTGAGGCAGCCTCTCAAAGCAACTAACCCCAGGGCTTGCAGCTTGTTGCTAAAGTGGACACTAGCCTGGAAGTGCTTACTTTTCATAGGGAGGAAATCTAGTCTTCGGATTTTTTTTTCAGGTCTTCCCTGATTGTCCCAAGAAGTCCCCTGGTCTGCCCCTACTCTTATTGTTGTTACAGCTCTATGTTCATCCAGAAGCACTATTTTCTCTCTTTTGAGAAGGAAAATCTTGAGAGTTTGAAATTTTCTGACCTACTCCACAATCTTCCCATAATCCTCATTAAAGCTAAATGCTTAAAAAGGGGGGGGAGGGTTTTGTGTAGTTTCTACTATAATCTGATAACTTTTTTTAAATGACATAAATTCTAAAATAAAAAATTCAGTAATGAAACACCCACACACAATTTTAATCACTCAGAAGACTGTGGGTATACATGTGGGTGGCAGAAATACTTAAGAAATTTAGTTGAAAAAAAAAAGAAATTTAGTTGTAATTTATGTATGGTACTTTTTTCAATATTTTGATGGATATACGGTTTGGTTAACATGGGTGTTCCTTCATCTAAGCGGAATGCAGCCCATCCCTGCATACTCATGCTGTGGGATTCTTATGTATGCTACCATGAGTCTTACATTGGGAAATCTAATTCAGTGAGCCAGAGGCCTTTTTTTAACTTAAAAAAAAAAAGTGCAGGGCTAAGATTCTTCACCTGATGTTCCTTGCTTTTTCTACATGATCCCAGTTATACACACCCTTGATGTGTATAAATTCCTTAAAAACTGGTATCCACAATCAAAAAGGGGGAAGAGCTGACTAGACTGCATTTCAGAAACTATGCCATTCTCTCAATGGATTTTTAGTTGTTCCCATCTTTTTTAACACCAATATTCTTGAGATGTGACACATCATGGATCTTAAGAATAGAATCAAAACTGCAAGTGACCCAAAGGGTAATGAAAAGATGTATGCTAGACATAAGCTGCCTAAATTGGATTATTAATGATGGCTAAAGAGAACTGAATTGCAAATGGTATTGTAGTGAAAAAAGTGGTGTAAGTTTGATACTGGATGAGGCAGAGGCTTGTGTTGTGGGAGCAGGTCAGTCAAGGGCCAGAGCTGGTACCCACAGAATATTACAAGGCCTAGAGCGGCAGTTCTCAACCTGTGGATCGCGACCCCTTTAGGGTTTGAACGGGGTCTCCTACGACCATCCAAAAACACATATTTCCAATGGTCTTAGGAACCGAGACACCACTCCTCTATCCATCTCCAGGAAGGTCTGCCCACATGTAGATACACCCACATACAATTATTAAAGGTTCACAGCATTAGGAAGGTTGAGAACCACTGACCTAGAGGAAGGTTTCAAGTGGGCTGGGTGGACTTTCTATCATGGATTTATAGGAGACAGGACAGGAATGCATGGAATGGGAGAATGTGCATGAGCTCTAACCTGCACTGCTAGTGAGGGCCCACCCAGACATAATCACTGATACATTTAGTGTGAATGCAGGTATTACTCTATGTCAACTTGCCCTAACTTAGATGAATCTTTCTCAACTGTGTATCTTCAGATTCTGCATCTAGATTATAAACTTCTTAAGAATGGTGTAGGGCAGGGCGGCTAGGTGGTGCAGTGAATAGAGCACTAGCCCTGGAGTCAGGAGGACCTGAGTTCAAATCTGGCCTCAGACACTTAACACAAAAACTAGCTGTGTGACCTTGGGCAAGTCACTTAACCCCCAACTGCCCTCCAAAAAGCAAAAGAAAAAAAAGAAAAAGAATGGCGTAGGGTGAGGCAAAGGGTAGGAATCATCAAGTTAATAAGTTGGTTTTAGAATTATATACTTGAAAAGAGCTGTAGTTACAAAAGTGACACTTTTAGGGATTACTGAAGGATTGGGGGGGAAACCATGTCTTGTCTAAGAATGAGAGAAAATAAAAATAAGAATGACAGTTTTTATTTATATATGATAATTTATATACTCTCTTATCAGAACCTCACAATACTGACAAGCAACATTAGAGTTAAAAGGAGTAGCAGAACTTGAAGTCAAGCTCCAGCCTTGTCATACCACTTCTAAGATGTGGGTGTCACACTTTCCCAGCATCCCATCTAACTTCTCTGAGCCCAAGCTTCATCTGTAAAATAGTAAAACATTGGCACTAACTTGATCTCAGTGGGTTTTGGCAAGGAAAGCCCTCAGTAAAGTGTCACTCTCTCTATACATATAAACTAGTGACTTGCTTTAGAAAGTCGAAGAGCTAGATCCAAGCCAATCTCAAAGAATGTTCCTTCTACTTTGCTGTCTCTGTGTAGTCTATCCAACTAACTAGGAACCTAAACTGCAAAGAAAGGTAGGAAAGAGACAAGCTCAGGACAATATTTATGATTTATCATCTTTATATCCTCAAGGCTGAACAAAGATCCCCCTGCACCAGGCCTGCACAACATACAGGCCCACAGGCCACTTGTGGGGTCTGACAATGGATTTCGGAGGCCTGCAAAAACCACAGAGGATGTAAAAGAAAGTAAGGCTGTAACAAGTGCTTTGTCCACGTCCCACTTAATTACCCTTCCACTAGTCACTACTGTGTCCATCACTGGTGGATGGGTTCCTACTGTGCACTTTCTCCTGTTTGTCATGTGACCCATGATAAGTCTCTAGTCTGAGAGGGGCAAGAATAGTATCTTTTCGTTGTTTCTGGTCATTACTGGTGCTGCACAGGGACAAAGTAAGGGTAGTCATGTACTGACTCAGCTGACATCCACTATGCAATGAGTGGTAACAATGCAAAGGCTTCTTCCCTTTCCTTCCCTCACTGCACGGCCACCCTCCAAGTCACATGAGTGTCTGCCGCGCTCTCCAAGGACAGACACTCAGTTCAGTATTTCTTTGTGGACGCTCACTATGGAAAGTTTTTGGTTCTAACATTAAAGTTTTGAGAGTGACTTTATAAAACGGGTGATAAAAAGAAACAGAAGATCGAATCAGAACATAGATTGTTTAATCTGGAGCACACAAACAGATACTTGTTTACTTACACAGGAGACAAAATATTGTGCCTTGTTTGCCAAGAAGTAACAGCTGTTTCAAAGGAATACAATCTTCATCGCCATTTCAAATCAAAATATCCCAACTTCAGCAAACTGGACACCAATGAAAAACAAATTAAAGCATCTAAATTGTTGAAAAATTTCAGCGGGGAACAATGTTTTTTCCAGAGAGTAAACTCAGAAAATGAATTGGCTACTAAGGTTAGTTTTCAGATTTCTAAAGAAATTGTTGCTGCTGGGAAGTCTTCCACTGAAGGCGACTTCATGAAGAAGTGTTTGCTAATTGTAGTTTCTGGATTATATCCTGATAAAAAATCCTTTTGAGAAATAGCTTAATCATCAATTATGCATTTACTTGGAAAGTGAGCTGCAAAAAACCTATCTGTGGACAAAGAAGTTTAGCCTATTTTACTTTTGATCCCTACCTGCTGTCAAGTTGTGCAGATCTGTTGTGATAAACCTCTGCTGAATTGGCAAATTACAGTTAGTAGTGCAGGGGAGGGACCATTAACTTTACTTTCTCTCACTCTACTGGCATCTGCCTGAGCTCAAAACTTCCCTTCACTCTGGTGTGCAACGCGGCTAGCTAGTTTAGGATATTCATGCCTTATTCTATTTCCTGGGTCAGTCTAGGAGCCTCAACATGAAAATCTGCTTAACCATTAAGGTGAAGGTGCTTTCTGTTTAAGACTCCTCAATTCTTCAGCTTCCCAGCATCATCTGCAATTAAATGTAGCAAAGCTGATTAAGCACCTATAAGCTGAGTGAAGCAGCTTATCCAAAGGCATGACAAGGAATCGACGGCAGAACTTCCCTCGGAACTCATGCTCCTACTTTTGAGTTAGTACCAGTCTGGGGCTCATCCCTGCTTTGACGACCTGAGAAGCAGAGGCACATCCTGCTATTGTTTGTTTTTGCTGCGCAGTCATTTTCAGTTGTGTCTGACTCTCTGAGATCCCACTTGAGGTTTTCTTGGCAAGGACACTGGAGTGGTTTGCCATTTCCTTCACGTTACAGTTGAGAAAACTGAGATAAACAAGGTTAAGTGATGTGCCCAGGGTTACGGCGTTAGTAAGTGTCTCGAGGCCAGATCTGAACTCAGGAAGATGAGTCTTTCTGACTCCAGGCCTGGCACTCTATCCACGGTGCCATTTAGTTGCCCACTTGTCTCTACTACATAGAAAAAGTCTTTCACATCACATCACTTTATTCATACAGTTTGGAAAAATACTGGGTAAGACAAAATCCTCCAAACGGGTGTTTTTAAGCAGGTACCAATACAGGATATATTTGTGGGTGAACTTATATTGACAGCAAGATCAAACTGTTGAATTTACATTAATTAAAGTCAGGGAAGAGGGAAGAATGTTAGACTGCCTGCAAGGAATGGCAATGAGCCAAAATAAAATCAAAGGGGTAAACACTGGCAAAGAGTTTAAAATATCCCTACTTGCAGAGGGCATGATTATATTTCTGGAAAATGCAAGGGACTAAACCAAAAAAATGTATGGGGGCAGCTAGTTAGTGCAGTGAATTCAAATCCGGCCTCAGATACTTAACACTTACTAGCCGTGTGACCTTGGACAAGTCACTTAACCCCAACTGCCCTGCCTTCTCCCCTGCACAAATTAAAACAAAAAAAAAATTATGAAAATGAGTCCCTCAAAGAATAAGATATAAAATAAATCCACAAAATTGATTCACCTTCTTACGTACAAGAAAGATCAAGAACTAAAAATAATAGATCACATTTACAAGGCAATTTCCTCACAACCCTGTAAAGTAGGCAACAAAAGTATTATCTCCATTCTACGGATGAAGAAGCTGAGGCTCAGAGAGGTGAAGTCATTACTCCAAGGAATCCAGCTTGTAAGCAGCAGAGCCAGGACTCAAACTTAAACCTCCTGCTTTTCACATCTAACATTTCTCTTACTTCTCCACACGGCCTCTTTAACACAGAGTGCTGACAATGGGATACAACTTCCACATTCCATAACATGCATGGGGGTGAAAGGGAGAGAAGGTCGGGCGCTGCTGTCACACTTCTATCTCTCACAAAAGGAGACTATCACCTCTACTCCTTTCTAATTACTTGGGGTTTGATGTAACTCTTGTCATCCAGGTTTTTATTTAAGAGGACATAACGAACATTAAATTATCACAGTAAAGCATTTTCAGTAATCTGAAAAATATGGTAAATGGGAATTATGTCAGGAAATTGGAAACAAGAAAATAACTCTGATTTATAAATAAAGAGATTGTTTGTGAACACAGGGAACCAATGCTGGCTACTAGTGCTAAGAGCTAGTCCTGTCATACATCCTAAAATCATTTCAATTTTGATATTAACTTGGTTGGCAAAGCAGGAGACTATCTTAATTTTAACAAGATGGCTAAGAAATTCTCCCATTGGGGTGGGTAGGTGGCACAGTGAATAGAGCACAGGCCTTGGAGTCAGGAGGACCTGAGTTCAAATCTGGCCTCAAATACTTAACCCAAAACTATTCATGTGACCTTGGGCAAATCACTTAACCCCAACTGCCCTGCCTTCTCTCCTCCAAAAAAGCAAAATGTGAAAAAAAGAAATTCTCCCATGATCTTTGTGGGACAAGATGTAGCCATAGGGTCTGCAGAACATGCTTAAATGTGTTTATGGTTAATAAACTGCAAAAGTATGATTTCTGAACCCTGTATTTTTCAACCTTCTATGTAAAGTTCAAGGAGAAAAAGGGGATCCATTATTCTAATGAGAAGCTTATTAACCTGAGGAAAAGGATTACTACTATTTGGGCTTTTTATATGTGTTACATATACATTTATCATATATGTGTGCTATATATACATACATACGTGGCTATTTAAAACAAAAACAACCCCCAAAATGGAACTACATAGCTAAATCATAGTCAGAATATGATGAGCTCTGACTCCTGGCCGCCTTCTGCTATCCTAAGTCCAACAGCTCCATTCTGTCAGTATGATACAGATGCTAGGTACCTAACTATATCACCTCAGGAGCTTACCTATTAAATTCAATTTTGGTTTTATAACTGGGCATATAGTACAGTCATCAGGGAAAGAAGACCAGAGGTGAAGGGCTTCAGCACCCAAAGAGAGGAGACCTGGTTTCAAGTACTGATAGCTGGCTATCACTCAGAAGCAATGTTATCATGGGCAAATCACCTAGCCTCTGTGATCCTTGGTTTCCTCATGAGCAAAATGAGGTAATAATATCTGCAATATCTATTGCAATAGGGCAGTAACATAGTAACATAAGCTATTATGATGAGGGTCTAGGGTTATACTGGATTTCTGGAAACAGGGTAATAAAATACAGCTAAACCGGCAAAACAGCTCCAAAAAAAAAAGACTCTGCCAAGTGAAATGAGCTCGGCTACAGGGGATGAAGTACCATATTGAAGTGGAGTAGAACCTTCTGATGATGAGGTCCAAGGGCTGTTCCAGGTAAAGAGAAGCTGATGGCAGATGATGCAGGTATTGACTCCTGAGCTACTTCCTTAGGCCCCTGTCAGCCCCTATCTATGTCCTGTCTCTGGACATAGATAGTTCCTAGAGATGATTAAAGGTATAGGAAGTTGAGAACAGGGTTAAAAACAATCTAATTCAGTCAAAACCTCACAGCACACATTTAGCCCACTGGAATAAAAACTTTCTGGGCTTCAGGTTCCTCATCCACAAAATAAGGAAGATGGTCCTGGTGATCTCAAAAGTCTCCCAGCTCTAAAATTACTACCCTATGGTCTCATCTCATACAGTGACTACTCCAGTTTAGGACCTAATCACCTTTCACCTGCATTATCGAAACAGTTTTCCCTCTTATCCAATGCATCTCCACAAAAACTAACACACAAGCATGAAAACATCATACTCCTGGCCAAAATTCTTCACTGACTTCCTACTGCCTTTATAACAAAACCTAAGCTTCAACCAGTCACTCCACAATCTGGGAACTACTTTCACAGATCCATTCAAGTTTTCCGGTACCCTGGTTTCAACTAAAGGGTGGTACTATTCCAATAGTAATTCTTTGCATATGCTGGCTGTCTCTCCTGGTTAGAATGCATTTCCCCCTCTCCATTACTGAGACTCCCTAGCTACTATCAGGGTCAATTCTACAACCACTTCCTCCTTGAAATCTCCTTTCCTGATTCCTACAGCTGTTAGTTGGAACAGGTAAGTGATACAATGGATAGAGGGCAGGGTCTGATGTCAGGAAGTTCAGATCCAGCTTCATCCACTTACTAGCTGTGTGACCCTGACCAAGTCACTTTAACCTGCCTGCCTGAGTTTCATCTGTCAAATGGGAATCATAATAGCACCTACCTCTCAGGGTTGCTGTAAGGATTAAGTGAGATAATAAATGTAGTGCCTGGCACATAATAAGCACTACATAAATGTTGGGTAATAGTGGTAGTAGTAGTAGTACCAGCGCTAGTAGTAGTAGTGGCAGCATGCCCCTCCCTCAAGGGATTATCTCACCCGCACTTATCCTGTTACCTAGGTGCATTCCTCAACCCTAGCCCCAACTTCCAGAAAGAATGAAAGCACCCAGAGTGCAGAACGACCTTTTTACATTTCAGCATACTCCCAGTACCTAGAGCAGTAAATAGGCAGTTAAAGCTAAGTCCGGAGAAGTGGGCCGAGGGAGATGGGGCATAATGCCTGAGGACATTAGGGAACAGCTCAGAAGGATAAAGAGTAAGGAGGACCGGTCATATTCCAGAAAAAAATAAGGAGAACTGTTTTCCTTTTGCAACAACAGCTACTAGGTTCAGACTGACGAGTTTCCTAGTTTCCAGAAACTTGGGGTCCCCGTCTCTAAGCCTGGACATGCGCACTAACACCTACAAACAGCTGATCTCACGAGACAGGATCTGGACTAAGCCTTCGCCCGGTCGCTCGCTGTTCTCCTGGAACCCCCGCGGAAGCCCCCCTGGTACCGAGGCACCCGCCTCAATCACAACCCCGACCCCACCTCCGACTGACACCCAAGGCAGAGAGTCCGCCCACCTGGGATGCCGCCACCTCCACCGGGAAGCCTGCCCCGACTCCTCATCGCCTCAGTCCAACAAGTACCCCCAGCCCTCACACAGCCTCGCATGGAGTCTCTGATAGGAACCACTAGCCCACCCCTGCAGCCTTCCTCACGGCCCAGACAGGGAAACTGAGGCCCAGGAAGACCGGAGGTAGTTTCAGAGAGACGGGAGTGGGGCTCGGACCCTAGGCTGCCCCAGGACCAGGTTGCGCGAGGGAGGGCAGCCCCCTCCCCTCCTCCTTCCCTCTAACCCCCAGCCACCAGCGGGAGGTTGCAGCCAAATGCAAAACCGCTTCCTTGGCTTGTAGCAGCTCACCTGACCTGTGGTTAGCAACGGACCGGAAGCGTCCTCGCCCCCGGGTCGCGGGCAACCTTCAACTTCCCACTTCCGGGCCGCTCTAGGAACATCGGAGGACTCGGCATCTCGGCAGTCGCTCTGTATGGTTAAACCGGCAAAACAGCTCCTGCCACCACGCTCACCCTCTGTCCCGCCCCCCCCCAACCCCTCCCCAAACTCTGGGGGGGGGGGGGGAAAGAAGAGAGAAAAGGGCAACAGAGAGCCGGAAGATTCATTCCACTTGCTCCCCACTCTTGTGTCTGGCATCTGCTAGGTCTCTCCTAACTTAATCCAGTGTTTTTCTTGGCGCCCATCCCAGACCTTTTATGAAAAGGGAACTGAGAGGAGAGGGGAAAGGGAAGAGATTTCCACACCTTCGCCTCAATTACCGCTATGTAAGCAGTTATGCGAATAACGGAGTTTTAAATGTACAGACAAAATGGTCTATGCCCAGGGAACCTCGGGGTTCAGAGTTGTGGAGCAGCTGGCGTACTTGAGGCAGCTGAGCAGCGGGTCAGTACGAGGACGCCCGTCAGAGCTAAGACCTTCTCGGCAGCAGGAGGGAGGCCAGAAAAGGTGCGCTGCTTCCCTTCCACGGACGGAGCCAGAGGAGACACCCCATCCAACCAAGAAAAGGGAAACAGAGCATGAACACACCCATACGGGGGTGCGGTGGGGGGTGGAAGCAGCTTCAAGGAGGGTGACCCTCTGGACTGGATGGCCGCAGATGGACTGAAGAAAGGAGTAGGGACTGGCCCTCCCGCTGGCGGGGTCTGTCCTGTAATCCACGTGGATGCACAGAGGTCCCGCTTCCTAGAAAGCTAAATAAAGGCCACATGCCTTTGGCTTCAGAGCATGTGCAGCTATCCTGTAACCTCCCTCTTGGCTTACTGTATGATCTTGGAGAGCTGTTTAAATGGGTGTTCAACCAGAACTGTGTTAAAAGGCACCCAGGGAGGAGGCTGAAATGCTTTGTTATCCAGTTCTCAGTTAACCATCAGAGGGGAGGGAGTAAACAAAAATAAGCACAGGGGAAAATAAAGAGGAAAAAAGTGCTGAAATTACCAAGGATTCTAGGAAGAAGAAAACTGAGACCTTGAGCCTAAGCAGAAAAAAAAACATTAATAACAGAAATATGGCCTCCAGATCTAATGAACAAGTTAAGGCACCTATGAAGAAATACTTTAAAACAAAGGAAAATGACCTACCACTTTATGAGACAGAGGATCCTCTAGAATGTAAGGAGACAATGGAAACACAACTGTGTTGTAAAGGAAAATTGGGAAAGGAGATGAGAACAATGTAAGAATATAATGAAGAGAATTAACATCTTGGTAAAAGCCGCATGAAAAATGCTGAAGAAAATAATTCCTTAAAAATCAGAATTGGTCAAATTCTGGAGACAGAATTTTTCTGGGAGACATGTCTAGGAGACAGTCAGGGTAAGAGGCCTAGCTGAGATGAGATAACATGAAACATGCCCAATTCAGTCCTCACACTTCTGCTTCCTTCAGAAATATCAAGGAGTATGTGAGAGCTGAGCAAACACTCAGTCAATATATTTATTAAGCACCTACTATGTGCCAGGAACTGTGCTAAGCTCTTGGGCTGCAAAAAGTGGCTAAAGCGGAGTAGAGCCAAGATGGTGGAGTAAAAGCAGGAACATGCTTGAGCTCCGGCTCTAACCACCTCCAATACCTGTAAAAAATTACTCTGAACAAATTTTAGTGCTACAGAACCTACAAAGTGACAGAGAAACAAATCCCACTCAAGGCAGCCTGGCAGGCCAACAATCAGGGTGTATTGCACCAGGCTGGGAGCCAAGCACAGTCCCATGTGAGCCGTAGCAGCACACACTGGAGCAGACTTCAGGGGACTGATTCACCAGCAGTAGCAGTTTCCAGACTTCTCAACAACATAAATGCCAAAGAGAAAGTAACTGGAGCAGACTTCAGGGGACTGATTCATCATCAGCAGTAGCAGTTACCAGACTTCTCAACAACATAAACGCCAAAGAGAAAGTAACTGGAGCAGACTTCAGGAGAGTGATTCACCAACAGCAGTAGCAATCACCAGACTTCTCAACAACATAAACACCAAAGAGAAAGTAAAAGGTCAGTGGGGATCTCTGTTAGAACTGGGTGAGAGCACAGGTGAGCTCCAGGCCTACAGATCATAGGGGTACCAAGTGACCATTCAGAGGGTAATTTCTCTTGCTTTGACCTCCTGGGATCTGGGTCACAGTCTTGGGGGGCGGTCCTGGGGTGAGGAGCACTAGCTTGGTAGAACTTGTTGAGATGCAGTCATCCTCACAGTTCTGAGGCAGGTACTTAGAAAAACCTCTGACAACACCTCCACAAAACCCCAGAAATTTGGGACAGAGGACTCTCCACTCTGAAAGCAGAGTTCTACCATGGCAAAGAGCTCAGAAGTCAAGTAATTGGCTGGCAAGATGAGCAAATAGAGGAAGCATAATCAAACTATAGAATCACTTTTGGGAGACAAAGACGATCAAAACATAGAACCAGAAGAAGACAACAAAGTCAAAACTCCTGCATCAAAAGCCTCCAAGAAAAATACAAACTGGTTGCAGGCCATGGAGGAGCTCAAGAAGGATTTTGAAATCAAGTAAGAGAAGTAGAGGAAAAATTGGGAAGAAAAATGAGA
The DNA here is from genome assembly GCA_028646575.1 of Pseudocheirus occidentalis. NCBI lineage: Eukaryota > Metazoa > Chordata > Mammalia > Diprotodontia > Pseudocheiridae > Pseudocheirus > Pseudocheirus occidentalis. The sequence continues at coordinate 68,601,554 of CM053594.1, read as the reverse complement.
ACAATGCAAGAAAATCATGAAAAGCAGGTCAACGGTCTGCTAAAGGAGACCCCCCCCAAAAAAAAACTGAAGAAAATAACACCTTAAAAATAGGTTAACTCAAATGGCAAAACAGACTCAAAAAACCAATGAGAAGAATGCCTTAAAAATTCAAATCACCCAGATGGAAAAGGAATTTCAAAAACTCACTGAAGAAAATAATTCTTTCAAAATTAGATTGGAGCAAATGGAAGCTAATGACTTTATGAGAAATCAAGATACTATAAAACAGATTCAAACAAATGAAAAAAATAGAAGGCAATGTGAAATAGCTCATTGGAAAAACCACTGACCTGGAAAATAAATCCAGGAGATATAATTTAAAATTTTTTTTTAAATGGCTAAAGCCCTTGTCCCTAAGGAGCTCACAATTTCACAAGTTCACAGTGGAGGAAACAACAAATATCTATGCAAACATACAAGATAAATAAAAAATACTCAAGAGAGTGAAGGCACTAAAATTAAGATAGGCTAGGAAAGGTTTCCTATATACGATGGGATTTTAGTTGAGACTTGAGGGAAGCTAAGGAAGGTAGGAGGTGAAGATGAGGAAGGTGAGCATTTCAAGGCAGAGGGGACAGCCAGAGAGAAAGTGCCCAGAGCTGAGATATGGAGTGTCTTGTTTGTGAAACAGCTAGGAGACCAGTGTCATTGGATAAAAGGGTACATGGTAGGGAATAAGGGGTAAGGAAATTGAAAAGATAGGAGAAAACTAGGTCATAAAGGGCTGTGAATGCCAAACAGAGCATTTAATTGTATTTGGTCCTGGAGGCAATATGATCCGTGTGGGGAAGGGTATTTAGCATGAATGCGATCTATGCTTTTGGAAAATAACTTTGGTGACTGAATGGAAAATGGAACAGAGTGGGGAGAAACTTGAGACAGGCATATCCACCTGGAAATTATTTGCAGTAATCCAGGCATGAAGTGATAAGGGCCCGAGCAAAAATGGTGTCAGTGTCAGAGAGAAGGGGACATAGTTAAGAGATGTTTTAAAACTGACAGGCCTTGAAAACAGTTTGGAAGTGGGGAGCAAAAATAATATTGATGATGACCTCTAGGTTGCAAGCCTGGGAGGGACTAGGAAGATAATGTTGCCTTCAATAATAATAGGGAAGTTAGGAAGGGAAAAAGATTTAGGGTGGAAGATAAGGAGCTCAACTTTGGATACTTTGAGTTTAAGATGCCTACTGGACATCCGGTTCAAGAAGTTTGAAAGAGAGTTGGTGACATATGAGATTGGAGGTCAATAGAGAGGTTAAGACAAGACAAGCAGATTTGAGAATCATCAGCTAAGGATAAGATAGTTAAATCCATGGGAACTGATGAGATCACCAAATAAAGTGGCACAGAGAGAAAGAAAAGGACCAGGACAGATGTGGGACACCCAGGGTTAGTGGATATGACCTGCCAAATCCAGCAAAGAAAACCAAGAAAGAGTAGTTTGATAGGACTAAAGAGGAGAACTAAGAAAGAGTGGTATCCAGAAAATATATGGAGAAGAGAGTATCAAGAACAGGGTGATTAACAGTGGAGAGTGCAATATGGAGTCCATCAGGATCAGCATCAAAGGCTGCAGAATAACTGAGAATGAGAAAAAGCCACTAAGGGGCAGAGCCAAGACAGCAGAATAGAAACAGCAACCCAGCTGAATTTTTCCAATATTCCCTTCCAAACAACTTTAAGATAATGTATCAAATTGAATTTTGGAGTGGTAGAGTCAACATAAGGTCAGGGCAAGACATTTCCAGCTTAAAACAACATAGGAGATCAGAAGTATCTGTGACACCTTGATGGGAGACAGCCCCCTGGAGCACATGCAGCTGAATCACCAGCAGTGTGCTATAGGCCTTGGAGACAGCAATAGCAACACCAACATCTTAGGGAGCCCTCAGCCAAGAGATGGTAAGAAGGTCAAACAATTGGTCAGAAAGATTACAGGGAGGTTCTGTGCTGGTACTATGTGTAGCTGGTGTTGATTGGCAACTCTCCTGCCCATACGCTGTTCTAGGTCACAGTTCCAGGGTGGTCAGTTACAAGGGAACAGGGGTCAGCCCAAGACAATTTGGAAGGCCAGTAGGAAAAGTCTGTTACATCAGGGTGAGAAGGAGGGGGCACAGTTCAGCACAGGCCATGCCAGCACAGCCCCAGCCCCAGCAAAACAGGCTTTGGGAGCCACTGAATCAGCAGTGACAGCAGCCCACAAATGGTAAGGGGGTACAACAACTGGTCAGAAGGAGATTACAAGGGTCTTTCTGCTAGCACTCTGACAGGGTTCTGTTATTTTGCCTGTACTCAGATCTGAGTCACAGTCCTGGGTGACAGTCCCAGGGTAAGGAAGACCACTAGGACCACTAGCACAGAAGAGCTTGTGGCAGCAGTGAAGGTAAAACATTCCTCACAGTTCCAGGACAGAAAAAAGTGCATATGGTCACTCACATACCAGAGCACAGGCCAGGAGAGGAATAAACACCTCTCCTTAGATCATACAGCCTGGAAGAATTGAAAATTTACAGGTCCGTAGAAGTAACTCAGAAAACAAAAACCCTGAAGCTTGGGACAGTGCACCCTCCACTGTGGAAACACAGCCCTACTTTAACAAAGAGTTAAAAATCAACTGATAGTCTGGGAAAATGAGCAAGCAACAGAAAAAAATTCTATTAAAAGTTACTATGGTGACAAGAAAGATGAAAACACACTCACAAAGTCAAAGTTCCTACATCTACCTTCCACAACAGGAAAATATGAGGAGAAAGGGATAAGAGAAAGGGGGAGAGCAGTGATGACAAAAAGGAGGGGGAGGTTGAATTAACAGAGACAGTGGTCAGAAGCAAAACAGATTTCTGAGCAGGTATAGGACGGTTGGTTTTTGGCCTTCATTCTTGAGAGGACCAAAATGACATCATTATGTTGGAGTCAAGGTACCATGTATTTGACTCTGGTTGATTAGACCAATATGAGTTCAAAAGGCTCTACCAGAAATAGGTCACAAAGAGACCAGATGAACATTTGAAGTGGAGATGTCTCTAAATTTGTGCATCTCATATTTCTTTTGAGCTACTGTAATTCTGCTTCACTTATAGAGCACAACACCTTCTTTGATGTGAGCATGCCGTGTTACGTGGTCTTTTGCCAATGTCTTTCATGTCTCCCAATTGGTTCCAAAGTTCTTCAGAAACACCTTGAATGTTCTTGTACCACTTCTGCTAACTACCATGTGAGTGCTTGCCTTGTGTGAGTTCTCTGTAGGCAAATGTATAGTTGGTATTTGAGCAACATGGCCAGCTCATTGCAGTTGTGCTCCTGTAACAGATTTTGAACTTTTGACAGTTTAGCTCAAGAAAGGACCTCAGTATGTGGTACCTTATCTTGCCATGTGACCTTCAGAATCTTCCTAAGACAATTCAAATGGAAGCAATTCAGTTTCTTGGTATAGCACTGGTAGAAGGTCAGCTATTGCATTGATGGCAATCTATTTAACTTGAAAAGGCTACAAGCCAAGACTAAAGTGTAAGGAGAGTTGGTGTATGATTTTTTTCTGTTCATGGATGACTACACTCAATGCAGTTTCTGAAGCTGAGATGCCACAAAGTATGGAACAATTCTCTGCTACTACTGCAAAATTCGGCCTAACAATTAACACCAAGAAAACACAGATTCTCCACCAGCTAGCACTACATTGTCCATATGTGGAACCATCAGTTACAGCAAATGGAGAAAATCTGAATACTGTGAATAAGTTCACTTACCTTGGCAATATACTTTCCAGGGATGTACACTTATATGATTAGGTTGACAGACATATTGCTGAGCTAACTCAGTATTTGGGAGACTCCAAAGGAAAGCCTGAGAGAGAAGAGATGTGTACCAAAGTGAAGATCTACAGAGCCTTGTGCTGACCTCACTGTTGGAGGTACAGGATGAAAAGAGAGAGAAAAGGATAAAGGGAAGAAAATGGGATAGAGGGAAATACATAGTAATCATAACTGTGAATGTGATGAACTGACCTACAAAATTGAAGTGGATAACAGAATGGATTAGAAACTAGAATCCAACAATATATTATTTACAAGAGATACATTTGAAACAGAAAAACATATACACAGTTAAAATAAGGGACTGGTGCAGATTCTATAATGCCTCAGCTGAAGTAAAAAAGGCAGTGTAGCAATCATGATCTCAGACAAAGTAAAAGCAAAAGAAGACCTAATTAAAAGAGATAATCATGGAAACTTCACTTTGCTAAAAGGTAAAGATAATGAAGTAAGTATAAAAGAGTTTACAGTAAGGTTTCTCTGATAAAGACTTCATTTCTCAAATATATAGAGAATTGAGTCAAAGTTATAAAAATAAGAGCCATTTCCCAATTGACAAATGGTCAAAGGATAGGAATAGGCAGTATTCAGAAGCAAAAAAAAAAAAAACCTATTGTCATAAGAAAAATGCTCTAAATCAATATTGATTAGAGAAATGCAAATTAAAACAACTCTCAGGTACCATCTCAGACCTAGGAGAAATGACATGCTGGAGGAATAAATGTAATGAGTGAAAATAGGTACACTAATGAACTATTAGTAGAGTTGCAAACTGGTCCAAACATTCTGGAGAACAATCTGAAACTATGCCTAAAGAGCTATAAAATTGTATATAGCCTTTGACCCACCAATACCACTACTAGGTATATATACCAAAGTGATCAAAGGAAAAGGAAATGGACCCATAGTTCTTTTTGTAGTGATGAAGAATTGGAAACTGAGGGTATGCTTATCAATTGGGAAATGGTTGAAGAAGTTGTAGCCTACGATTGTGATGGAGTACTACCATACTATAAGAAATGATGGGGACGGTTAGGTTGCACAGTGAATAGAGCACCCACCCTGGAGTCAGGAGGACCTGGATTCAAATTCAGCTTCAGACACTTAATACTTACTAGCCGTGCGACCTTGGGCAAGTCACTTAATCCCAATTGCCCTGCCGTCCCCCCTCCAAAAAGCTAAAAAAAAAAGATGAAGGGGATGATTTCAGAAAAAGACCTATATGAGCTGATACAAAGGGAAGTAAACAGAACCAGGAGATCATTGTAATGATGATCAACTGTGAAAGATTTAGCTACTCCGATCAATACAATGATCCAAAACAATTCCAAAGGATTCTTGATAAAAAAAAAATGCTAACCACTTCCAGAGAACTGATGAACTATGTGTACAAACTGAAGTATAATTTTCATATGTATAATTCATATAATTTTGCTTGCCTTCATAGTGGATGGGAGAGGAGTTAGAAAGGGAGGATTTGGAACTCAAACCTTAAGAAAAACGCAGTAAAAATAAATCATATATATGTCTACATCTATATGTATATACTTGTGTGTGTGTATGTGTGTGTAGAGAGAGGGAGAAGAAAGACCACTGGATCTGGCATCTAAGAGATGGAGGAGAGGAGTTTCAGTGAAATGATGAGGTTAGAAGCTGGATTGTAAGGAGTTAAGAAATGAGTGAGAAGAGACTAAGTGGAAGCACCTATTGTAGATGGCCTTTTCAAGGAGACAGATCAGATAAAAGATGATAGTGAGGAGGAAAGGATCAAGTGAGAGTATTTTTGAGGATGGGGGAGACATGGGCCTATTCATAGGCAGTAGGGAGGAACCCAGTAGACCTGGAGAGACTAAAGATAAGTGATATAGTACAAGTGACAGAAGGGAGGCAGTCTGTGGGAGGAGATGGAAAGGACTGAGATTACTTGTACAGGTGGAGGGGTGGATCTTCATAAGGGGTAAAGCTATGTCTCTGTGCCAGAGCTGAAGGAGGAGATAGTGGCAGAAGGCATCGGAGGTATAGGAGAAAGTTCACAGCAAATGGCCTCAATTTTTACCTCAAACAAGAGACCGGAAAATATTAATGCTTCTTTGTCAAAAAGAAGTAAGAAGACTGATAGATGTTCTCAGATCACATGATAAACAGATTAAAAACCTACAGAAATACATTTGGAAAAAACAGGCAACACTTCACTAAGCAATAGAAAAGATTGACAAAATGTACATGCTGTTGGATATTCCAAATGCACTCAAAAGTGAATGAAACTCCCAATGAAATACATGAAATGGCTGAGATCTAAAATTACATTCCATGGGTGACACTTGCATGAACACAACCAACAATATGTCTACGATTTTTTGCTGAAAAAAAAATAGCTATCTTTGTGGATTGATTCACAGAAAGGGACTTATTGGTGTCAATTCAGGATCAGGTCACCAGAAATTTTAGATAGTCTACTATCCTCATGGAGATCAGACTTAAGCAATAGCAGAAACTATGCAGCATATCATTACAGATTGCAAAAATCTTAGTACCTACTGAATATCGACACAAGATATGTATTTGTGACCAGACTTGTACACCAAAAGCTCACTATCTCTCATTAACCAATAGACTCCCCACGAGCTACATACAGATTTTAAAATATCTTTGAGACTTCATCAAATACGCTGTCCTGGAATGTAGTGTTATTGTAGACAAAACTGTTGTCCATAATCTCTTGGACATAACACTGAACCCTAAAAATTTAAGAATGTTTTTGATAAATGATACCATAAATAATAGGTAAAATCTCTAAACTTCATTGAATGAAAAACTTTTAAAATGGAAGAGCAAGTGGAAGAAATAAAAACCACGTGGGAACCAGATGTGGTACATCTCCATCATACCATCCACTACTAGAGTTGTCCCAAGAATGCTCTCAGTCATCCTAAAGAAAACAGTTCATCTCAATGCTCAAAGTTATTTTATCCACCTATACAAAAGTTTGTAGAACATTAAATTAAAAAAGAATAGTTGGATAACAACTTGTCCCAGAACCATTTAACTATCAATCAACATTAAGTGCCTTCAATATTTCAGGCACTATGCTAAATGCTGGGGATACAAAAAGAGCCAAAAGACAGTTCTTGAGTTAAAGGAGTTCACATTCTAATGGATTTCTATCTTATTTCTATTCCCCACACACAAAAAAACGAGGATGAGTTGAATATTAACAGATATTATACAGTGCTTTAAATTCTGCAACATGTTCTTTGTATATAGTGGGAATAGGTAACCTCCTCCTGAGCCCCCAACTGCAGGACCCTCGGCCACTTCTGCTATGTTCCATCTCAGGATTTGGTACTTTAGGGTAATGCAGTAAACCCTAGTTGGTTCTTTGGCACTCCCTATAACAGCTCCAGCTGTGGGAGACTATATGAGTTTAAAAGGAGAAACAGTTTCCATTGTCTTTCTCTTCCACTTAGCCTGGAATTTGTGGCTAGGAAATCCCTCTCTTGGACTTCCTAGGACTGAGGAAGGGTAACCTTTCTCCTCCTTGGCAAAAATTTCAACTGCTCACATGTGGCTGTTGGAGCAGGTATTCATCCAGTGACCCTAAGTTGGGTTACCTCTTCTGTTTCTTTTCCTGAGCATAGATACACAACCAGTAATCCTGAGACAGATGCTTCTAGCTTTGGCTTGTGAATTTGAGATGTCAGGAGCTCCTAGGTCCCTCTGTCAGTGCTGGCTGAACTAAAGGAGGTCCCTCCCATAGCTACTATAGTGCTTCTTGGAGAAGATAACCACAGGCAGAAGGATGAGCACAATAACTGGTCTAGTTCTCCAGAAGATGTGTATTTTAATGGAATTGAGAGCAGGAAGATGTAAAGTTGAAATGTCTACTTAACAGTCTCACTAAATACTCCATGTTTTAATGTTTTAAGTATCAATATTCTGGGAAAGTAAGATAGTATTTATAGGTGATTGCTTTAAGTCTTTTGTCAACACATGCTTGTGATTCTTTTAAGAATTTATTTCGTGTAGGAAATAAGCATGTCTTATACATGACCTACACTGTATATTGAGAAATATCTTTCTACTTTACCTTTGAGGGAGACCTTAAGTATGAGCTAATATCTAAGCTTTAAGTGATTTTCTCCAGGGCCCTGAGGTGGGAAGATAAAAGACCCAGCATAAGGGTGAGGCCCCCTCAGGGTTGAACCTAATCTGTGTACATGGGTCAGAGCTTGGGGTCTCTTTCAGAAAAGGATGAGCACTCCATCCTTGCTGGCCCAGTAGTAGTTCCATGTTGTCACACAGACATCATGTCATTTAAGCCTTTCATAATTCTTTGAGGTAAGTAGGCTAGGGATAGATACTGGAATTCATCATTTTAGGGAACTCCTAGATGACAAAACTCCCTCTACCTATGTAGGCTGGAACCTTCTTTACAACTTAGAATCTTTGAGATCTGTTTAGAGCCCTGAGAAAAGACTTACTCAGGATAACACAGATGTGTCAAGTTTTCTTGACTTCCCAAATAGTTCTTGATCCATTATGCCATGCTGCCTGTCATGTATGGTAGATAGGGCAACTATCATCATCCCTATCTTACAGGCAATTAAACAGCCTGAGATTGAGTGGCTGGCCCATGGCCACACAAATAGTAAATATCAGTGGTGAAATTTGAACTCAGGTCTTCCTGACTCCAAGTTCAGCACTTTACCTACTATGCCTCTATGGATTTGAGGGTATACTGAACCAATTTGAAGAAAACACAAGGCTAGGAGGTATAGTTAACATGCTGGATGAAAGAAAGAAGCTCTAAAAAAGATCTAACCAAGCTAGAACATTGGGCTGAATCTGGTTAGGTAAAATTTAACAGATATAAATGTAAAGATTTCTATTTGGGTTTAAAAAAATCAACCTCACAAAGGAAGTACGGGCTAGTCAACTCATCTGAAAAAAGGACAGAGTTTTAGTAGACTGCAAACTTATTCAACTGTTTCATAAAGCAATCCAAATTATTAATACAGTCTTAATCTCCATTGAGAAAGGTATCATATTTAGGAATGAGTCCTGTTATATTGTGCCTTGGCCATACTACATCTTCAGCATTTTGTTTTGCTTAGGTACATTTTTTTTTTGAAAGATATGAGAGAAAATTCAGAGGAGGTTGTTCAAAATCATGATGGGCCTTGAAATCATACAATATGAACATTGATTAAAGGAACTGGGATTATTCAAACTGAAGGGGAGATTTAAAAGGGTATATGGTAGTTGTCTTCAAGTATTTATAGGGCTCTTATGTTTAAAAGGAATTAGATTTGTTCCACATGGCCACAGCAGGCAGAGCTAGGAACAATAGGTAGACGTTGTCATGGGTTTAGACTCAATGTAAGAAAAAACTTTATAATTAAAATAGAGAGGTTAAGCTAGATGCACTTGAGGTCTCTTCCCACTTTGAATGTCTTGTTACCTTCTCTCTGTCCTTATCATTGTCCTCCTCTGGGTCCCTCTTTTTTTTAGTGGACTTATGAGACTATCTCTCCTCTCTAGTGCCAGGTCCCTCTTTTTTTTTTTTTTGTGGACTTACGAGGCTATCTCTCCTCTCAAGTGCTAGCTATCATGCTCAAACAGTTTAGTATTCATATTGATCAAATCACCCCCTTGATCTGATTACATAATCTCTAAACCTCCTCAAATTTAATAACCTTCTGTTTTCTGAATGCTGACCTTTAATCTTCCCTTCTCCCTAAATTACTATATCTTTAAGCTCTGGAACTTTGAATTTCTGCTTGCCAAATATGACCTCCTAGTCTCAGGCTCACAGGATCATAGAGCTGGATGAGGCTGTAGACATCAGTCCAATCTTTTCATTTTACAAGTGAAGAAACTGAGGCTCAAAGTGGGCACATGATTTGTCCAAAGTCACACCAATGAGATCTGATTCCAAATCACAGGATTTAAAGTAGGAAGAGACCTGAGAGGTAGGCAAGGGTTGGTTCCCAGCCTTTTAGAATATGAAGACCTCTTTTTAATAGCAAAAAAACTGTCAGAGCACCATTATGCTAACAGTAGTATTATCAGCATCCAATGACAAAGAAAATGTATGATGAAAAAGCTACTAAGAACTCAGTAATGCTTTTAAATAATCTTATCATTTTATTAATCACAACAGAATCTACACACATTTGAAAAAAGGTAATACATATCTTGAGATAATATTTATTCAGCCTACAGAAAGTACTTTTGTTTATTATAATTCTACTTCACTTACACTGACGTTACTCCAAAAATCTGCTGTAAACACAGTAGCCTCCGCTGAAAATGAAAATACAGCAAACCATTCACAGTCATAAACACAATGACTCACAAGTAATTCAATCTGCAAGCCCACTGCAAGCCCTCTTGCTAGTGCTCACCATGCTTCTATATGAAGGCTCCTTGAAGGGTGCTGGAATCTATCTGTTTCTGAATGTTCTAATTGTTCTTTTCAGTATTCTCACTAAAATACATTTCACAAATTGATAGGGAAAAAGCTATCCTGGGTAAATTAAGCATCCAAAACTGATCTCTGGTAGGACAGTCTCCAAGCTCAAATAATGACTGAAATCACAAAAATTCACAAACTACTCTCTAAAATATAACAATGTAATCTTAGAACCTTTCATCATAGAAAAAAATATAAACTGGATTAAGTTGAAAGAGAATATAATCATTTAAAACCAAAACAGTACTATCAGTGAAAAAGCGAATTGGATACCTCGTGAAATCAGACAGTTGACAACTCCAAAGACCCACTCTAGGAGGGGGCAGGTTTCGGCAAAAGTAAAGGTCATATTTCATTCTGAAAGGTCAGGAAAAAATTTTTTTTATTAGGCACAACTGAAACATCAATAATATAAAACTGGTCAACAAAAAACCCATTATTCATACTAACCTATTTCTTTGGAGTTAAAGACCAAAACAGCAGAGCTTGGTGTTTATACGGATTCAGGAACTTTTAAGATACAACAACATTGTAGCACCCAGGGACTGACATCCTAGGGCTGGAAACAACCAGAATAGTTCAGTTCCCTAATTTTACCAGGGAGGTACTGCATCCAGGGTATTTTCCATTCTACCGCACCAGAATTCTAACTTATTAGTTTCCCCAGGAGTTCCTCCCCATGATCCTTTGCACAACAACAACTTAGGATTGTATTTTCCTCTTCCTGCTGCCCAAATTCAAGAAATTCAAGGATTCTATCTTCTCTTTTAGGCACTCTAACATGGTTAATAGATACATATGGCAAATATGCAGTGAGGCTGGTAGCAAACATCTCTGAAGTTATTTATGCCTTCCCAGCTCAATACAATTATGTCTTTTGAATTGTCACCTCTTATGATTTTAGTGGCATTGCACATGATTAAACATCCCACCCTTTGGGAAACAATTAAGTTTCTTAAGATTCTCTAAAGCCACCACTATCTAAGTTCCATAATGTGGCAATTCTTCCCAGGCTGATAGAGCCATTCAGCAATTTTCTGTAGTGTGGGCCCTTTCACTTAATGCTCCCATCTACATCCTTCCCCATTTGACGGCTGAGTCTTTTCTGCCTCTATATTTACCAGGGGAGAACTATTCATCTGACTGCTGAATTACAGTAATACTTTATTAGAGGTAGCAAACAGTTAAAGAGTACTGACTTGAACAAGGTACTGTACTATGTTAAGATCTAAACATAAAAAGACAGAAACAAACAAAAAATCCTTGCCCTCAAGGACATTACATTCTACTGTGATGCTGCTTAAGTTGTTTGAGCAGAAGAAATGTATGGTCACAGTTATACTGTAGGAAGACTGTCCTGGAAGTTGTTTGAAGGAAGGGACAGGCAAGACTAAAAATGGGAAAAGACCAATTAGAAGGATATTAAGTGGCTAAGGCAATGTCTGTGTGAGTGAAAGGAAGGAACTAGATTAGAAAGACACTGTGGGGAAAAAAAAAACCCAGCAAGACATGGAACTGATTGAATATAGTGGGATTGAGGGAGGACTGTGGGAATTAATGAGGGTCTGAGGATGGTAGTACCCTCAAGAAAAAAAGGGCAGTTTAGAGGAGGGAAAGTGTAAGCTCAGTTTTGATGCTAACAGGATAACTAGGGGGGGATATGCAGCAAGTTTTTAGACATGTATAACTGAAGCTGAAGAAATGATCTTTAAAACCCATTTTGTTTTACTTTTCTGTGATGCAATGACTTTCTTCCAACTCCCTAAGTACATATTCCATTTCTTACCACTCTTCAAATGCTGGTATTTCCTATGTGTCAGGACTGGGTCACATTTCTCTAAGTATATACTTCTTTAGGGATCATATTAACTCACAGGATTTTAATTATTAACCATGTGCCCCATGACAATCTCCAGTCCGACTCATACTTCTCCAAGATGGGATTCTCACATAATGAAGAAGAAAGTTGCCACTGAAGGAATTTATAGTCATCAATTTAGTCATTTAATGAACAAGTGTGTATTAAGTATATCTCTAAAAATGGCACAGGGCTATGTGCTATACATTCTGAATTTTAAAAAATTTGGCCATTATTCTCAAAAATCTTACAGTCTATTATAAGAATGTGACATCCTATCTATAAGATTATCCATTCCCAATAACTATTTCATTTGTAAGTTAACTGGAGTGTAAGTTCTCTGGTCTTGAATGAGAAATGACTGATAAATAATGGCTTTTCCTTATATGTTATATTCACATGGCTTCTCTCCAGGATGAATTCTCTATTTGATAAGATCAGAACTCTGAAGGCATTTCCATGTTCATAACATTAATCCAATTCAACCATTAACTAAGCAAGGTGCAGAGGTAGGGGAAAATGCAAAGTTTAACAAAGATTAGGTCACTGGTTTCAAGGAGCTTAGAGTCTAGTAGGTTGCTCCCTAGTATGAATTCTCTGATGTCTAATAAGTGTGGAGCTCAAACTAAAGTTTTTCCCACATACATTACATGCATAGGGATTCTCCTCAGTATGAATTCTCTGATGTATAGTAAGATATGAACCACATCTGAACGTTTTCCCACATGCATTACATTCATAAGGTTTCTCCCCAGTGTGAATTCTCTGATGTTCATTAAGGGTGGAATTTCGAGTAAAGGTTTTCCCACACTCATTACATTCATATGGCTTTATTCCAGAATGTATTCTTAGATGTTCATTAAGGACAGATCTTCGAGTGAAAGTATTTCCACATTCATCACACTTAAATGGTTTCACTCCAGTGTGAGATCGCTGATGTCGAATAAGGACTGAATGGCGGCTGAAGGCTTTTTTACATTCCTTGCAAATATAAGGTTTCTCTCCAGTATGATATCTTTGATGGTCAATTAATCCTAAGAATTTACGGTAAGATTTTCCACACTCATTGCATTTAAAAGGTTTTTTACCTGAATGAATCCTGTAATGCTGAAGAAGGCTTGACCTGCTGCTTAAGCCTTTCCCACATTCACTACACTGAAAAGGTTTCTCACCAGTATGGATTCTACAGTGTTCAATAAGGCGTAGCTGGCTACTTAAGATTCTCCCACATTCAATGCATTTACAAGTGCCATCTCCAGTATGAATTTTCTGATGTTTCATAACACTGGACAACTGAGGAAAGTTTTTCCCACAGATGTTGCATTCGTAAGGTCGTTCCCCAGTATGAACTCTCTCATGACAATTGAGATTTGATTTTAGCCTGAAGACTTTGTCACATTTGTTACATTTGTAGGGTTTTTCTCCAGTATGAATTCTTTTATGTTCTGTGAGATTTGAGCTACGACTAAAGCTTTTCCCACATTCATTGCATTCATAGGGCTTCTCTCCAGTGTGAATTCTCAGATGTCTTGTGAATCCTGACTTCTGACTGAAGGTCTTGCCACAGTCACGACATCCATAACGTTTCTCTCCATTGTGAATTCCCTGGTGTTGAATAAGGGCGAAATGCTGAGAAAAATTTCGGCCTCTTCCTCTTTTAGGAATTCTTTGATGAGTTATGAGCTTTGAGTTCCAATTGAAGGTTTTACCAAATTCATTATACTCTTGGCCTCCATCTCTAGACATTTGGTTGTGGAAAATTGTCAGTTGCTGAGAGTCTCTCAATTGTAGAGCTGATTTATTCCATCTCTCCCCTAAGAAGTGTCTTGCCTGCCCTTCTATACTATTTTCCTCTCCAAAGGCTAGTCCAAATTCTGTGGTTTGAAATATGTCCTTTGGGGATTTTTCTATCATATTTCCATATAGTTCAAATGGCTTAGGGATTTCCTCCCTTAGAGTAAAATTTTCATTCTCAGATTTGTTCTTAAAACCTGAAAAAAAGGAAGTAAAGATGACCACTTCTTTTTGAGAAAAATTAAACTACAGAAGAAAAAAGGGAATTATCAAGCTGAAATAAAAGTAGAATAGAAATATTAAAAAACTTTCAAAGTGCTAGAAATAACTAAGAGTTCCAATGACAACATGGGGAAAGAAAAGGTGAAAAAGGTATTCAGATGATCAGCTCCCTGGGAAGAACATTCAGGATAGGAGAAAAGATAAGCCCAAACAATTAAGTACATCCACTCAGAGGGGTGAGGAGTTCTACCCCCCACTTCAACTCCAGGTTCAACTCCTTAAAATCCTCTCTTAGCATTTAAAATTGCTTATTAGTTGGGGCAGCTAGGTGGCACAGTGAATAGAGCACCAGCCCTGGAATCAGGAGAACCTGAGTTCAAATTTGGCCTCAGACACTTAACACTAGCTGTGTGACCTTGGGCAGGTCACTTAACCCCAATCACCCTACCCTCCCCCATCCAAAAAAATTGCTTATTAGTCCACAAATCAGCTGTGCTATCATTTTATGCTCCCTCCAATGGGACCTAATCTGACCCACTCACCACTATAAACAACTGGAGAAAGTTCCCCTTCTTCAGGTTCTTGTATATCCTCAACCCATGATTCTTCTCCCTGTTCCAGCTGAGAGATAACATCAGGTTTGGAGAATGGAAGCCCTGATTTTTAGGAAACAACATATAGAATATGATTATTCATGCTAAAACACCAGAACTTTCCATGCTCACTCCTAGGCTATAAGTCTACTAGGGACAGATAGAGAATAATTTTTAAAGCTATAGCTAATATATAGAAAGGTCCAACAAGAGACATTTGAATGGCCTCTGAGTTAAGTTCCACAGTCTCTTTCTAGAAGGTGATAAGTTTGGAAATGGTTGCCATAAAAATTATTTCTTACCCATTGACACAAAGTTCCCATAGTTCTCTAGCATCACATCTCTGTAAAGATCCCTCTGAGCAGGATCGAGCCATCCCCACTCCTTTCGTGTGAAATACACAGCCACATCTTCAAAGGTTACCATCTCCTGAAATAAAACATTCTTGCTGCCTCATGGAAGTTTGGAATAATTTTAGAATTTTGAAACATGTATCATACTGTATAAAGGCAGTATTACACAGTAGCTAAACACCCAGCTACAGGGCCTGAAAGACCTGGGTTCAAGTCGTTTCTCTGACACATGCTCGTTATATGACACTGAGCAAGTCTTAGTGCTCCTAACAAATCTCTAAAACTGTAAATGGCCAAACAACTGCTGTTCAGCATCTGTGGAAATTTACTTACCAGGAGTTCCATAAATCTATGAAATCATAGGTCCAAATGGGAAAAAAAAAAGTCTATCTATACCAGAGAATATGTTGTTTGGTTTCTATTTAGTGCTAGACATAATGCTGATTGGTGAGAGCTCAGCATAGTATCTAGTTGGCTCCAGTCTCCTAACCACATCAACTTCTTGCCATACTCCCCAGGGCTGCCACTGCACTCTCCAAACTAGAATTCAGGGGTTGTGCTGATTATTATTGTCAATGAAAATTCAATACATTGAGTAGGCTACAGTCACCTGACCATGTCATCTTCCTGCCATGCTGCTGTTCCCATAATTCAGTCTCTGCACCATCCTTTACTTTTTGTTCTGGGAACAGTAATCAAATAAATACTATCCAGTTCTACTGGAAAGGGCATGGTATTCAACTGCTTTATGGCTTCACTCAACATCGCTGTGAGTTGTCCCTTCCCTGGCCACTACTCCTACATGTGCTGTTTCTACAAGAGAAAAAGCTCCTTCAAGGAAGAGACTATCTCATTTATATCTATGTCACCAGCATAGTTGGGATACCAGTGAGTGGCACATAGTGCCAAAACAAGGACTTGAACCCAAACTTTCTAGCTCTAAAACCAATATTTTATCCACTACACCAGGCTAACTCAATCTTTACTAATTTGAAATATACACAGTTATTGACTATACATCTTCACTTCCACCTAGTGCTTTCCCTGGCTTAAGTCCCAACTAAAATCCTATCTTCTAGAGGAAGCCTTTCCCAAACACTCTCTAGTACCTTCATTCTCTTAATTATTTCCTATCTCTGACCTATTTATACCTTGTTTGTACAAATCTGTTTGTTCTGCTGTCTCTGCCATTAGATTGTAAAGTCCTTGAGGGCAGGAACTATCTTTTGTGGTTTTTGGTAACCCCAGCTCTTTGTACAGTACCTGGCACATAGGAGGTGCTTAATAAATGTTTAATGATTAAAGTACACCTTTGTAATGGGTTTTGTTTTTCTTGTGTTCACAACTGGGAGTGGGTGGGAGGGTGAGAAGATGAGCCTTGGACATTAAAACAAGTATTTTTGAGTTTACTAACTACTAAAGTATTAGATGCATTTGCTTCCATAGGTTGTATCCCTAATCTCTTGCACTGCTCAATCTCTCTACTCTTTAGCCACTAATAGTCTCTAATAATTACTGCTTTGTGGTATAATTTGAGAACCAGCATTGTTGGGCCCTTTTTGTTCCTATTTCTTTCCATTATTTCTCTTGAGATTCTTGACCTTTTTTCTCCTTCCACATGAATTTCATTATTATTTTGTTCTAGTACTATGAAGTAATCCTTTGCTAGCTTGATTGGAACAGCACTGAATAAATAAATTAATTTAGGAAGCAATGTCATTTTTGTTAATGAGAAAATTATACAGCAGTATAGAAGTTAGATTCAGACCACCTTATATAATCATACTCTCCAAATGGGTATATGACCATTACATGTAAAAGGTCACATTATAAACAAATTACAAAAACATCGGAAAAATTACCTATCAGATCTATGAATAAGAGACAAGTTAATGATCAAACTTGATCACAGAAGATTAAACAGATAATTCTGATTAAAATTTTAAATAATGTTTGCACAAACAAATCTAATTAAGCTAAGAATAAAAGGGAAAGAACTTGGTTGAAAAAAAATCTTTATAAATTATAAAGATCTCTGTCATAGGATATATAAGTAGTTGATTCAAATTTATAAGTAAAAGGGTCATTCCTCAATTGATAGTCTAAGCATATGAACAGACAGTTCTCAATTTAAGAAGCCCAGGCTGTCTATGAAAATATGATCCAAATTACTACCAATCAGGGAAAATAAAATTAAAGCAATTCCGATACTCTAACCCATACCCCAATGGAGTAGCAAAGATGATAAAAAGAGAAAATGATAAATGCTGGAGGGGCTGTGGGAAAATAGCCACATTGATGTATTGTTAATACACCTAAGAATGGATACAATAATTCTGGAAAGCATTTTGCAATTATACATAAAAAGTAATAAACAGTGAACACCTTTTGACCTAGCTAGACCTATACTCAAATATATCAAAGAAAAAGAAAAAGTTTCCTTATGCACAAAAATATTTATAGCAGCTATTTTTTGTGGCGGCAGAAAACTGAAAACTAACTGGAGGTCCATCAAGTGAGGAATGGCTAAACAAGCTGAGGTACATGAATGTGACTGCAGGATTTTGTGCTTTAAGAAATGAAGAAAATGGGGCAGCTAGGTGGCACAGTGAATAGAGCACCGGCCCTGCAGTCAGGAGTACCTGAGTTCAAATCCGGCCTCAGACACTTAACACAAAAAACTAGCCGTGTGACCTTGGGCACTTAACCCCAACTGCCCTCCAAAAAGCAAAAAAAAAAAAAAAAAATGAAGAAAATGGTGATTTTAGACTTATAAATATAGTGGAAAGACTTATATGAATTGATACAAGTTGAAGTAAGCAGAACCAGAAGAACAATTTATACTATAATATCAAAATCATAGAAGGGAACAATTTTGAGGGTCTTTATAATAAACAGATGAACGAAAAGAATAAGATCAGTTATATAGTAACATATATAGTAACAACAAAACCATAAAAACAACTCAAAGTTTTAAGAAGCATAACAATAAAATGCTCATTTATGATTCCAGAAGACTGATGATGAAACATGTTATCCATTACAGAGAAGTGACAGATTTAGAGTACAGAAAGATATATGTATATATGCATGCATGCATGCATGGATGTATTTTTGCATAGAGCCACTGAGGGGATTTGTTTGGTTTGAAAATGCATATTTGTTACAAGGAAAGTATTTTTTTCCTCTTCTTGTTTTCCCCTACAGTGGAGTGGCTAAGAAGGAAAAAAAAAAAAAACAGATTTCTATTACTTTTTTTTTTTTGCTTTTTGGAGGGGGGGAATGCAGGGAAATTGGGGTTAAGTGACTTGCCCAAGATCACACAGCTAGTAAGTGTTAAGTGTCTGAGCCCAAATTTTGAACTCGGGTCCTCCTGACTCCAGGGCCAGTGCTGTATTCACTGAGCCACCTATTAATTTTTTTTAAAGGGAAATGAGAGGTGCTACAGATATAAAATGTTACACTTTTAGAAGAAGTCACTGTATTATTAGTTTTAACTGTTTTATTTTGTTGTGTTTTACTTTGTTATATTTGTAAACTCTTGTAATGTAAAAACAAAACATATAAATTAAAAAAAAAAAACCAAGTAAAAAACAAAAAAAGTCATTATTCTGGTCAACCACATGAAGAAACTCTCCCTATCTGGCTACGTCTGGTAGTAGGGCTATATAGCTGAAACCTTTCCAGCTTGGAAGGCCCTGCCTGATCATGAGTCTACCATAGTCTTTAAGAACCTAGGATCACATCTACACCTTGAGAAGGCACAAGAAAGAACTCTGGTGAAGGATAATTATTTACAATGCTTGAAAATTACTAAGCAATATAACATATATTGATCTGGACCTATGATTTCATTGATGTAGAAAGTCCTAAGCTGAGAAAATCCTAGGTTTCAGAAATTACCTGGGTCACTGAGAGGTGAGGAGATGTGCCCTGGGTCTCATGGTCTATATGTATGAAAGGCAAGACTTAAATTCAGACTACCCACTTCCCCACAATACCTCCTTATTGCCATATATTATCTCATTTTGTCCTTACAACCCTTGATAGGCATCATGGTTGTGGACAAAGCAAACAATTTAGAATCAAAAGGTGATTTTTTTTTTTTACCTACGCATGGCTTGAGGCAGGGCATAAAACCTCCATGAACCTAAGTTACCTCATCTGTAAAGTAGGAATGGTAAAAATGACAGTAACTACCTCACCAAGAATTTTGTAAGGAAAGTACTTTGTAAAATATAATGCATATATGCTACCATGTAATTACTATGAAAGACAAACTATTAGAATACTATCTCCATTTTAATGACAACAGAGATTCAGTGATTTTCCCAAAGTCAAATGGCCAGCAAGTGGAAAGGCTAGACTTCAGTCCAGAAATGTGGCCATAAATCTATTAAAAGGCACTGGCTTTCTAAAATCCATTCATCTTCTTGGACACTGGAGAGAAGAGAAAGTCAAAACCATGCCTCAGGAATATCATCATGATTATATTTCACTTCTCAATCTTAAACATAAAACAATGATTTGCATCTTGAAGGGCCATCAAGTGACAGAGGGATAAGGCTTGTACTTCAACAGAGCAGACAGAAGTCTGAGCAGAAGTTGAAGAGAGGGAGATTTTGGCTCTATGTAAAGAAAAAAGTCTCAACAACTAAAGCAATCCAAAACTGAAATAGGATGACTCAGGAGGTAGAAGTTCCCCTCAGAGAACTTCAACAAAGTAAATAAAAACACAATAAAACATAGATAACATTACATTTTAAAGTTAAGTCAATATGCATCCTGTAGAGATCCTTCTATATGGATAGTGGCCCCCATTTCTATTTGAGTTTGATATAATTTGTTTGGGTGACCACTTGTTGGAGATTTGGGTTAGATTAGATGGCTTCTGAGAACCCTTCAAACTTTGAGGTTCCATAATAGTGTTGGTTCTTAATAAATGTTAAATTGATGAATCATAGATAAAAATCCTATCACAGATCACTGACCCACAATTCTTTCTTATTTCTCTCCTACTCCTCTGCAATCATTTCCCTTAGTTCACAGCTTCCCTTTATGGTGGAATCAAATCCAGTCTGGCTACTTGGTGGGGTGTTCATCTAAATCTGTGGCTAGGGTCAGTCTGAAACAAGCTACTTAACCCACTAAACTACCTTTCCCTCAAGACAAATATTTCTTTGTCCCAAAAGCTACTGGGAGAGCAGTAAAAAATAATCAAAATGGGAAATGGCTGAATGAATTTCATTATATGAATGCAATGGAATACTGCTGTACTCTAAGGAATGACAAATAGATATTTGAGAAATATGGGAAGATTTTTATGAAATGATGCAAAATAAAGCAAAATCAAAAGAACAACATATACAACTACAGCATGAGGACAACAACAGCTGACATTTAGGTTTGCAAAGCACCCTGCTTAATAATCACATTTGATCTCCCTCAGCAACTTTGTAGGTTAAGCATTATAAATGCTATCCCCGTTTTGCAGATAAGTAAATAGGTTCAGCTAGGTTATGTGACTTGCTTGATGGTTCCTCTAAATCAGTAGTTCTCAACCTTCCTAATGCTGTGACTCTTTAAGACTCATATGTGGGTGTATCTGCATGTGGGCGGACCTGCCTGGAGATGGATAGAGGAGCGGTGTCTCAGTTCCTAAGATTATTGGAAATATTTAGGCGACCCCTGTGATCTCTGTGAAAGGGTCATTCGACCCCCAACCCACAGGCCAAGAACCGCTGCTCTAAATGATAGCCCAGTTCCTGCCTCTTCATGTCTTTGCACAGCTGTACCCCTATAATATCTGGAGTGTTCTCTCCCTCCTCACTGTACTTCAGGGAATCCTTCAAAGTACATTCTGAATTATAAAAATCCAATCAAATTCATACCCACAAGGGAACTGAATGTGTCAAACACTCATTTAGAAGGAAAGAGAATGAAAACTGAAAGACAATGGATATCACGACTCAGGACAATGGCGACCTCTGACAGCAAGTCTACTAGGATGGCAGAAGTTAAGTCAGCAAAGTCTTGAGGAGACAAGGAATTAGGGTTTTTAGCACTCTTTATATCAAATAACTGGAGAAAAAGCAGGTACCCAGCAATTGGAGGAATTGATAAGCAAATTGTGGTATACAAACATAATGGAATTAGTGCTATAAAAAACGAGGAACATGAAGAATTGAGAGAAATGAAGCAGAACAAGAACAATTTACATCATGACTCCAATAACAATAATAACAATAGCTAACATTTACATAGCACCTATTATGTGCCAGGCACTATATAAAGTACTTTATAATTACTATCCCATTTGATCCTCAGAACTATGGGAGGTAGGTGCTATCATTTGTCCTATTTTACAGATGAGGAGACTGAAACAAAGAAAGCACAAGTAACTTGCTCAGGGTTACAAAGCAAGCAACTGAGATTGGATTTGAACCAGATACTCCTGACTCAGGGCCCAACACTCTATATACTGTACCATTTAGTGTGAAAGACAACAACACTGAAAGAACTCAGAACTATGACTACTGCAGTTAACAAGCATGACTTTCACCTCTAAGAGAAATTACATACTAGAGGTGTGGAATAAAGCACATTTCAGATGTAGCCAATGTGCTGATGTGTTTTGCTTGGCTTATTTGTTATAAGGAAAGGTTGAATGAGGGATTGGGGAATGGTAGGAAGAGTCATTGGGACATCAATAAAACTTTTTTAAAAATTATTACTGCACGCTAAATATTCATCAGCCTTTAGGCTACATGGGGACAAGCCTCTCCAAACATAGGTAGGCTGGTACTTGTATGAAATACATATAATCTGTTACTAGGCCCGTACACAAAACCTATTTTGCCTGGCAGAACCTGGAAGGGCTTATGCTCCAATGAAATAATCTTTAAGAGCCTAGAACCAACTCCATGCCACAAATGAGGCACTGAATTAATTAACCAAAAATAATGTGGTACCTATTACATGGAAAGCACCGTGCTAGGTACAGAAGATACAAGTGCACAATGAATAATCCCAAGTACACCTAATACTTATACATGTCCAGGCTATTTTAGTCTGGGTTATTCTAATGGGGAGGGCAAAGTAGGAACCACTGGATCTGCCCAAATCTCTAAGGGGTCATAAATATGCAAGAGTATAACAGTGGGAAGGGGAAGAGGAGAAGACAGCAGTGTACACAGTGGGGGCAGGGAATAGTAATCAGTTTTAGCCTTTATTAATGAGATGACCTGACAGAAGCACAGCTCTGTGTGGCCTGCTTCTACAGGAGGCTCTTGAATGCATCTTCAAAGGAGACCAGAGAAAGTTGCATTCAACAAGCATCCTTGGAATATCACCTGCTATATCTTGTAAGTAAACTCTGTTACCCTAATCATGGTGTCCAAATGATCATTGTGCCAGATTTCATAGCCTTGCAACAGGACTCAACAAAAAACTCTGAGACAAGGAGTTCAATAAGAAAAAAGATAAGATAAAGGCACAGCAAATCAATCCAACAAAAACAAGAATGATAAAGAAAATCAACAAAGAATTAAGACAATGAATGGTAAATGAATCATTAAAGTTACAGTTACAATTGTTTAAAGTATTCACATTCTTCCTACTGCCAACAAAAATTAAGAACCAATTTTTAAAATGCTAGCTTCAATTAGGCATGATTTTCAATTCCAATAAACTATATCTCAATATAGCAAACAGAAATAAGTATACTCTTTGATCTAATAACTCCATAACTATGATAACTACAAAAAATAATTTTCTTAAAAACTAACTGCAGGGGCGGCTAGGTGGTGCAGTGAGTAGAGAACCAGCCCTGGAGTCAGGAGTACCTGAGTTCAAATCTGGCCTCAGACACTTAACACAAAAAGCTAGCCGTGTGACCTTGGGCAAGTCACTTAACCCCAACTGCCCTCCAAAAAAAAAAAAGCAAAAAAACCAACAACTGCAAAATCTATTTAAAGATACATAATTTGCAATTTCAAAAAAACTGGAAACTACATAGGTGTCCAAGAATAGGAAAATGGCTGAATAAATTCATTTCATATCAAATAAAATGAAATATACTAAAGCAATTAAGAATGATAAATATGGAAATATAAAGTAACACAGAAAACCTTACATCAATTTATATGAAGCCAATAAAGCAGTAACAGAATATTTATACTAATTTTGACTAATGGAAAAAATTGTAGACAAAGTAGGGATTAACAGACTAGAGACACAAACCTAAACAGTTGAGATATCTGCATATTGAAATAAAGTTTAATGTAAATTAATACGTTTAATCAGTCTTGCTTATGTTTAAAGTTCAGCAATAACTGAACTTTATTCAGTTCAATAATCTATAGGATAAAGAAAGCATGCTGGACATAAAAAATTCTGTTATGGTTTTTCAGAATACTATACCTCATAAGGTAGGAGATTTTTTTCTTAGGTTCTACCCCAATAGTTTTAAGGTTTTTTTCTTCTTATTTATGTTTGAGAGGGCATAAGGAATATTTAATTACTTCTGTAATGATCAACCATATGTGAAAATCATGAAAATGAGAACAGTGCTCTAAAATTAGATATGAAAAATGGGTAAGATTTCTAAAAATGAATAAAAAATAGATTCTAGAAACCAAAGAGCAGAGAGGAAGCAAGAAGGAACAGTGGAAAGAGGGCTAGACTTGGAGTAAAGAAGAACTAAGTTCAAATCCTGCTTCAAATAATTCCTTAACAATGTGACCCTGGACAAGTCACCCATCCTCTGTCTCAATTTCCTCATGTGTAAATTAAAGATATTAATAGCACCTATTTCAAAAGGTTGTTGAGGACTAAATAAGATAATATATACATATGGAATTCATGAACCTCAAAGTGCTACATTAATATTATTATTGATGTTGTTGCCTTACAAAATTCTACAAAGATTACTTTTTAAAAAGGTTTATCAATTACGTCACTGGAAACCAGCATGAGTTCCTTAAAAACAAGCCATGACTAATGAAACTCATTTCTTTTTTTGGTAGGTTAAGTACACTGGTAGAACAGGATTTTGCTGTGTTTTTTCTAATTTCAGGAAGCTACTAAACAAATTCTATTACTAAATCCTTGTGGACAAGACTCAGAAATACGGGCTAGATCAGGGATGTCAAACTCACACCCCACAGGCCACACATGGGCCTGCAAAACTACAGAGTGAAGTCTGAAACAGACTAAAATGTAACTGGGAAATGTTTAATACAATACAAAATAACATTAATTTGTGGTTTTCTAAGTCAATATGCAACTATTTTTATTTGAGTTTGATACCACTGAGCTAGATGATAACAAAGTTACATGCTAGACAAAACATACCCAAAGAAAATGCTTCTCTAACCTCTCCAGTCGTCAAACCTCTTTGTGAAGTTCAATGTTAAAGAAAAAAAAAACTGTATAGTTTACTCAAAGGAGGACCTTAATAATACAAAAAGTCTTACTACCTAGCTGGTACACACTGTACATGCCTGTATCATATTTTATTTTAAAATAGGACTATAGGGCTAAATCTTACTTAGTGTGCATGAAATAAGGCTTCTTCCTTCTATATCAATATCCCTATACAATCTCCTTTTGTGATTGCAGATGTCAGTCCCTAAATAGAGTGCTGAATATGCCTCGTTACTGAAATTTACTTTAGTTTTATACAATAAAGGCAGTGTGGTACGGTAGTTATAGGGCCAGCCTTGATATCTGGAAAACCTGTGACACACTCTACCAGCTCTGTAACTGTGCGGAAGTCATTTAATATCTCAGTGACCCAGACAACTCTCTAAGATTATAAATCACAGATAAGTGGCTGATCTCCATCAGTGGAAGAAGTTTCCATACTAGAAGGTTCTTAACCAATAAAATCAAAGATCTAAATTGAAAAAAAAAACCCCACCACACAGCACGGTGAACTCCAGTTATTTGTCAGAGTATGATCAGAAGAAGGTTCCAGACTAAAGAAAACTGAGCACTAGACCTGGAGATGGTTTAAGTCGCAGCTCTTCTGCTCATAAGCTTTGGGATAATGGGCATAACACTAAATCTCTCTGAGCTTCAGTTTTCTCATCAGTGAAATGGGAGTAACATTTGCAATGCCAACCTCTCAAGTATGTGGTGAGGAATGTGCTTGGTAGACTATAAATCACTGAAGTTAAGGTACTTTAGTAACAGTAGATAGGTGAGTGATAAGAAGGCCAAGGAGGCTGGCATCTAAATGGAGAGTTCAGAGATAGAGGGCAAATACCATGTTGAAGACCATTAAGGTGGTGTAGAACCTTCTGCTCCTGAAGGATCTCAGATGAAGAGAAGCTGATGGAAGGTGGAAAAGACACAGACCCCAGAGCTGCTGCCAGGATTCTTGTTTCTCTGAGAAGGCTGCTTCCTGTCTTTGTACACAGATGAGGATCTGAAGGTAAGCATCACAGAACATTGAGAATTGAACAGCAAAGTCACTGTCACTCAACCAAAATTTCAGAGAATAGATTTGTCCTAGGTAGCTAATTCTGTTAAGTCCTCAGGGGAACAGTACGGAAAGACAGTGAGCAAAGCTAGTCACAATATCCAGTTATTAGCCCCCAGGAAAACGAACAGTTTTGATAAAGAATAGGACTTTGCCTTTTAATAGTTATAAAAACTTGTAATTTCTGACTTCCCTATTTCTCTCAATTTTTAGTGCCTCTAGAAGGAAACTATTTTTCTTTATCAAGGGTTCTTAATCTTTTTATGTCATGAACACCTCTGGTCTGGTGAAGCCTATGGATACCTTCTCAGAATAATATTTTTAAATGAATAAAATAAAACATATATGTTACAAACAAATCATTAAAATAATTACAAAATTACAAAAAAAAAAGTTCATACTCTAGATTAAGAACCCTAACGTATATGCTTCTGTGTTAACTTCAAATCAGTCGCACAATCAAGAAATATTAAGAGCCAGAAATGTCCTTAGAAGGCATCTAGTCCAACCCCTGCATTTTGTAGATGAGGTAAACAAGCGCCAGAGGTCACGAAACTTGCCATTTTAGGTGGAAGTATAGTTATTTATGTCTGCTTTATCCTCCTAAGAGATTATAAATTCAATAAGGGGGCAGCTAGGTGGCGCAGTGAATAGAGCACCAGCCCTGGAGTCAGGAGTACCTGAGTTCAAATCCGGCCTCAGACACTTAACACAAAAAGCTAGCCATGTGACCTTGGGCAAGTCACTTAACCCCAACTGCCCACCAAAAAGCAAAAAAAAAAAAAAAGAAAGAAAAATAAATTCAATAAGGATAGGGATTATAGGATTATGAGGTAGGGTTGGAAGGGACTTCAGAAGTCATCTAGTCCAAACCCATTATTTTATAGGAGAAGAAACTAAGGCCCAGGGAAGTGAAATCACTGGCTCAAAGTCTCACAGATGGTAAATATCAGTGTTTTATCAAGTAGAAGCTGGGACTTATTAATGGATTATTTTATTAAAAACTAAGCAACACTGCAAGGTTATGAAAGCTGCTTGAGATGATTCTGAACAACTAGGTCAAGAAAAAAAGGAAGATATGGTATGAAGAGATCCCACTAGCTCTATTATGGTAGCAGTGAATGTACACGTATATAACATGTATACACTAGGTGTGATCAAAGTGGGAAAATCAAATGGATTCTATTTTGTAATTAATTTTATTCTGTATCACTGCTGAAATTTTGTATAGTGGCCTAAGTCGAATTTCTTTGTCTCTGAGTTAAGTTCAGAAGTTCATGAGTTCAGAAGTTCAGTTTTACTTTAAGAGTTAAGTTTAAAAGTTCAGCTTCCCTTTAATCACTTTAATTAAAAGAAAACCTTTATCTCTTTACCACTAACTGCCCTTATACAATTAGAAGAAATCTGTTATCTACATACTATGAGTTATTCTTGCAGGTAGACTCAATCAATCAGAATTTCCTAGACGGAAGGAGGGGTTGTTGCTTGTCCACATTCCTGATTTCTAACCAATCCTATTACATCTATGATGCTACAAGTTTTGTAACCAATGATATTTTTTTCCCCATCTATGATACTGTCTTTTAGGTTTCTGATGTTTTCCTTTTGTCTGTAAAAACTATGTCTGCCCTCATTAGGGGTTTTTTGGCTTGCTGAGGAGCTAAAAATCCCTTTTATTGGTAACTGCTAGTCTTACCAATAAATTGAACTTTGTTGGAATTCTGTGCATCAGTTTACCTTAATTTCAATCATAACAAAAGGAAAATAATGCCAATTTTACCCACTTACCTCAAGAGTGTAAGGAGCAGCAAGCCTTTAGAGCTAGTGTATAGACCATCTGTCTTTGGAAGTAGAACAGAAAAATGTGAGAAATGTCATGGTAATGACTGACTACTTTACCTGAGATGCAGGGACTTAGCCAGGCCAGAATCAGAGGATCTCCATGATTTTTTTTATGGGTTTTTTTTTTCCTCAAAGTATAGCTTCCCTGCCTGGATCCACTCAGATCAGATGATCTGATAATAGATGAGATTTTGACTGCAAATTACTCAAAGTACTTGCCTTAAAGAGATCTAGAACAATGAATGCCTCGCCTATATCAAGAACCCCAAGAATGGTCAACTGTATCTTATTAAATATGCTGTAAACATTTAGGCCAGGGTAGCAAGGTCCATAGAGGCAACATGTGACATTTGAGAATCATGGTCATAGTGGCTCTAGGAATGATGCCACAGGATTTGTCCCCACCTTATTTGGAAGAACTGAATATATGCTTTAGAATGTCAGAGAGAAGTAATGTAGCAATCCATAATCAGTAGATTATAAGACTGAGATAAGAATTAAGAGAAGCTTACCATCTATTGATGGCTTCAGCAAAGAAAAATATTTGAGAACAAATATTTAAAGCTTGGAGTTTGCTTAAGAACTCCAAATGGGAAACAATTCTGTAAAGGATTCCTGGGAAGTAATTCTGTAAAGCACAAAATAGAATACTGGTGGAAAGCCATTACAAATCATGTAACTGAAACCAGAAAGTATCAGTCTACAAAACAGTACTGAAAAATGAACAGGCCCTAAAAGACAATATAAGTAATCAACTGCTATCAGTAGAGGAACTAGTTGGGTATGAACATAAGAATTAGGGGAGTCAAGAGGCTGGACTCAGTGAATCCACAGATCATAGCCAAATGCCAATAGCCAATATGGAAGAGACCCAGCATGAAGATAGCATTAATAAGAATTTTAAGGACAATGAGATCTAATCTGAGTAGTGTTAGAAAATGTAGATTGCTACCAAATCTATCTCAATATTTAATCAATCAGTAATCAATTGCTTTAACATGAAAGAAGATAAACTCGGAGAAAACCAACTCCATTCCTGTTACTCTGTCATTGGAAGTCCCAGGGAGGTAGAGGACACATGCAGCATCTTTCTACTTTGGACAGCAGATAACCCCAATAGTGTCCAAGGTCTAGAACTTGTGTCATTGGCCAATGTGTCCAAAAATGGTTTCCCCCCACAAATAATAAGAAAGGTCATCCAGAATTGATAATAAATCACAGCAGAAGTGCCCAAACTATCCAGCCCCAACTAGGCTAATACATAGTGCACCATAAAATAAGAAGGATGTCATCCAATAGTACCTAGGGGTACTGGTCAGTCTTCTGCATACTGGGGAAATGGCGGGCCAATGATGGAATTCATGTAAAGTGGACTGTAAGCAAATTTATTTTGCGTGAATATTAGCACATATTATTATTGTATGCAAATGAACTTTGTGTGATATTGACATGTAATATCTAGTGTTATTTTCAAGGTCTGCAAGTTTTTTTGACTAAAAGAGAAAAGGTAGTGAATGTTGCTTAATTGCTCCTTCCCTCTCTATTTTCCAGCTAAGTTACTAGAGAAAATAAAGTGTATTTAGCTTAAAGGATATGCATGGTGATAGATGAGGCTGATAAGCAGCAGATAATAAGACGATCCTTTAAGAAAAGATCTGGAAAAACCAGAAGATGACAAAGGTAGTTTGTGGTTTGTTTGGTTTTTTGTTTTGTTTTGTTTTTGCTTCATCTTGCACTTAGATGACATCCTCCACACTGGAGTACTCTACAAAGTTTTACCCCTGCCTAACTTGAAAAACTGAGGTACTACATGACCACACTAGGGATGTGTGAATAAAGTCAGTAAAGAAGAGGAGAGAGGGTGGAGAGAAAGCGAAAGGGGGAGAGGGGAGAGGAGAGAGGAAAGAGGAGGGAAAGGAAGAGAGGGAGGAATAGAGGGAGAGAGGGAGGAGGGAAAAGAGAGGGAGAAAGAGAGGGGGGGGAGAGGGAGAGAGAGAGAATGAATAACTTTTCTACTCCTCAAAAAGATGTACAACTGCCCATGGAGACCTCATGCCTAAGACTGAATTGACTCTACAACTCTTATCTACCTTCCTGGGATGAACAGCATTTCATTCTAGATGTGCTGTGTTTCTTCCTTTTAACACAACCTACCTCTGTAACACCGAGAACGACATGCGTGCAGTTGGCTAAGGGAAAACACGCGTACCAACTTCCCAGGGTCAGAGCTGGGTCCCTGGGTCCCTGGTACCAGGCGAAGTCCGTCCCTCCAAGATTACAGAACTAAGTCTAGTGCTTTCTTCGCTCCTGGGGTAGTGTGGGTATAGAGCAGCAGAACAGTGAGCAGAATCACGCTGTCCGGCTGTCCTTTAAGCCCCGATTGGACGCTGATCCCCTACCCCTCGCCTCAGCACTGACCTTGGCCTCAGAGCTCACACAGCGCTTGGTGGGCACGTCTCTGCTCCTTAGGGGACCGTAGGAACAGTCACTGGGTCGTCGCCCTGACCCTGACAACCAGCAAGGACCTTAGGGGGCGACCCAAGGCCTGGTGTAGTACAAAGAGCCTTGGCTTTGGGGTCAGAGAACGTGGGTTCAAATCCCGCCCCTGTCCTTTACCACCTGTGTGTGACCTTGGGCAAGTCACTTCCCTTGGTTGGGCCTCAGTTTATTCATCGGAAAAATAAGGGGGGGGGAGGACTGGACCTCTAAGGTCCTTTCCGGCTCCACGTCGGGGATGCCGTGATCATCCCCTCATTGTACAGTTGTGGAAACTGAGGCCCAGACGCGAAGGGCCCCGCCCGATGTCTCGCGGGGTAGTCAGGGCACAGCCGGGGTTTGGACCCAGAACCCCTAACTTCTTGGTCAAGGCAGCCCTCGGGGAGAGGGGAACAGCAGCGAGACCCGCTCCCTGTCCGAGCCAGCTGGGGCCAAGAGAACCCCGCCTCCTCAAGCCCTGACTCGCTCACCTGAAGGAATCCCAGTCGCGGCCCCGGACAGGAAGTGCGCCCGCAGCCCGCTCCGCCCACCCCAGCCACACTTCCGGGGAAGCTCTAGGAATTCTGGAGGACTC
Source organism: Pseudocheirus occidentalis (assembly GCA_028646575.1). Taxonomy (NCBI): domain Eukaryota; kingdom Metazoa; phylum Chordata; class Mammalia; order Diprotodontia; family Pseudocheiridae; genus Pseudocheirus; species Pseudocheirus occidentalis. The sequence continues at coordinate 68,571,007 of CM053594.1, read as the reverse complement.
CCCGCCTCCTGTCTTCTTGGCCGGCGCTGGGAAGGCGGCCGGCAGCGGCTCTAAACCCAAAAGGGAAAGTAAACGAGTCCAAATACGACTCAATTCATTCCAATTCAATTCAACCAACATTCTTTTAAACGCTGTGTTTGGGCTTTCCTTGTGTAGCTTTTTTAATTTTCTTCTCCTGCCTTTTTTCCTAAAATGAAATAATAGTTTGCCAATTTGACTGGTCTTAAAATTTTTTTTCTTTCCTTAATTTCATTGTTCTTTTGTATTATTAAGTTCTAGATTCACTTCATTTTAATAACTATTAAGTGTCTGCTGTGTGCAAGTCATTTCACTATGCGTTGGGGAATTATCTTGGCATACTGCAGATGCTAGCTTGTCCATGCCCGCCCCAAACAAGCCTGTTTCCCTTTGGTCCATACTCTCACAAATGCACTGCAGAGGGTCCACTCAATGTGCCAGGGCCTTCCTTATTTCTTTGACATCAGAAGATGACAATAGAGGACTGAGAGACTGGCCATCAGTTTCCCATAGCTCTCATCCTAGACCAAACCATCGTTTTCACTTCTTCCTTCAGGATAAGGTTTATATGATTCAGTTGCTTCAGTATGGCCACTTTGGGATTACTGGACAATGATCTCACATGTAAAGTACTAACAGGTAAGTTGATATTGATAGAGAATCAAAAAAATCATTTGATTCTTAACATTCTCTACCTCCTTTCCTGCCAGTTTGCGATTGTTACCACAGAAGTAGGCTACAAAGGACTGGGGACCATTTTATATTTTTCTTTGTTCAATTTAACTCCAAGGGGTCAGCCTATTGGTAATCAACCTCTCTGTTCTTGGCTGGTCTTCCAAAAGAATATTAATTCTATAATACCTGGTCCATACTGACACCAGAAAGGCTGTCAAAGAACCTGAAAGGGCTTGCTCTCCATTGGTATAGCCTTCAAGAACACAAGATTACGTATGTACAAACATTTATAGCAGCTCTTTTTGTGGTGGCAAAGAATTGGAAATTGAGGGGATGCCCATCAATTGAGGAATGACTGAACAAGTTGTAGTATATAAATGTAATGGATACAATTGTTCCATAAGAAATGATGAGCAAGCAAATTTCTGAAAAACTTGGAGAGACATGAACTGATGCTGAGTGAAGTGAGCAGAACCAGGAGAACATTGTGCACAGCAACAGCAACATCGTTAGATGTTTAACTATTATAGACTTCTCAGCAATACAATGATCCAAGACTCATGATTGAAAATGCTAACCACATCCAGAGAAATAACTATGGAGTCTGAATGCAAATCAAAGCATACTATTTTCACTTTTTTTTTCTTTCTTGTTTTTCCTTTTTGTTCTGATTCTTCTTTTACAACATGACTAATGTGAAAATATGTTTAACATGATTGTACATATATAATTGCTTGATGTCTTGGGGAGGGAAGAGGAGAGGAAGAAATATAGAAATATTTGGAACTCAAAATTTTGCAAAAAGTAATGGTGAAAACTATCTTTATATATTACTGGAAAAAATACTATTAAGGTGTGGGGGGAAGAACCCCCAGGGTCATCTCCATATCATGATAAGCCATCAGAATATGACTTTGTAAAAGTACTGATATTAAAAAAAAACACACACACACAACCCAGTCCTTACTCTCAAGGAATTCGCATTGACAGGGGAAAAAACAAACACATAAACTTATAATACCATCAAACAATCTCAGGAAGGAAAGACAACTAGCAACTAAAGGCATCAGGAAAGACTTTGAGTAGGACATGGCACATGAACTGAGCCTTGAAAGAAGTTAAGGATTCTAAGGGGATAGGGGATTCCAAGCATGGAGAAAAGCATGAGGAAATGCATGAAGAAATATTACATTTAATTGAGGGAACACCTAGTGGCCAATATTGACCGGAATGTAGAAAGTAATACGAAATAAGTCTGGAAAGATATGCTGAATCCTGGCTGTAGAGGGATTTAAATGCCAAGGTGAAAAGTTTGTATTTTATCCTAGAAGAGGTAATAGGGAGCCATTAAAGATTTTTGAGTAGGGGAGTAAAAGGTCAAATGTATGGGGAAGATGAATTGGAGAGGGGAAGAGACTAGACATAAGAAGGCTAATTAGAAAGATAATTGAAATGTCCAGGTGAGAGATGATGAGAATTTGAACTAGACTAACTAGGCAGAAATGAGGGAATTTATTTGAGTGATAGAGTGAAAGTAGATTTGTCAGTGCTTGACAATTGAAAAAGCATAGTAGGTATGGAAGAGTAAGGAGTGAAGGATGATTCTGAGGTTATAAACTTGGGTGATTGGAAGGATAGTAGTATCAATAGAAACAGGAAAGTTTAGGAGAACTATGGGTTTGGAGGGAATAAAGATTTTTTGGGCATGTTGAGTTTAGTGTGCTAATGGGGCATCAAGTTGGAGATACAGAAATGAAATGCAGGAGAGATATTCTTCTGACATAAACTGACAAGGTATGATAGGTGTTTCTGGGACCCTAGGGACCAGAGTCTGGTCAGGTGGGCAGTCTGGAATGAATTCACAGGCTCAAGCATTCTGAGTCAAGTTGGTAAAAGTTTATTGTTATGCTATACAGTGGGCAGGAGGTCTTAGGGAACCTGCAACCTTAAAGGGGTAGAGTTAAAGTTTTTATAGGATAATCCATAGTATAACCCTAGCCAATTATGCTAACTAGGTGAGTAAGGGTGGGATTAGGGAGGAGTTAAGGAGTAGTCAGTGCTTGAAGGAACATGCACTTTTAACATCTACTTCCCAGGCATATTGCCCATTATTCACTGGGAAATAGCCCAAGGCAGATGTGCATGGAAGTGTGGTTTTAGACTTGAAATGTCAGTAAATCAGCTAGCAGTCAGGGCTGACTGAGAAAAGGATTCATAAGTGCAGCTGGTTATTATACTAAAGAGAGAGAAACAGTTCATGAATGGTTGCTAGGCAGAGTACTGGGGGGAGGGGCAGAGATAATGCTCTGAGGCTAGAGAGATTAGTAGATAAATCTAGAGAATTGCCTGAAGCTCAGAGGGGTTAAGTAATTTAACCAAACTCAAACAGCTACAAACTGTCAGAGATAGAATCTGATTTCAGTTTTCTTGACTTCAGGTCTAGCATTCTCTCTACTGATTCATACTGACTCTCCAGCAAAGGTACTATGGAATTTTTAACTAACTAGATACCCCAGTGTAACATAAATTCTAGAGCAACTCTCAAAACCTCTATGTGAACTAGCAGACTGGATCCCTAAGCATTGATGCCACTTATTCCTTCAAATATCTCCTGACCACATTCCTTAGGTCCCTTTTACCACTGGTGAATTCTTCCCAGAACCTCCATTTTGAGTAAGGACCGAAGAACACAAATTTCTCATTCTCCAGAATATGCCACCATGCCTCAGCTGCCCTTTGACTCCATACTTTTGGGCCCCTTTTTCCTTTGGTCGGTTCTTTAAGGAACCTCCATTTTGGGTATGGTCCCCAAGCCAGCCCTCCATTATTTTTTTGGACTTAGCCACCATGCCCCAAAACAGGTAACTACTCCCATCCCCTTTCCTTACCTCGTCCCTGCTTTTTAGCCTCCCCTGTCATACATTGTTTTTTCCTCCACTAGAATGTAAGCTCCTTGAAGGCAAAGACTGCCTTTCTTTTTGCTTATATTTTATCCTCAGCACTTAACACCTGGCACATAGCAAGTGCTTTATAAGTGTGTGTTTACTGACTAACTTACTAGAAGTCCCTAACAGTCTGAGAATGTTTTCTAACATGGAACCTCATGAGCTTCTACCAGTGTACTTTGTCAACAGGAAATCGTAACTTCACAAAACATATGTGAAAAACTGGGTTTACTATAAGAGAAATGAGCATGCATGTGGAACCCTATGCAAGTGCAAAGAGTTCATATCTTAAATAAGTAATAAAAAGAAATAGAATACAACATTATAATAGGAAAGACAAGAGATCTCTTTAACAAAATGAGAGCTATCAAGGAAATGTTTCATGCAAAGATGGGCATGATAAAAGAAAAAATGGCAGGGACTTAACAGAAGTAAAAGAGATTAAGAAAAGGTGGCAAGAATGCACCGAAGAACTATCTTAACATTACTGATAACCATGATGGTGTGGTTATTGATCTAGAGCCAGACATCCTGCAGAATGAAGTAAAGTGAGTCTTAGAAAGCATAACTAACAAGGCTAGTCCAGCTGAGTTATTTAAAATCCTAACAGATGATGCTTTTAAAGTGCTGCATTCAATATGCCAGCAAATTTGGAAAACTCAAAAGTGGCCAATGGATTGGAAAAGATCAGTTTACCAATCCTAAAGAAGGAAAATGCCCCCCGAAAAGTCAAATTACTGAACAATTGAGCTCATTTCACATACTAGCAAAGTTATGCTTGAGAGTCTGCAAGTCAGGCTTCAGCAATATGTGAACTGAGAATTACCAGAAGTGTAGGCTGATATTTTAAGAGGCAGGGAAACTAGAGACCAAATTGCCAACATTTACAGAATTATGGAGAAAGTAAGAGAGTTCCAGGGAAAAAAAAATCTACTTCTGCTTCATTGACTGCACTAAAGCCTTTAACTGTGTGGATCACAACAAAATGTGGCTAGTCCTTAAAGAGATGCCAGATTACCTTACTTGTCCCCTGAGGAACCTGTATGCAGGTCAAGAAGCAACTGCTAGAACTAAATATTGAACAACTGATTGATTTAAGATTAGAGAAGGACTATGACAAAGCTGTATATCATCATCTTATTTTTTAATTTATATGCAGAGCACATCATGCAAAATGCCAGGCTGAATGACTCAAAGTTGGAATTAAGGTTGCTGAGAGAAATATCACATACTTATGTGTATCACATGTTCAGATGTGTCTCACAGTCTCACATATTCAGATGATACTACTCTTATGGCAGAAAGTGAAGAATTAAGAAGCTTCTTGATGAGGGTGAAAGAGGAATGTTTAAAAACTGGTTGGAAGCTTAACATAAAATCTAACATCATGGCAGCTTTTTCTATTACTTCCTGGCAAACAGAGGGAGAAGAAATGGAAACTGTCAGATTATAGATTCTTGGACTCAAATATCACTACAGATAGTGAATGCAGCATGAAATTAAAAGATGTTTGTTTCTTGGAATGGCAAATCTGGAAAGCATACTAAAAAGCAGAGACATCACTTTGCCAGCAAAGGTCTATATGGTCGAGGCTGTGGTTTTTCCAGTAGCACTGTATGGCTGTGAGAGGTCAACTGTAAGAAAAGCTGAGCACCACAGAATCAATGCTTTGGAATTATGGGGCTTGAGAAGACTGTTAAGAGTTCCTTGGAAAGCAAGGAGAACAAATCAGTCAATATTTAATAACTTAAGTTATTAATTAATACTTAGTTATTAATTAATTACTCAATATAATTATTATTAATATTTAATTAACCAGATTATTCACTGGAAGGTCAAATACTGAAGCTAAGCTTAAATACTTTAGTTACATAATGAGAAGAATGGTACTCATTGGAAAAGACTTTGATGATGGGAAAGACTAAAGGAAAAAGAGATGGCAGAGGATGAGGATAAGATGGATAGATAATGTCATGGAAGCAATAAATATAAGCTTGGACAGACTTCAGAGACAGTGGAGCATAGAAAGGTCTACCATGCTGTGGTCCATGGGGGTCACAAAAAGTTGGACATGACAAAACAACAACAAAGATTATGTGACTAGAGAAAAGCAATTAATGTCCATGGAGATAAAATTACCAATCATGATTACATGAAACTGAAAAGCTTTTTTACAAGCAAAATAAATTCATTTAAAATTAAAAGGATTTACCTAAATTAAATTACATATTTAGTGCCATACCAATCAATCTACCAAAAAATTACTTTATAGAACTAGAAAAAATAGTGACAAAATTCATTTGGAAGAACAAAAAGTCCAGAATATCAAGGCAATTAATGAAAAGAAATGTTAGGGAAGGTGGCTTAGCCATACCAGATTTTAATCTCTATTATAAAGCAGCAGTCCTCAAAACTGCCTGGT
>CM053594.1:68530204-68564447 GCA_028646575.1 Pseudocheirus occidentalis | reverse complement strand
CTTCCGGTGTCACTCTAGGAGTCGGAGGGTTTGGCGTCTCGGTCCCCCGTTTGGTAAGGATGCGTTCACTGGACCTAAAGAAGAGCTTACCCAGGAAGGGAAAAGGAGGGGAAGAGAAGAAAGGAATAAGAAAGCAGGAATGAGTACCTGTGAGAAGAAGCTTTATAATCACCAGGGGAAGCTCCGCCGTTGTTTTCTCCTTCTTACCTCCGCCCCCAATAGTGAAGGAAGCCTCATCTCTCCTTTCATTCTGACTACGACTGCCCTTCCCCCCTCCCCCTTTACTTAAAATGTTCCGGGTATAGGAAGCTTATTGGGAGGCCTTGAATAAACGATCTGGCTCCATCTTACCTGGGGAATGGGTTCTGTCATTTCTTGGCTAAAGTACTTTAAAAGATTGAACAAAAGGTATCTTTGGGGAGCTGGCAGCCTCCTGGGCACAAGCCTAGGGCACAAAAAGGGAAGCACTGTACAGATTCACAGAATTTAAGTCATCTAGTCTGACCTCTTTCTCGCCGAAAATCCCCTCCATGATATTTAGAACAAATGATTCTTCAGCTTTTGAAAGATCACCATTCATGAGGCTTTTAAGGGAGCCCATTCCACTTTAGTAGAGATGTAATTGTTAGGAAGTTTCCCTAATGTACTGCCCATATTTTTTACTTCTTAGGTACTTTGATCTTTCATTTCAGTGCTACGGGTACCCTTTACATTTGTGAAGATTGAAAGCCATTAATGACTTCTCATCCTGTGAAATTCTTGTCTATTTTCCCATAAATCCCATGCTAGAAGCCATCCTTTGGTTCTCTCAATAATTTTTGTGCCTACATCACCAAGGATGTCCGTGTCTTTCCTCACTCTTCAATATATTGTCGGCCCATCTTTGTCCAATATTAATGTTTCCTCCATGATATCTTTTGTACATGTTGGCGAAATAATGCAGCCTAATTAAACCTGTCCATTGTCATTCCATCATCTTTTCAGTTACCTGAAATTGTATTCTTCTGAGATTGTGATATTGAATAATTCACACTACTCAGCATTACTATTATATTCCTAGTGCTAAAATGAAGAAATTCTGTTGCTTTGAGCATCATGGGACACGTCTTAGATATAACTCTGGAACTATTGCTAAAGATGAACAATAAGTTGTACCTAGTATTTATTGGGGAGTGTCCTCTAAAAGAAAGTGCACTAAATTTGGACTTGGAGATCTGAGTTCAAGGTGAACCTTTACCATGTGGGACTTGATTTCATCCTCTGTAAAATGAGGAGGTTGGACATGATGATCCCCAAGATCTTCTCCACCTATAAATCCTTAGTCTTGTAAGTGAAAAAGAGAAGAGACTATATTGAATTTCAGAAATTGTCTAGTGCTTTCAATGAATCCAAGGCCTTTTAAAATTTAGAATTTAATGAACACACAAAATAATTTCCACACATAGTAGATCAGAAAAAAGAGGATTGCATGCAAAACTGCAAATTTCTATTACATTGCTTGCTTTTTAAAAACTATGTAATAAAGTCAATGGAGTACTTTCAGAGCTGTCATGGTTGTATTTCCTTCTGTTCTTTTTCATGCACTTAATAAAGTGATTCAATGGTACTCTTTTTTTCTTTTTTGGGGGGGGGAGCAACACTATCACTAGATTTTCTACAAACCATCCCACCCACCCCTATGAAAAAAATAGTAAAATATTTTTCTTGTGCCAAATACACACAGTCAAACAAATTCACAGATTTTCCATGGCCAAAAAGAACCCGATTATGTTTCATTCCACATCTTGAATCCATCACTCCTTTATCAGTAGGAAAGGAGTGGGTTTTATCATCAGTCCTCCGGAATTATAGTTAACCACTGCAATGCCTGGAATTCTTAAGTACTTTATATTTTAAAAAAAAATAAAAATTTAAAACTGCATACATTTTTGACCCAGACCACTTCTAGATCTGCATCCCAAAGAGATCATAAAAAGGGGGAAAGGACTCACATGTTAACCATGTGTGTCAAAGAGCTTGCTGACCACTCATCAGGTAGAAACAACGTCATAAGAGAGTTTTTCTGTATTGGGTTTATGACAATGTCTTTCCTTAAGACATAAAGTCTTATAAGTAGTTAGAAGTTACATTGTTTAGCTGATATCCAACTTCAGCTCTAGTAATAAGAGTATTTCTGGCTCAGCTTTACTATAACTTTATTTACTTAAGATGAACATATCAAGTAGCTAGATAGAAAGAGCTCTGGTGTAGTTAGTTTGCAAAACCAGCTTTATCCTCAGCATTTCCTAACTAGTCTGTAATGTTGCCTCATACAGATCTTCCCCTTCTTCTATCTCTTCTTTACCTTCTCCCCCTGCCCTCTGTACAATTCTACTGTGTCCAGCCTGCCTATGTGACATCTATACATACAAGATTGCTGAGATGACCACCCAGGATGCAATGGATTTTGTGTACTATGGATCCATGCTGAGCATTTAATAAGCTAGTTGTTAAAATGTCTCTGTACATTGATAAGTACGATTGGAAGCAGTGCCTATCAATGAGTCCTCTGGCAATTTTTATGACAAATCAGTGGACTTTTTAAAAGGGAGTTTGCCACTTTGTTTCCTCAGACTCTCCATGTGGCAAGGAGTTCTCCCTTAATGGGGTAGAGTTGAGGTGATAAACTGGTCTTTTCGACACTCCAGCAAAAATGGCATTGCAGCTAAAGCACATGACCTTCCTATTTTTCTAAACCAGTTTCCTTATCCATAAAATGGGAGTGATAGCCCTTTATCTCACAGAGTGGTCTTGAGACTTGCCAGATGTAAAAAGAATTTCAAAAGCTCACTGAAGAGAATAATTGTTTCAGAATTAGATTGGAGCAAATGGAAATGAATGACTTTATGAGAAATCAAGATACTATAAAACAGATGCAAACAAACGAAAAAATAGAAGGCAATGTGAAATATCTCATTGGAAAAACCACTCACCTGGAAAAGAGATCCAGGAGAGACAATTTTAAAATTATTGGATTACCCGAAAGCCATGATCAAAAGAAGAACCTAGAAATCATCCTTCAAGATATTCTCAAGGAAAATTGCCCTGATATTTTAGAACCAGAGGGCAAAATAGAAATTGGAAGAATTTACCAATGACCTCTTGAAATTGAATATTGATTCTGAATTATGTGAATTCCTGCTTTTGTAGGAATAGAGCTACATATATATCATTCCCAATCATAATTCAGTGTACAATTAACAGAACATATGGCATATGCTATGGAGGTAGAGAAGACATGTTAAATGAGTACCCTACCTCTTTTAGAACTTCTAGTTCTGTTAATAACAGTAATCAGTAAAAGCACAATTGCCTGAAACTATCTAGACATAACATTGAACCACAAAAATTTAAGAACAGTCTAAATAGATGTAGCCATACAGAATGCTCATAATATGAAAGAAAAAATTTCAAAATATAGAGAACGTGGATATGGAAACAAGCCAAGGTATATATCATACCTATTGACCTATCTACTACTGGAATTGTTGAGTGAGTCTTTCTGTTTTAATAGGTATGAAGTGGTACCTCATGGTGGTTTTAATTTGCATTTCTCCAATCAAAATGATTTAGTGCATTCTTTTTTGTTTTTGTTTAATGTAATTAACTTATTTTTAGTTTTCAACATTCAGTTTCATAAGATTTTGAGTTTTAAAATTTCCCCCTTTCTCTCTTCACCATTCTCCAAGATGATGTGAAATCTGATATAGGCTCTATTTATACATTCAGATTAAGCATATTTTCACATTAGTCAGGATATAAAGAAGAAATTAAAACTAATGGGAAGAAGCACTAGAAAAAAGAAAGAAAACAACAAAAGAAAAAGAGAGCAGATAGTATGCTTCCATGTGCTTTTGGACTCCAAAGTTCTTTCTCTGGATGTGATACTATTTTCCATTGTGAGTCTTTTGGATTTGTCTTAGATCCTTGCATTGCTGAGAAGAGCTAAGTCTATCAAAGTTGGTCATCACACAGTGTTGCTGTTACTGTGTACAACGTTCTCCTGATCCTGCTCATTTCACTCGCCATCAGTTCATATAAGTTTTTCCAGGTTTTTCTGAAGTCTTCCTGCTCATCATTTCTTATAGGACAATAGTATTCTATTACATTCATATACCACAACTTTTTCAGTCATTCCTCAATTGATGGACAATCCCTTAATTTCCAATTCTTTGCCATCACAAAAAGAGCTGCTATAAATATTTTTGTACATGTGGGTCCTCTTCCCATTTTTATGATCTCTTTGGGATACAGACCTAGAAGTGGTATTACTGGGTCAAAAGGTATGCACAATTTTATAGCCCTTTTGGGCATGCTTCCAAATTGCTGTGCAGAAGGGTTGGACCAATTCACAACTTCACCAACAATGCATTATTATTCCAATTTTTCCACATTTTCTCCAGCATTTATCATTTCCTTGTTTTGTCATGTTAGTCAATCTGATAGGTATGATGTGGTACCTTAGAATTGTTTTGACTTGCATTTCTCTAATCAATAGTGATTTAGAGCATTTTCATATGACTATAGATAGCTTTAATTTAGTGAATCTTTAAAAGGTAAGCATCCCAATATTCTTATTCAAGTATAAAGAACAGTCATTTTGTACACATATTCAGTAATTTGCAGAACGTTAAATGTAAAGAAAACAATAACTGTCAGGCCATTTCTATCTGACCCCTATCCAAAAAAAGATGAGAAAATTATATAAGAGGGATGGAGATACTACTTTTGGCTCTAAATTTAGCTTTTCAATATAATAACCCCATCAGGTAAGTAATGCAGTTATTACTCTCCATTTACAAATGAAGAAACTAAAAGAATTAAAAAGATGTACCTTATGTCATACAACTAAATAGTAAAGGAGGCAGTACTGAGCTCAAGGATTGTGATTCCAAGTTTAATGCTTATTCTTCTAAACCAGTGGTTCTCAACCTTCCTAATACCACAAGCATTTGCATGTGGGCAGACTCGCCTGGAGACAGATAGAGGAGCAGTGTCTCAGTTCCTAAGACCATCGGAAATGCATGTTTTCCAAGGTCTTAGGCGACCCCTGTGACCCCTGTGAAAGGGTCATTCGACCCCCAAAGGGATCACAACCCACAGATTGAGAACCACTGTTCTAAACAGTACTGCCTTTTTACAAGGAGATAAAATCTAAAAATATGAAACAGTAAAATAAAGTATATTATTTTGTAAGAGGGTGTTCATGAATGTACAAAAAGCAGATCTAAAGAGAGTGACTAGAGGCTTTTTAATGGCTGAAGGAGATGATGGACATACATACAAAGAAGTGTAAATATGGAAGTGACTACAAGGTGCTCCACTAGAAGAATTAGGAGAACTGAGAGAGAAGTCAGGAATCACTTATGGCTTTATTAAGGGCCAAAAATCCTCTTCTGGCTAATGCCTCTAATGCATCTGTCAAATATTACATTTGTCATGTATAGTTTTGTTTTAGTGTTATCTCTGCATATTGCCTTTTTCCTTCTTTAGACTCAAAAACTTCATAAATTCAAGCACTTTCATACCTAAAGTTTGTAATTTCAAAAGCACTGAGGTTATGCTCTGCACACAGCATATGCTTAATAAGTGATAGTTTGAGTTTAATTTAAGGCTATAATTTATCTTCTTAGAGGCTGTTATAATTACCTCACCAGTATATTCCTGATTTGCCTTAGAAAATGACTCAGCTTCCCACTTTCCTGTTCCATTGTAATAATTCTATACTCAGGTTTTGGTTGAATGGCAATTCCTTTGCTGTTCACTCATCTTAATGTAGTATTGATCATTATTATTTCCCTTGGTGGCAGCCCAGGAGTAATGCCTACTTTTCTTAAAAATAAGTTTTTACTGATATTTTCCTTTTTTGTTCATCATTATAGTTATCCCAAGTACCTTTCCCCTTCCCTCTCTCACTCCTAGAGAGCCATTCTGTGTAACAAATACTATTTGATAGAAAGGGGAAAGTCAGCACAACTGATCAATTCATTGAAAAAGTCCAAAAACATGTGCAACACATAATACCTACAAACTCACTACCATGAAAGTGTGCACTGGGGTCTACTTTCATATCTTTTCAACTGAATCCTGCTTGATTTTTATAATTTTATGTTAACTTTTGGTTTTTTTGGTGCTAGTTTTTTCTATTAACATTATTGTAGTTACTGTGTACAGTTGCTGTCCTTTGTTATAGAAGAGGACCAAAATGATATCATTACATTAGGGTTTGTAATGGGAATCTGAAGATCTCCCCTGCCCCTAGACCCTTTGATAGGTTTAAGTGGCTCTGAGAATGTTCCCTGATTTGAAAGTATACTCTGCCCCCAATAGGCTGAATGTGGTCACGTGGAGCCTGTGGCAGGAGGCTTGTTTTTTGGGAATGGCCACACCTTATTACTTTGTAATTGGACAGTGGGTCAAGAGGGCTGACCCAGGAGAACCCTATATATATGCCCTGATGTGAGGCTTTGCTTTTGGAGCTCACTTTGAGAAGAGTTGTGTGATTTGGCCATATGAGACTCTGGGAAGGCGTTGAGGCCCCTGGCTTTGAAAAACCCAGATGTTGATGCTTCCTTCTTTGGTAAATTGAATAGGTAATGGATGTGATGGTCAGATGGTTGGAAGCCCATCTGCTGATCTGTTTCTTGGTCTGCTTGTAACTTGTGTTTGTAACTTGTGCTTGTAACTTGGGTTTGTATTCTCTGGAGTTCAGAGTGCTGACTTTTTTCCCTGAACTAGGTAGATGATATGTTTGTTTGATTAAAGAAAGATTGTTAACCCATTTTGAGTTGCTTTCCTTTAGAAAAACAGACCTGAGAACCTGTGCTAGTAGCCGCCCTAGGTATGCTAGGGTGCTTGCTGATACAGGGTTAAGGTACAATGTGTCCAAGAATGGCTGATCAACCTAAAAGGAACTTGTAAGTCTCTACCACAGGTTGGGCACAAATAGTGTATATGATCATTTGGAAGGGAGACATCTCTAAATTTTCACATCTCATGTTTCTTTTAAGCTACTGTAATTCTGCTTTGTTTATAGGATACAATGCCTTCTTTGATGCTGGCATTCCATGCTGGTAGTTCCTGTACCAGGGTATACCATATCTCAATCAATTCCAGAGTTCTTCAGGGAGACTTTATTGCTATATTGGCTCTACTTACTTCATTGTGCATCAGTTTATATAGATCTTTCATCTTTTAACCCAAAAATGCTGTTATAAATATTTTAACATATGTGTATATATAATATCTTTCTGCCTTTGGCCTTCATGAATTATGTCCTTCAGAATCCTAACCATTTGGACCTCCACCAAGATTAATTGAAGTTTGTGACTATCTAGTAGTGAGATTACTGGATCAAAGAGCATAAAAAGTAATTTTTCTTACATAATTTCAAATTGTTTTCCAGAACAGATGGACCAAATCAAAATTACACAATAATGCATTAGTGTGTCTCTTTCCATAGCACCTACAACACTGACTATTTTTCAGTCTTACATCTTTCCCAATTCACTTGCTCTTTTCACTGTAGTTTGCTAGTTCCCTGATCATATCAATATAAACACCAAAATATCTCTCCCACTCACCTTTTTCCAAGTAGCTTAAATTCTTTCACCTCTGTTCCAGTTTCCTCATATGAAAAATTGTGATAAACTAGATCTTTCCCTTTCTAGATCTACATAAAAATATCAAAATACATGTGTGGTTACTCAATTTTTATTGAAAGGAATAAGAGGCTCAGTTACTGTTTCAGTTTTATATTTAATTATGGAAATTCTTCCTCATAGAGAAGCAGCTTGACATAATGGAAAGTGCTGAATCTGGAACTTGAGGAACAATGTTGAATCCGGGTTCTGCCACTTACTAGCTGTGTGTTTTTAGGCAGCTTATTTAATCTCTCTGAGTCTCTGTTTCCTCATCTGTAAAATTAAAGTTTTGCTCTAAGTGAGCTTCAAAGTTCCTTCCAATTGTGGAAGCATCTGCATCCCCTCCTAATTGCTTAAATTTTCCATTAAGGCTTTTCTCCAGGAGCTAAAGTAAAACAACACATTCTCGGACATCTCAAAGAAAGAACAGTGAAACAAACCTAATAAAATGGAGTTTAATGGATAAATGTAAAGCGTTAGTATAAAACAAAGAAGAAAAATGTAGAGTAGATTTCTCCACTTCTACGGTCGACCTCCCCCTTTCCCCTTCCCAAAAAAAAGAAGTCGAAAAGATGTCAATAACTATTTATCTATATGCCTACTTTCTCAACCATCAAAAGATAATAATTTACAAATATGTCTACGGTATTCTTTTTTTAAAAAAAGAATTATATTATTCCCAATTACAAGTAAAAACAATTTTAACACCCATTTTTTAAAAATTTGAATTCCAAGTTCTTACCTTCCCTTCCCTCATTTCCCTCCCCCTTCCCTGGGATTGTAAACAATTTTTTGTAGATTATATATATATACAATCATGCAAAGCATATTTACATATTACTCGTATTGTAAAGGAAAACACAGACCAAAAAATAAAACCTCACAAAAAGGGAAAGTGAAAAATAGTATGCTTCAATATGCATTCAGATTCCATCAGTTTCTTCTTTGAAAGTGGATTGCATTTTTCATCCCGAGTCCTTTGAAATTGTGAGTCATTGTATTGTTGGGTGAACTAAGTCACTCTCAATTGATCATTTCACAATATTGCTGTACTTTTTACAATATTCTCTTGGTTTTTCTCAGTTCACTTTGCATGATGTTCACATATGTCTTGCCAGGTTTTTCTGAAATCATCCTGCTGATCATCTCTTATGGTACAATAGTATTCCATTATACTCATATAACATAATTTGTTCAGCCTTTCCCCAATTGATGGATATCCCCTTAATTTCCAATTCTTTGCCACCACAAAAAGAATTCTATAAATACTTTTGTAGAAACAAGTCTTTCCCCTCCCTTTTTTTTAATCTTTCTGGGACACAGACCTAGCATTGCTGTTGCAGGATCAAAGAGTATGCACAGTTTCACATCTCTTTGGGTATAGTTCCAAATTACTCTCTAGAATGGTTGGATGGATCAGTTCACAATTCCACCAATAGTTATTAGTTTTCCAAATTTCCCATATCCCCACTGACATTCATCATTTTCCTTTTCTGTCATATTAACCAATCTAATAGGTGTGAGGTGGTACCTCAGGGTTGTTTTAATTTGCATTTCTCTAATAGTGATTTAGGGCATTTTTTCACATGACTATAGGTGATTTTTATTTCTTCATCTGAAAACTGCTGGTTCATATCCTTTGATCATTTATCAGTTATATTCTTATAAATTTGATTCAGTTCTCTATATATTTGAGAAATGAGGCCTTTATCAAAGACATTTGCTGTAAAAAATTTTTCCCAACTTTCAACTTTCCTTCTAATCTTGGCTGCATTGGTTTTGTTTGTGCAAAAAAGTTTTTTTAGATTATTGTTTTTAACTAAAACTTTTTGTTTGTTTTTAGTTTAGTTTACAACATTCATTTCCACAAGATTTTGAGTTACAAATTTTCTCCCAATCTTTTCCTTACCCACCACCCCAAAACAGTAATCCCACTGAATACCCTCTCCCCCAATATGCTCTCTCCTATGTCCTCCCCCATACCTCCTCCAACTTTACAGTATGGCAAGATTGATCTCCCTATCCCAGTGTCTTTATATCTTATTTCCCAGTTGCATGTAAAATAATAATAATAATTTTTTTAAACATTTGATTTTAAAACTTTGAATTCCAAATTCTTTCCCTTCTTCCCTTGTCACCCACCCTTACTGGGAAGATAAGCAGTTCAATGCAGGTTGCACATGTGTAGTTATGCAGAACATTTCCATAGTGGATATATTGTGTAAAACTAGCTATATTTCCCTCCATCCTATCCTGCCCCCTACTTGTTCTATTTTCTACTTTAACCCTGTCCCTTTTCAAAAGTGTGTGTTTCTAACTACCCTCTCCCCCCAATCTACCCTCCCATCTATTATCCCCCCTCTTATCCCCTTGCCCCCTACTTTCCTGTAGGGCAAGATACCCAATTTAGTGTGTATATTGTTCCCTCCCTCCTTAAGCCAAATTCAATGAGAGTAGGGTTGATCCATTCCCTTTAGCCTTCCTATTCTTCCTCTCCATTGTAACAGTTTTTTCTTGCCTCTTTTATATGAGATAATTTACCCTATTCTGTCTCTCCCTTTCTCTTTCTCTCATTATATTCCATTCACCTCTTAATTTTATTTTTTAGATATCATCCCTTCCTATTCAACTGATCCAGTGCCCTCTGTCTGTGTATACATGTACATATATATACACACACTCACATATGTATTTATAGACACATATCCCCTCGTATATAAATATATATGTATACGTATATACATAGACATACACACACACATATCCACATTTATATTCCCTTCAACTATCCTCATACTGAGAAAAGTTTCATTGGTTACAATGATTGTTTTTCCATGTAGGAATGTAAATAGTTCAACTTTGATAAGTTTCTTATGATTTCTTTTCCCTGTTTATCTTCTCATGCTTCTCTTGCTTCTTGGATTTGAATGTCAGATTTTCTATTCAACTCCGTTTTTTTCATCAAGAATGCTTGAAAATCCTCTGTTTCATTGAATGACCATATTTTCCCCTGAAATACTATACTCAGTTTTGCTGAGTAGGTGATTCTTGGTTTTAATCCTAGCTCCTTTGACATCCAGAACATCATATTCCAAGCCCTTCAATCCCTCCATGTAGAAGCTACTAGATTCTGTGTTATCCTGATTGTGTTTCCACAGTATTCACAGTATTCTTGGCTGCTTGTAATATTTTCTCCTTGACCTGGGAACTCAGAAATTTGGCTATAATATTCCTAGGAGCTTTCCCAAAAAGGAGATCCCAAAAAGGATCTTTTTCAAGAGGTGATTGATGAATTCTTTCAATTTCTATTTTGCCTTCTGGTTCTAAAACATCAGGGCAATTTGCCTTGAGAATTTCTTGAAGGATGATTTCTAGGTTCTTTTTTTGATCATGGCTTTCAAGTAGTCCAATAATTTTTAAAATTATCTCTCCTGAATCTATTTTCCAGCTCAGTGTTTTTTTCAAGGAGATATTTCACATTGCCTTCTATTTTTTCATTCTTTTGGATCTGCTTTATAATATCTTGATTTCTCATAAAATTATTCATTTCCATTTTCTCCAGTCTAATTCTGAAGGAATTATTCTCTTCAGTGAGCTTTTGAAATTCTTTTTGCATCTGGCAAATTTGGCTTTTTAAGGTATTCTTCTCCTCATGGGCTTTTTGGGCCACTTTTGCCATTTGAGTTAGTCTATTTTTTAAGGTGTTATTTTCTTCAGTCAGGTTGTTGACTCTCTTTTCATGATTTCCTTGCATCATTGTCATTTCTTTTTTTTTTCTTTTTGCTTTTTGGAGAGCAACTAGGGTTAAGTGACTTGCCCAAAGTCACACAGCTAGTTTTTTGTATCAAGTGTCTGAGGTCAGATTTGAACTCAGGTCCTCTTGACTCCAGGGCCAGTGCTCTATTCACTGTGCCACCTAGCCACCCCCATTATTCTCATTTCTCTTCCCAATTTTTCTTCCATTTCCCTTACTTGATTTTCAAAATCCTTCTTGAACTCCTCCATGGCCTGTAACCAGTTCATATTTTTCTTAGATGCTTTTGATGAAGGAGTTCTCACTATGTTGTCTTCCTCCCATTCCATGCTTTGATTCTTTTTTGTCCCTAAAAAAAGGAATCTAAGGTTTGATTGCTGTGCTTGCTTTGCTTGCTCATGTTGCCACTCAATTACTTGACTTTTGAGGTCTTTGCCACAGCAGAACTCTGCTTCCAGAGGGGAGAGCTTTGTCCCAAATTGCTGGGATTTTTGCAGGGGCCAGAGCTATTAGTTGGCTATTAGTCTCTGCAGCCCCCACAAGCTCTGGCTCACTGGTCACACACCTCAGGATTACCACTCAAGACCACAAGCCAGATCCAGGCAGGTTAAACCAAGAGAAATTACCCTCTGAATAGTCACTTGGTCCCCCTACAATTTGCAGGCCAGGAGCTCTGGAAGCAGCCATGTGGTACAGCCACTGTGCCTCCTCTTCTCATTCCAGGTGCAATGACTGGATGACACTCTTGAGTCTCCCTCAGTTCCAACAAAATTCCACATTGACCTTTTACTTTGTTTTTGGTGTTTATGAATTGAAAAATCTGGAAGCCACCACAGTTGCTGGTGATTCTCCTGAAGTTTGCTCTAGCCACTGCTGGTTGGGGCCAGATGGGCCCTTCCTGTAGGCCTGTTGGGCTGCCTTCAGTGGGAGATTTGTTTCTTTCTGTCACTTTGTGGATTCTGTAGCTCTAAAATTTGTTTAGAGTCATATTTTGTAAGAATTTGAAGTGGTTGTTGGGGGAGCACATGGAACTTTCCTGTTTCTGTGCCACCAACATGGCTCTGCCCCCTGTTTAGGTTATTCTTAATTAAATAAGACAAGGAAACAATCAGGCTATCACAAATAATATACCAAAAGACATTTATAGAATCACCCTCTTGACTGACAGGTATAGAGAATCTCACTCTGATTTCACACTGCATATTGTTTGTTCTCTATTTTTTTTTAAAAAGTATTTGAGGGGCAGCTAGGTGGTGTAGTGAATAGAGCACTGGCCCTGGAGTCAGGAGGATCTGAGTTCAAATCCGACCTCAGAGACTTAACACAAAAACTAGCCGTGTGACCTTGGGCAAGTCACTTAACCCCAACTGCCCTCCCCCCCCAAAAAAAGCACACACACACAAAAAAGTATTTGACTTGGTAGAGCAACATGCAGCTTTAAAAGACTTCTCCAAAAAAATGTCACCCAGGTATATTAAATTCATATGAAATTCCTCAATAAGAACAGTAATTACTTTGTTCCACAATCCTCTGATATTATCAAATAAAGTAAAAACTAGGAGGCATATGGTTACTAAAGGTGACCACTTATGTGGAAGATAGTCCATGCAGAATCTAAATGCAGTCAAGATTATTTTTTAGTAATGAAGTTCTCTAGATGTTTTATCAAACACAGATCTTTCTTGAACCTTGTAAGTGAGGTACAGAAGAGGTCACTCTAACTGTCCACACAGGAAGAACCAGAAAGATGCAGCCTACCTATTTTACAATCTATTATATGGATTTGGATATATTATCTATGAGAATGACTCTGAGGTTGTGAGCCTGGGTAACTGGAAGGGTGCAGATAACTGCATTAGAAACAGGAAAGTTAGAAATAGAAATGAATTTAAAGGGGGAAATGAGTTTTGTTTTGGATATATTGAGTTTGAGAGGTCCATGGGACATCCATTTCCAAATGCTCATTTGGCAATCATATCCATATGAAGATAATAACTGAACCCTTGGGAGCTGATGATATAAAGAAAGAATGTATAGAAAAAAAGAGGCAAGACAAGAAGGGTATGACCACACATAATGGGTTGGATATAGATAATGATCTAACTAAAGGGATTAAGAAGGAACAGGAGAACCAGGAGACAGCAATAGCATAAAAACCTAGGGAGAAAAGAGTATCTATTCAGAGGGACGTTGTCAAACACTGAATAAAGTTTAAGAAACTTAGGGATTTTAAGAGGCCATCAATCAGATTTGGCAATTAAGGGCTTTCAGATGATCTCGAAGAGTGTGGTTTCAATTGTGACATGTGGTCAGAAACAAGATCATATAAGATTGAAAAAAACTGGAGACAAAGAATTTTCCAGGAGTTTATCTATGAAAGGGAGGAAAGATATAGGAAAAAGAAAGCAAAGTCTTTACCTAACAGCCAATGAAGATTGAGCTCCAGAGAAGTCTGGAGTCACAAAAGGACAACCAGATACTTTTGTGAAATGTATTTGTAATAGGAAAGGGCAACTTCGTAGCAAAACTCCTTAAATGAATGTAAGCTGTTTGAGGGCAATGGCTAAGTGTTTCTGATTAAATTTCTAACATACATAGAAGGAATTAGTAAATGCTTGTTTACTGAATAGATAAATTATTGGCTGTGAAGATTTCAATATCCACTGCTCTCTTAATCTTTGTGTGAAGGGGGTGGCTAGGTGGTGCAGTGAGTAGAGCACCAGCCCTGGAGTCAGGAGGACCTGAGTTCAAATGTGGCCTCAGACACTTAACACTTAGTAGGCGTGTGACCTTGGGCAAGTCACTTAACCCCAATTGCCCTGTATTTCTCCCCCTCCAAAAAGGTTTACAAAAAAAGAAGATAATCTTTGTATGAAAATCCCTGTCAGAAAATCTCTGCAATTAATAGCAACGCTCTATCTGTGTCTTATCCTCCTACTACAATGTAAGTTCCATGACAACAGGTACTACATTTTATCAAATTTGGTATCTCCCTTTATACCTGGTGCTATGCTCTGTACACAAAAGGTTCTTAATAATTTTTTTTGAGTTAAATTGAATCTCTATTTGAACTTACTCTCCAACTAGAAAGTGTATGAACTGAAGAGAATCATCTGTCCTTAAGTATATCATCCAGAATTCCTTTTTTATCTCCAATAAAATAAGAGTATGGTAGTGAAATTTGTGATATGGGGAATTTGGAATCTATTGGAGGAGATGATGATCATGAGATTTCTTGTATTGGGACGTTTCTAAAAGATGATGGTCTTTTGGACCAGTTAATATACTGAGTTGGAGAAATTAGTGATTAAAATATGGGTCAAATTGCCATCTTCATAGATATAGTAAATGACATTCTGTAATTGTACAAACTCCTTAAGTAACTGTTTATTGAGGAAGAAAAACCGAGGATTTCAAGGTCATAGATCTAGAGTTAGCAGGGACCTCAGAGGCCATCTAGTATAACTACTTATTTTACATATGAGGAACCTAAAAATTAATGAAAAGGCATTTATTAACTGTCAGGCACTGTCCTAAGCACTGAGGATAAAAAAACAAGCAACATAGTACTTGAGGTAAGGGTCTCAGGAACTCACACGGCAATGTGGTTTGGAATGTCCTGGAGGTGTCACAGTAGCCTCCTTCTGGGGTCCTAAGGATGACTTCAAAGAAATGTATGAGTGAAAAAAAACAATAGATTGGTCATATGGTGAGTTCAGGTTAGTGATGGAGGAGGACAACTAGTGAGCTATTTACATGTTTCACTAGCATCCCTATGATGTCAAAAGAAATTAAGGAAGGACCCAGGACACTGTACACCAAACCTCTGGGAGGTCATAGACAAGAGTTTCCCAAGATTGGCAGGCATGGATGGATTGTGATCTCCATTGTTGGAAACTATACTCACATCAATTAGATTACTATTCTGAGTACAACAGTAAAATAAAAACTGACTCCTAGCATTATATTGCCTTTTTTCCCCCTAATTCAAATTCTAGTATTCTTGATGTTAAGTTCAGTCCAGTATTTTATATTTTTGTCCTCCTTGCCGTCAGTAAGTGTACTTTGCAAGTAAACTTCCATAATTGTAAATAAATTTGGTATGTTAATACATTTGCTGAAATTTACATGGGGAAGTCATGATCACTACCCCTCCCCTCCATTCATGAATTATTCTTGATGAAAATCAGAGATCTTATAACAACGGTTCAAAAGTCAGCAGGTCACCATAAGTGGACTTATAGCCATAAAAAAATCAAATGAATCTGTATCTTGTTGCTACATACTCAAGTCTTGTAGCAGAGTCAACATGATGTGGTGGAAACAATACTGTATTTGGAGTCAGAAGACATGGGTTTGAAACTGAAATAATCATATTGATTTTTTCATTTCTCTTAATTTATTCTTAGATTTACATATCAAATTAAATTTATTAATATCATATATATAAACTATATATTTATATTTATTTTATCTTTTAAAATTGATACCATTAACAATTAATTGATTTTGTCCTAAAACTTCCCGTCATTATTCTTTGTCTCTGAATGTAATTCAGAAATTTAGCAGTCCTGTAACAAGTAAAATTTGGAAATCCAGTTTTCCCGTTAATAATCACTGTTCTCTTCCTATGTCAAGGAAATCTGTTACCCTAGAAGGAGGCAAATGCACACCAGGGAGGCTGCTCTGGTATCTTTACACCACCAAGCTTCCTTTAAGAATGTCTAGGAGTCTGGTTTGCTATCTCTGTCCTTTCAGATGCAGCTAGACTCAAACAATGAACATTTCTTACTAACAGGAGGAAAGGAGGAGGATGTTGTTTATCCTCATTCCCAATTTCCATCTAATCATATTTTCTTCCATCTATGATGCTAGCCTTCCTATTTTCCATATTCCCCCAAACTATATAAAAGGTGCTATTGACCCCATAACTGGGACTTAATTTTGCTGTGAAAGTTGAGATTCGAATTATCAGTAAATTTGCACTTTACTAATAAGTTGATTGTGCTTGGAATTTTGTGCCTCAGCCTACCTCAATTTTAACTGTTGCAAAACTCAGTTCTTCCACATACTATGTAACATCAGGCAAGTCACACAATCTCTATGGCCTTTAGTTTCCTCATTTGTGAAAACAAGTATTGGACTAAATACTTCTAAAGGTCCTTCTGACACTGACTTGTGGTAGCCTAGAGGTCCTCGTAATATTTATGGTTAGTTAATATTTATACATGCTTTAAAGTTTGCAAAGCATATTACATGGGTACATTATTCTTATCTGATCCTTGCAACAACACTGTAAGGCAGATGCTATTATTATCCCATTTTTACAAATGGGGATAACTGAGGCCCAGAGAAGTTAGGTAACTTGCTCAAGGTCATACAGCTAATTAGTGTCTGAGGCAGAATATGAATTGAGGTCTTCTGACTCCAAGTCCACTTTCTTCTGTCCACTATTCTACTTACTTGCCTTATACTTAAGTTCTCTCTGTAGCCTATGTTTAAAAGTCCTAGAGCCTCTTGAGATTCATTCCCCTGATTCAGCAACCCCCCTCAGTACCCTCAAAGAATTACATGGCTGCCATGCTACCCTCCTCCTTTTCTCCTCTTTTATTCTGTCCCATACTTTATCCATTCAAGGTCAGGCTTTGTCTGTCCTCCAAGAGAAAAAAACAATTGGCTACTCTGAAAAGTTCCTCATTTTGACAAATCTATGATCTTGAAGCAGGATGTCCCTTCTAACATATAGCAACCCATTTCTATCTTCTAAAATAGATTTTGATGCCTAAGCTATAATTATTTTCGTGGTAATATTTTTACAAATCCTTATTGTAGGCACCACAGTATAAGATGACCGAATTTCTCATATGACAATCTTTCTTATTGACTCTGGGCACAATAAAACCAACTCCACTAACCCCTTTATTGGCCTTTCCAGCGAGAACCTATTTACTGTATTCTACCTCCTTGCTTTATACTTAAGCTCTCTCTTTGGCCCAAGTGTACAAAATGTGCCCCTCCACTAGGGCCTCTTCAGATTTGTTGTCCTGTTTCATCAAACCCCTTGTTCATGCTCTAAGGATTACATAGCTGCCGTGCTCCTCAATTCCTTTTCTCTTCCTTAGTCTGTCCCATACCTTATGCATTCACGGTCAGGCTTTCTCTGTCCTCCAAGGCAAAAAACAAGTGGCCACTCTGACATAGCCTTTGACCATTT
Organism: Pseudocheirus occidentalis; assembly: GCA_028646575.1. Lineage (NCBI taxonomy): Eukaryota > Metazoa > Chordata > Mammalia > Diprotodontia > Pseudocheiridae > Pseudocheirus > Pseudocheirus occidentalis. Next base: position 68,546,797 of record CM053594.1, on the reverse strand, counting down.
GTCTTTTTGGAAATAATTATTACTTTCAAAGCTGGTATTTGTGTTCTACATTTGTTTCGTTTGTTATTTGCTTCTTCTCTTCAAGTTAACTTTTTTCAAACAAGGAGAAAAGGTGACAGTTACGTTTTGTTAACTTTCTTTCAAGCTGTCAGAACAAATCTGGTAGGAATGTGACTCTGAGGCAAGAATTTTCTGATGAGGTTGAATTATATGGAAAAGCATCAGAAAATTTCACAGAAAATGTTTCCCGGGGACTGTGAGTTTGGAGAAGGCAGTGATGAGGGAGGTAGTTCAGAAAGACACATAAGAAACCTAACAGGGTTAAACAAATATATCCACTTTGCAACAGAGAACTTCTCAGGGGGTCACAATCTTATGCAAGAAAACAACCGTGAGGGAAAAAGTCCATACATATAATGAATTTGGTAGGTCCTTCAACTGGAATTCAAAGATTATTATATATCAGGGAGCTCCTACAAAAGAGATAAGATATAAGTGTGCTACATGTGGTCAGTTTCTCCTGGCATTTAGTTCTTACTGAAGATGGGAAAATTCACAGCATACAGAAGCACTTAAAGTATAATGATTGTGACAAGGCCCTTTAGTAACAAGTCAGAATTTATAAGACATCAAAGAATTCTCACAGAAGAGAAGTCCTACAAATGTAACAAATGTGACAAATCCTTTGTTATGAACTCTTATCTTATTCAACCTGAGAGGATTCATGCTAGAGTGAAACGCTGTAAGTGTACTGAATATGGAAAACCTTTGACTCAGTCATCAGGAGTTTTTTTGGCACCAGAAATTCATCCACATGAAAATATAATAAATGTGGGAAAACATTCATTCATTCAACAGGTTTGGTTTACCACCAAAGAACTAAAAACTCTATGAATGTAATGAATGTAGAATAGCCATTAGTTACCCTTCTGTCTGTATTCAACATAGGACAGCTCATGCCGGACAGAAACCATTTAGATACAATGAATGTGGGAATGCTTTCAGGAAGTCAGATCTTAATGTACATCAGAAAGTTCATACTGGGGAAAGACCATATGAATGTAATGGGAGAAGGAAGACCTAGGGAAGACCAGGAGTACACAGACATGCTTCCTCTCCAAGGGTGCTATTGGGAGTCTGAAACTGGGTGAAGCTCAAGAAGTCAGAGTCAATGTTTGTAGCCCAGGGTTCCTGCTAGAGACTCATGTAGTTGAGGGGAAATGTTCTCCTGGGGATTTCATCAAAGGTCTAATATCTTCATCCTGGTTCTGTCACTGATTCCCTGTGACATTAGTCAAATACTTCCCCTTTTGGCTTCATATTGGTTCTTATATCTGGCTTTCAATGGGAATTAGGCTGTAGTGAGACTGTCCTTGATAGTGACATAGTTAAATCATAAGACAGAATAGGTTTAGGAAGAAAGTCAGCTTAAATTTGAACATGGTAAGTTTGAGGTTATGGTAAGATACCCAAGCAGTGACATGCTGTGAGCAACTGTAAATTTGAGTCTGAAGCTCAGTGGAGAGGTCAGGGCTGGGGATCTAGTCAGTTGGTCAGTCAACTAGGATTTATTAAGTATCTGCTCTGGGCTAGGCTAGGCACTGTACTATAAACTAGGGTTACAAAGAAGGGTCAAAACAAAACAATCCTGGTTCTAAAGGAGTTTATAATTTAATGCAGACAAGATACTGACAAGGATGTACAAACAAGATATAGAGTCAGAGAGAAAGCACTAAGATTAAGGAGCACTAGGGAAAGATTTCTTGCAGGAGGTGAGACTTTAGCTGAGACTTGAAGGAAGCCAGAAAAGTCAGGAGCTGGAGATGAAAAAGGAGAGTGTTCCAGGCATAAGGGACAGCGTATGTCTAGTGAAATCACTCTGAGTTGGGAGACAGCATAAGTGCAAGGAACAGCAAGAAGGCCAGTGTCTATGAGAGTTCCATCTCTAGTTCTCTTTATTTCATAGTTCTTTGAAGCTTCAATATAAGGAGAGGGGGGGAGAGAGGGGGAGGGAGAGACCAAGAAAAAAATGGAGGAGAGGGCAGGTCTTATTAACCCCAGTGCTCTTCAGAGGTTGAAAATGTCCTCTGGGTCTCAGCTATCCCTCCACCCTGCGCCCCAGACCTATCCCCGTCTCAGAAGTTACTAAGTGATTCAATCTCACCACCAATTGCTTTCCAAAAGCTCCCCCACTGCCATCTCTCAGAACAGCTTTCAAGGTCTGGAGGAACCCCTCTTATTCTATGGACATATATGCCAGGATAACAATCTGACTGGAAGACTTCAACCTTGAGTTCCCTGACTTTGGTTCTGCTCCCCGTCCTTGGTCACTTGTATGTAATAGCATTTTGCTTTCGGTCCCTCTTGCCCCTTGCATATCACCTCCTTGAGAGTTCCGGCCAGAACTGTTTTAAGAGTGCATAGGGGCGAAAAAAGAGACTCTGCCTTGCCTTCCCCAAACCTTCATAATTAGTAATCACTGGAGGAGGCCAGAAAGGAAAAATCTGTCAAAGAGCAGGGGGAGGAAAAGCAGGTGCAAAGGTGGCTGCCCACCCTCTGAGGCTGTCCTTTCCACAGCAGAGGGGAGGTTCTATGGTCATTCCTCCAAGGCACACCCTTACAGAGGTCCTGGGCATCCTTAGGGATGAGAGGGAATAGAAGAGGAAATATTAAGCTCAATAGGATGGCCTCATTGACAGGGGCTCCCTGCTTCTTCCACTCTAGGCCCTCTGTGTCTGGCGGCCTGGGGGCTGGACGACTCTATTTACCTGATTGCCTGGCAATGGAAATTAGCTCATGACTGACCAAGCCAAATAAATTCTCTCCCTCTTTCTCTTTCTTTTCCCCTAGTCTATGGCCCTTTCCCCCTACCCCATCCCCCTTAAAATTTTTTTTCATTCAACCATGAAAACAAGGATTTATTAAATGCCTACTGTGTGCAACATTGGCCCTGCCCTCAAAGAGTTTACAACCTAGGATAATAATCTGCCAGTTTGGCATCTCAAGCCGGGCAGAGTGGGATAGCGTTTCTCATCCCCCACGGAGAAGATGCCCACACCTGATGTAATCCTTGGCCCCTAATTTGAATGAGAGAAGAGGCAGCCAGGACTGCAGAGCTCCGAGGTTCCTAGAACGTACCAGAACGGAAGTGGGGGGCGAGGCGAGGGAGGGTCCCCGGAAGTTGGGGGGGGCGAGGCGAGGGATGGCCACGGCACTTCCTGTCTGTCTGTCTGTGCGTTGGCTAGATGGCAACCGGTGAACGGTAAGCGAGTGGGGCAGGCTGGTGCAGCAGGCGCGGGACCCTCCTTCCCCTCCCACCTCCCACCCCCCCATCTTTGCAAGCCGAGGGGACCCGAGTCGGGAGGACCCGGCTCAAGTTCCTGCGTGACGCCGGCCGCCGTCCTGTCAGTCCAAGCCCTCCCGGCCTGGCGCCGGGTATGGTCCGAGGCTGTGGACTGATGGAAACGGTGCGACTGATCAGTCTTCCCAGTCAGCTAGCATTTGTTAGGCGCCTACTGTGTGCCAGGCGCTGGGGCTGCAAAGAACGGCAATAAAGAGAAGGTCCTCTGGGCCCTCTGCCCCCGGGAGCTGGCAGCCTGGCAGGGGAGACAGCGTGCAGACAGCTCTGCCTTACCTGGAGGTGTGAGGGGGAGGGGGAGAATCGGGGAGTCCGGGAGTTTTCCACCTGTGTGTGTGTGTCCGTGTGTCCGTGTGTCCGTGTCCATCGGTGCGTTCCTAGACGTGTGGAGAAGCCTATGGACCCGTTCTGAAAATAATGCTTTTAAATATGGGAAATGCAGAGGATTACAAAGGAAACCATATAGGAACACAGGCATAAAATTCCTTTTTTTTTTAAATAAGTTCTTGACTAGACAGCATTAGACGATGGCTAAGATCTCTTGTAACTCTAGATTTATGCTGCTGTAGCTTGAAGTCAGTTCACTTTACTCATCATCATTTTTTCTCAATGTCAGATAAATTAGTTGGACTTCGATAAAATTGGTTTCTCGTTGTAATCCTTTGCGTTTTATATATTTACAAATACTTATTCTAAGAAGGGGTCCATAGCTTTCACCATACTGTCAAAGGACCCCTGAAGCAAAACAGGCCAAGAACTAGATGATCTCTAAGGCAGCTGGGTGCTATGGTAGTTAATGGATTATTTAAGCATTTATTAAGCAATACATATAGAAAAGTAAGGCAGCCCCTGTTCTCAAAGCTTACATTCTAATTGGGGAAACATCACATGTAGAAGGTTTCAGTTGCAAAGCAGAGTTAAAGATCCTGTGGTCCTTCAGGTGCAGGCTCAAAGGAGATAGTCATTCTGTTTCTTTAATATTTTTTAAGTCATTTTTTTCCTATGGTTCTTGAGTTCAGGGCCCTGGGCTGTCAATATCAGGATCCACTCTCAGAGGATCACTTAGCTTTAAGTCAGTGAGCCCCAACCATCAGTTAAGCCACCTTATATACATTTCGAATACATAAGTAGTATGGGTACATTGGAATTTCAAAAAGCAGCTGGAGAAGATAAGGATTTACACTTCAAAAATGAGATGTCAGAAGAGGATGAAGATCTGTTTCAGAAAAAAAAAAACAGTTAACACAGAAGCTGTAGTTGCCATCCTGCACTTTTTTTTATGGACTATAACATGGTATGTGATGTACTCATGAAATAAATGGTCATAAGAAAAGAAAGTTAAACTAGATATGTGTTTTTATCACAGTACTCACTTTTCTTCTATATTATATTTGTGTATCTTAGATCACATTCATGTTCAGCCTACCTATCTCTTCTTGGGATATCTCCCTATAACTTTTTGACAAGCATTTCTAAAGGCAGGTGCAAGTACTGGGATACTTTGAATGCAACAGCAAAGTAAAATCATATAATAATGATTATTAATACGCAGAGTTTTCAAAACTTCCTTGATCCAGTCTGTGTGTTTAGCAACCAGTCTCAAATATCCCAGGTATTCTTTCATGTTTAATGTGTTCTAGTCCTGTTCCTAACTTTCAGTTAAGATAACTGGAAATATTGAGGATTTGATCAGATACACGTGCAGCATTCAGCTTTCATCGAGGTACTAAATGTTTGCTGAGTGTGTATGCTTTGCTACTATGCTCCTAATTCTGTACAAGTTTCAAAATCAAGAGATCCTTCATGGGGCCAAGGATGTCTAGTTTTAGAAGTTAATCTAGTCCAGACATTTTCACAAAGATGCTGGAATTGGACCTTAGGCTGGGTTCTTTGAAGGGAATTTTTTTGCTTGTTAGCTAGAAGACAATCCAGAGGAGTATCTTTATAAGCAGTAGACTGTCCAGATCCCATATCAAGATTTGACCATGGAATGAATATCTAGACAAGAACTACCAGAACTTGAAAGATCCCAGAATGATCACTGACTATTCAAGGTGAAATTGAGGCTTATATCAGATTCATATTGTTAGTGATAGGGATTACTCAGAACTTAAATCAGATCAAGCTAGTCCCAGAAAGAACCATATTTTTGGCCAAGATGATAACATTGCTTATTCTTGCTGAGAGAAATAGGGGAAAGGGACATGGGATTTGGAAGATTTCTCTTCCTAGCCTGAGTACTTGCCCAGAAATAGAGTAGACCCTCCCATTAAAACATGAACTTCCTCATCCAAATTTTTGCGTTTGAATTCTGAATCACAGCACCGTGTTCCTTAGGGTACTGGTACAACTGCTTAGATGATTTCCTTAGAATTTAATGACTTATGTCTAATGCAAAAGACAAGCAGATAATACAGACAATGTATCAGGATACTAATCTGGTGTTTTATAAATAGGACTGCAACTTTAGCAGCCAATTGATTTTTCTCACGCACAAGTCTCCCAAGGTGAAATCTGCTTTGTGCACGCTGGAGGATTGCCAGGCTGGAAAACTTCACCTTGGTCCAACCTAGTTGGTCCTATCTAAGTCACATACAGTTGTGACAGTTTTCTGGTAGTGGGTAAAATAGGTACTGCTGCCAGTGACCAATCGGTGATACTGAAATAGGAGAAAACTACAATTTGTCACTCTCAAGCTATACTAAATACTTAATATTAAGTCAGTGAGCCCCAGGCATCAATTTTAAGCTATCTTATATTGGTTTTGAATACATAAACAAAAAGTATACATTGAAATTTCAAAGAGCAGTTGGGGAAGATAAAGATTTTTACTTCCTAGAAGAGATGACCTAAGGGAAAGATCTGGAAAACAGGAAACAAGCAGCTTAACTCCAGACCTATAGTTGCTTTCTCCAGCTTGATTTGGCAGAGTAGGGTGGTAATAACCTTATCTTTCGAAAAAGCAGTAAGCCAGTTAAGCCAGAAATTTCCTTATCATTCTGGAGACTTGAGAGTGAGACCAATTAGGAGACTAATACAGTAATCTAAATAATTTTATTGTCACAATGACTTTGGGAAGTAGGTGCTATTAGTATCTCAATTTTATGGTTGAGGAAACTCAAGCAGACAGGTTAAGTGAGTTGCCCAGAGTCACACAGCTAGTAAATGTCTAAGTCTGAATTTGAACTCTGATGTTTCTGATTTCAGGCCCAGTGCTTTCTCTACTCTACCATGTAGCTGCATCTGTTGAAAATGACTCCAAGGTTGCAAACCTGAGTGACAGGAAAGATGATGGTGCTCTTGACAGAAATAAAGAAATTCTTAAAGGTTAGTTGTGTTTGGGAGAAGATAATGAGTTCTATTTTGGACTTGTTGAGTTTGAGATGCCTTTGGAACTTCTGATTCTGAAAATGTCCCATGTTTGGTTCCCGACACCCAAGAGAGAGACAAGGGCTGGGGATGTGGATCTGAGAGTCATCTTTATAGAAGTGATCATTGAACTTGTGGGAGGTAGGTAAGATCATTAAGAGAGAGTTTAGAGAAAGAAGTCTCTGCATAGGATCTTTTGGTATACCCTTAATTAGGAAGTAGGACATGGGGTCTCTTTTATTAGGTAGGGGAAATGAGAACAGTGTCCCATAAACTCAGAGAGTATACATCATATTAAAAGAATTGTCTCTACAATCAACCGATCTTAGATTGATAGCTATAAGAGACTTTATAGAGCATCCAGTCCAACTCTCTCATTTTATAAATTAAGAACCAGCCCGGTGAGGTTAAATAACTTCCGTGAGATGACATAGGCAATGTGTGGTAGAAGCAGTATCTGAATTTAGGCTTTTGCTCTGGCAAGCTTATTGTGCTCTCATACCACGTTCTGCAATCTTGTTGGGGTGGCGAAATATGAAAATGGATAAAGAAAAGAGCAGTTACGCAATTAAGTGATAAGATAATGATATTTATATAGTGCTTTTAAGTTTTTCAAAGCATTTTACATGATTATCTTTTTTAAGTTTTCAGTTTTTAGTTTTCAACATTCAATTCTATGAGGTTTTAAGTTCTAAATTTTCTCCCTCTCTCTGCTCCCCTCTTCCCAAGATGATGTGCAATCTGATATAGGCTATACTTGTACATTCATATTAAACATATGTCCACATTAGTCATATAAAGAACAATTAGAACAAAAAGGAAGAACCAGGAGAAAGAAGAAACAAAAAAAAGAGAAAAAAGTATGCTTCAATGTGCATTCAGACTCCATAGTTCTTTCTCTGGATGTGGATAGCATTTTCCATCATGAATCTTTTGGAATTGTCTTAGATAATCCTTGCAGTACAGTCCTTGCATTGCTGAGAAGAGTTAAGTCTCCCAAAGTGGGTCACTGCGCAGTGTTGCTGTTACCATGTACGATGTTCTGGTTCTGCTCATTTCACTCAGCATCAGTTCATGTAAGTCCAGGTTTTTCTGAAGTCCAACTGCTCCTCATTTCTTATGGAACAATAGTATCCCATTACATTTGTATACCACAGCTTATTCAGCCATTCCCCAGTTGATGGATATCTCCTTAATTTCCAATTCTTGGCCACCACAAAAAGTGCTACTATGAATATTTTTTGCACATTTACATAATTATGTTATTCCATTCTCACAACACCCTATGAGGTAAATATGCAGGTATATTATCTCCATTTTATGAATGAAGAGACAGGCTCAAAGGCATGAGAATCGATAGTTAACACCTATTAAGTGAAAGCCCCTATACTAGCCTCTGGTGATACAAAATAATGTGATCTTGGCCCTCAAGGAGCTTACCTGTTGATGTTGAATGTACACAGATAGAATATAAGTTCATGAGCTGCCCATATTCATTCAGTTAATAAGTATTTGAGTCAGAATTTGAACTCCTCTCTTCCCAACTCTTAACAGCATTCTTCCCACCATTCTACAGGCCTTTCTTATGAGAAGTGTTAGGTTTGAGACAGTTGTTCTTTTAAGCATCAGGAACAAGTCTAAGCGGGATAGCCAGAGACTAAAAGAAAGATAAAAGAGAGCTATTTATGTAACATTGCAAAGCCTTAGTGCAGTGTTAGGTTACTAAAGCTTAAAAACGACATTAAAACTTCTGAGACATGCTGTATTATATAGAGAGATACATACTTGCAATGTAGATGAATGCAAAGTTTGTATCTAAAGAGGATTAAGAAAATTGACAGAAATAGAAGAATAAGGAATCCTTAGTGTTTGTAGCTACAGAAAGGGAAAAATCTTGCACATTTATTCAGACTAGATTTCATCTTTCTGGAGGTTACTTTAGATGAACAGTTTGAATAATGAATTAATTTGTGTCTGTCTTAGCTATTCTCTGATACAGCTGAAGAATGACTTGATCCGCTTTCCTCTGCCCTGTGTTCTTGGGAGACAGTTCTATACTTTGATATTTTGACTGAACAACAATTCATTCTTCTCAGCTTGCTGTGTTTTTATTGTTTTTGTTTTTGAAGGGGGGAAGACGGGGCAGTTGGGGTTAAGTGACTTGCCCAAGGTTACACTGCTAATAAGTGTTAAGTGTCTGAGGCAGAATTTGAACTCAGATCCTCCTGACTCCAGGGCCAGTGCTCTATAACTTGCTGTGTTTTTAATCATTTTTTAAATGATTTTTAAAAAAATTATTCTGGTGTTTTTTTTCACATTTAAACAGCATTTTAAAATGCTGTTTTTAATCACAGGTCTCTCCCCATCTGTGCATAGGATCAGAAATGAGAAATCTTATCAGGGAGACAAGTCAGTGATTTCTATCAGCTTCTCTTCACGTGGCATCTTTCTTGAACTGCATCTTCAGGAATTTGTTTTTATCCATCTTCGTGATTGTAACATGGTAGTTATCCCCTCTGCATCTGAGCTTCCCTTTTCAGGAGATGACTACATTGGCTTTCTTAGGACCTATTCTCATAATGGCACCAGTGACCATAAACTCAATCCCTTGCTGTAAGAATATTTATAGAGCATTTTACAGTTTATTAGAAACTTTCTTCACAGCCATCACAAGGTAGTACTGTAAATATTATTATTCCATTTTACGAATAAGGAAACCAAGGCTCTAGAAATTCAAAAGATCTATCAGAAGTCATACAATCTGGAAGTAGCAGAGGTAGAACTATAACCGTACTTTCCTACCTCTAAGCCCATTGCTTGTTTGTTTTTTCTCACTCTGCAGTTGCTGTACTTTCCTCTGGACTCCCTAACTGACTAAATTACATACTGCTTAAAGTCAAAATGAGTAAGTCAATATAATAGATATATTTACCAGCTTATTAACATCTAGGGGTCCAAATCAAAATAAGGATATTATGATTAATCATGCTATAGCATGAAGACCCCAGAGTTAAAGTTTCTCTTATACAAAGTATGAGTTAATGAGAGCTAAATACTAAATGAAAACTTTCTACTAGATGATCCCTAACATCTCTTCACCTTGAAATCTATCATCCTATGACTTAGTGCATGCATGTCCTTTGGATTATCCACAACTATAATTCATTAGAAACTGTAGTATTCTGTGGCTCATATCCATACAGCATTGCTAGAAGACATCAAGATGGAGCTTTGTTTCAGGGAGGAACCTGGGATCATTTAAAGCACTATAAACATTCTCAAAAGCACATTCTTCCTTTTGTTTAATTTTACGTAAGGCTTTTGCAGGTCGTTTTCCATTTGCAATGTCCGTCTGAGATATATGAACTGACAGACCAGGTCTTTGGATTATCTATATTATCCTTCCCCTTCTCAAGAGCCAGGAGAATCTGATGAACCTTGATATCTATGAAAGTGCTTTGTAATTATTATTTGTCATCACTCTTGTCCTTCAGCAGACTGATGGTGCCTTCATATTTTTAATAGTACATACATGATATTTTTTCCACTGGAGTGAAGTGGAACTTGTCCTTCAATGGTAGTTTCCACCCATCCCCAAAGGTTCTTGTGGTAAATGATAGTCCTGCCCAATTATTTGGGGTTTGGTGGGCTGGGTTTTTGTAATCCTACATTGTCCTGATTTTGTTATTGTAATTTCATTATAGTCATGCCCTAATGCCTGATGGCATGGAACCAGTTGTGACTTCTAAAAGTCTATTCCATCCGAGTGCAGATTCTGGCAGTTCCTCCCGAGCTGTGAAGACTTCAAGTTCAAATCCAGGGATAGATCACCATTTGAGCACCAGCCACGCTAAGCACAGGGTCTCCTCAGTAGAAGGTGAGCCACCAAACAATGAATGTTTTCTGGCTGCAGTAGCTCATCAACCTCTCTGCTAACGTGTGAAGAGGTTCCCAACCCTGTTGGAGAGAATACCCATGCTGATTTTTTAAAAAGCTTTTGAAATAGTGAATCCATTATTAATGTGTTGGGATCTCATGGTGGGGGGAAGCATAAACAGGGCAAGTGATTCATAACCCTGAAGTGCAGAAATACAATATACTTAAATAAAGAACACAAGAAATATGTCCAGTGTTTATTGGCCCTCATTTATTTTTGTCAGCTTAGCAAAGAGTTAGAAAGCAGGGCATGCATGGCCTGCTTTATTTGTATCTGTCTCTATTTGGTAACCTCCAGTAGAATATAAGTTTAGATTTTTTTTTTTGAGGCTGGGCATTTGGGGTTAAGTGACTTGCCCATGGTCACACAGCTATTAATTGTTAAGTGTCTGAGGCCACATTTGAACTCAGGTCCTCCTGACTCCAGGGCTGGTGCTCTATTCACTGTGCTACCTAGCCACCCCAGAATGTAAGTTCTTTTTTTTTTCTTTTTTTTGGGGGGAGGGATAAGGCAGGGCAATTGGTGTTAAGTGACTTACCAAAGGTCACATGGCTAGTAAGTGTGAAGGTCCTCCTGACTCCAGGGCCGATGCTCTATTCACTGCACCACCTAGGGGCCCAAGAATGTAAGTTCTTGAGGCCAAGAATTTATCACTCCTCTCCTTGTATCCCCAGGACCTAGACCTGTTCATAATAAACACTTTCTAAATGCTTATTGATTTGGATTTTCAGACAGGACATGAGGCCTCCACAGCCTGTGGCCTACCAAAGGATTTCCAGTGACCGGCAAAAACCATAAAGGAAACTTAAACATTTGGGGGGCTGCCCAAAATCCTTTGGCATGCTTGCTGGTCACTTGTTGCAAGTTATACAGACCTGCTATATAGTATAGAAGGATAAATGGCATTTTTTTTTTCACCAAGGGCTAGACCTACTGAAAACTCAGACTTGTAGAATATTCCTCAGAAAACTAGTCAGAATTAGTAACAAGATGGCAAACAGCTTCCAGATTGTCAAGTAGCTTCTGAAAAGACAAGACCTTGAGTGAAGTGGCACAAACCTGAGGAGGAAGGAAATTTAGGGGCCTAGATGGGGAAGATTTGTATCTTACTGGGAGTTGGGTAGTTTTTTTTTTTTGAGCGGGGGTAAGGGGTGCAGGTTTGACTTGCTTTATTTTTTTAATATTTTTTACATTGGAATAATTTCCTGATCTTCAGTAATACTGACCAAGAAGACAATGTTGCCTAATTGTGTGTATGACATTCTTTCTCTGTAGTTCCCCACTGGGACCAGGACAGATCCTTAAAATTAATCCGAGTTCATCTGCCTTTTGTATTGCTCTTGTTTGCATTATTATTGTTATTATGCATATTGTGCTTATACATTAGTTTATATAAATTTTTCCATGTGTCTTTGAATTCCTCATCCATTATTTCTTATGGCATGGTAACATTCCATTACATTCATATACCCCAATTTGTTCAGCCCTTTCCTAGTAAATGGGCCCCTAATTAACCAGGTTTTTGCTACCATTGAAGTGCTTCTAGGAATGTCTTAATACATGTAATACTTTTTTTTTCTGTCAGCTGTCCCTGAGATGTATGCTTTTTTTTTTAGGATTTCTAGAACAAAAAAGGCTTTCCCAAGCATTAGCTATTGGTTTAAAGACAACATATTAAAAGATGACTGAGGGGCAGCTAGGTGGCACAGGGAATAGAGCACCGGTCCTGGAGTCAGGAAGACATAAGTTCAAATCCAGCCTCAGACACTTAACAAAAAAACTAGCTGTGTGACCTTGGGCAAGTCACTTAACCCCAATTGCCCTCCAAAAAGCAAAAAAAAAAAAAGATATTTTTCTTAAAAAGATGACAAGTTGGGAAGACAGAGAAAGGGATTCTTTTCCTTGGTCTCACAATCTTCTGCTCCATATGGAAGAAGAGAGCTGATTCTAAGGTATTATCACTAGAACTAAGTCCATATTAAGGTCCACAAGGAAAAGAAAAAAATTAAGTAGATGGAAACTAATGGGAATAAATGTTCCACAAATCTGTAAACCATGAGCTTCATTCTCTGCCGTTTCACTCTTACTTCCCCCGTTGTGTATTTCCATCTATGAGCCTTTATTAGTACATCTCCTTTTAAGTTACCTAGGAGATAAGTGTACTGTGTAGTAATTGTATTGTGTAGTAAAGGTTTTCTTTGTGATTTTCCCTTTTGTTTGAGGTATAGGGAACCCACAGAAAACTGGGATTATGGCAGCGGCTTGAAAACTGAACATGGTGGGGGAAAAGTATCCTGTTGCTTGTACTCACCTGATCACCATGGTTGGGTCATTACTGATGAGTCTCATACTGTAATCTGTACATCAAGCTTTCAGTTCAAAACTCTGCCTCTTTTCTTTCACATGTAATCAGCAGTATGTTAAAATATCTTATAGGATCCAACCTTAAGCTTCCTACTTAGGAACTTACTTTGTTTTTCTAAATTTCCTGTCTTCAGATTGTGTAGATCATTGATATATATGTACATATGTACATACATACATATTATGTGTGTGTGTATACATCCCTTTCTCTCTCAGAGTCAGTTATGTCTCTTTAGTCCTTTTTATTTCTTATTCTCATCCAGTCATCACATGGATATTTTAAACTACCTCTTGTTTTAGGTTATCAAGGCATAAAAATCTTACATAGAATGGCTACATAGTACCTTACTAAACTAAAAGCTGTATGAGGACAGGAATGTTTAATACATATTAAGTAAACTTTACTTTTCAGCGTCTACCCACTCTGCAATAGTGGAATAAAATTTAATTAAATGAATCTTTAGTTTCTGATTTCTTATCCAATCACTAATATATGAGCCTGCTTTTATACTAAGGAAAAAGCAGTAAACTTCTTCTGTGATGGATTTGTAGTCAAAGGATTTAAGTTTGAATCCTGGCTCTACCACTGACTGCCTATATTACTTTTGTAAAGTCAAAGTCATTTAACCTCTTTGGGCCTCCGTTTTCTCATCTGTAAAATGACGGTGTTGAATTAGATGTCTTCTGAAATCTTTTCTATGTCTAAACCTATGTCGTGACAATTCTTCTATGTATACTGAAATATTTCTTTATACAATAGGAGTATGTTGTTTCCGCACTTGGTGACTTTTGAGGATGTGGCTGTGTATCTCTCAAAGGAGGAGTGGGAACAACTGAACCATGGTCAGAGGGAGCTCTACAGAGATGTAATGCTGGAGAATTATGAGAACCTTCTTTCACTGGGTTAGTATTCATTCCTGTGGAGATCTTCTTCCTCTATAAAACAGCTTTATGAACCATTTCATGGTCTCCATACCTAGACTTTATTACCATATTATCTGTGACATTACCCATTTCCTCTCATCTGCTGCCTATGTACCTAAAGCAGAGAACTCAGTTTCTTTTTTTAAAGTTCTGGCTTTCAAAAATAAGTGACGATATTTCATCTCATTAACTCAATCAGGCTTTCCAGTTTCCAAACCTGTTATTATCTCCCAACTGGAACAAAGAAAAGAGGCATGGATCCAAGATACTCAGGGCCCTGAGGAAAGGGATTTCTCTCTCAATTCTTACAGCAGTAAGTAGATAAGAGATGCATTAGAGTCAGAAGGCACAGTTGTTTTATGAGCTGTTGTATAGTACCAAAAAAAGTTTTTTCCTCTCTGTTCCTTCTGTGAGTAAAGGAACTGTCTCTCTTTCATTGGCAGGTCACAACCCTCTGCCAATTCTGCTTACAGATTTAATCCTACCCATACATTCTGTCTGCTTGGCTTCTCAGGGCTGTGTATTTCTTTCAAATACCTTAAATCTCATCTGTTTCCTAGGTCAGTTTGACTTCATTATACTTGTTCTCTAACTATCCCAAACATTTGTGCTTTTCTTTTAGGGCTCTATTTAACTTGTTTCCTCAGTCAGACTCTCCAGCCTTTTTATTCGACTTGTTCAGTTGTTTACGATCAGCTTACTCTCTGGCCTAGTATGCACTTCCTCACTCCTGTCTCATTCCCCTATTTGATTGCTAGACCTCCTATGGAACTTTTTATTCTGCTTATTCTTGATCTTAATTTCCGTTATGAATTTCGGTTTCTTCTTTTGCAGTTTATATTTTTTTAATGAGAAAAAGAGATAACGTTTGTTTTTTGTTTGTTTCAGGTTATAAGAACAGTTCTGAAAATGAAAATTTGATTCTAAGGCAAATTCCTCAAGAAGTTGAATTACTTGGAAAAGAATCAGAAAAACACCCAAAAGATGTTACCCAGGTCCCAGACTTAAGAAAAAGTAGCCTGGAGAAGCAGATAAGAAATCACAAAGAGAAGAGACAAAATAAACTAGTTTCTCAGCAGAGGGTTCCCCAACACGTTTCCCCAAAGAAAACTACTGGAAAAGAAAGAGGTCATGAATATAATTTTGGTAAAAACCTTGTGGTGAATTCTAATGTCGTCACTCATCAGAGAGTTGAAAGAAACCATACATGTACTGTATGTGGTCAGAGTTTTTCCCATCCTTTAACCTTAATTCAACATAGGAGAATTCATGGTGGAGAGAAGCACTATCAACATAATAATTATAGGAAGGATTTCAGTGACAAGTCACAATTCACAAGACAACTAATAATTCGCACTGATGAGAAGCCCTATGAATGCACAGAATGTGGGAAGTCCTTCAGTCGCAGTTCACACCTTACTTTACATCAGAGAATTCATACTGGGGAGAAACCTTACAAGTGTAACAAATGTGGGAAAACTTTTGGCACAAATTCTGATCTTATTCGACATGAGAGGATTCATACTGGAGAAAAACCATATAAGTGCAATGATTGTGGGAAAGCTTTTAGTCAGTCTTCAGTGTTTATTCGACATCAGAGAATTCATACTGGAGTGAGTGCCTATAAGTGTGATGACTGTGGAAGAGCCTTAAGCAGTAAGTTAAGCCTTATTGAACATTGTAGAATTCATACTGGTGAAAGACCTTTTCAGTGTGATGAATGTGGAAAAGCCTTCACTCACTTCACAAGTTTAATTTATCATCAGAGAATTCATACTGGAGAAAAACCTTATGAATGTAGTGAATGTAGTAAGGCCTTCAGTCGACATTCAGTCCTTATTCGACATCAAAGAGCTCACACTGGAGAGAAACCATTCAAGTGTAATGAATGTGGGAGTGCTTTCAGTAGAAGGTCAGTCCTTAATGAACATAAGAGAATTCACAGTGGGGAAAAACCATATGAATGTAATGAATGTGGAAAATCTTTCAGTCGGAGCTTCACTCTTATCCAACATCAGACAGTTCATAATTCAGACAAGCCTTTTAAGTGCAATGAATGTGGGAAAGGTTTTGGGTGCCGCTCACATCTTACTGTACATCAGAGAATTCATATTGGAGCTAAGCCTTACCAATGTAATGTGTGTAAGAAAGCCTTTAGTCGAAGCTCCATCCTTAACCAACATCAGAAAATTCATACTGGAGAGAAGTTGTATAAATGTAATGAGTGTGGGAAAGCCTTTAGTCGGGGCTCCATCCTTAACCAACATCAGAGAATTCACACTGGAGAAAAGCAGTATAAATGTAGTGAATGTGGGAAAGCCTTCAATCGGAGATTTAGCCTTATCCTACACCAGAGAATTCATTCTGGAGAGAAGCAATGTAAATGTGATAAGTGTGGAAAAGCTTTCAGTCGAAGACCCAATCTTATCCGGCATCAACAAATTCATGCAAAAGATAAATCTTATGAATAGAATATTTAAATGAAATCCTTTGCTGCCCGAAGATTAAACAAAGATAAATTATACCTAATTCAGTTTGTGAATGTAATTGGTATTGAAGAAGGATTATTTCTGTATCAGAATCTATTATTAATGAAGCAATATCTTATAGTACATTTTAAGGTCTTTTGAGAGCAATAGCT
>CM053594.1:68518267-68530104 GCA_028646575.1 Pseudocheirus occidentalis | reverse complement strand
AACTTCTCTTCCTCCAAGTGTTATCCTGAGGGATCTTTTATCCTTCATAAATCAAGAGGATGGTGTTACAGTCCTTGTTGATTAACGATGAAGGAATGTGGAAAGAGTAAATATAAGAAATGAGAGTGACACCTGGAATTTTGTGTGTTGGTAGATAATATAACCATACTCCCATAGGTAATAAGTGGTTAGAACTAGCAATCTTGATTCCGAGGCAGGTGATCTTTAACTATATTCTTCAGCCTTTCCCAATAGTGCACCTTTACAGTATTAAGCAGGTGAGTAAGAAAATACATCTGGAAATATCTAGGAGAGCAAAGCACTCCCTTATTAATTGAATTTTGTTGTCTTTTCAGTTATGTCCAACTTCCCATTTGGAGTTTTCTTTGCAAAGACACTGAAGTGGTTTGCATTTCCTTCTGCAGCTTATTTTACAAATGAGGAAAGTGAGGCAACCAGAAGGCCCCTCCAGCTGCTAAGTGTCTGAGACTAAATTTGAACTCATGAAAATGAGTTCCTGATTTCAAGTCCAGCACTGTGCCATCTGGATGTCCCTGTTCCTTAAATATTCCTCCTCATTTCCTCTGGTAGATTCAGGGGAAGGATGTAAATAGAGCTACTAAAAAGGAAGAGACATGGATGAAATTAAAGTTGTGGTTGCCAACTGGAATCTGAAGCCAGCTTCTAAGGGAAATAGATGTTCATTAATTGATTAGGCCTGCTTGTAAGGAGTAAACAGGAGGAAGATTTAAAGAGGTAATTAAATAATTTCTAGATAGCCAATTGTTGTAAAGATTAGAGAATGGTATGGATCTTGTTTCCTAAAAGAAGGAATATGAAATGGTGTCAAATGCAGCATACAAGTCGAGGAACTAAATGGCAAAACTTTGGATCTGATTGGGAGGAGGGTATGGAAGACTAGGGCAATTTGTCAGCACCTCTACTCACATTCTCTCTGGAATGATGTTAATGGGGAACATTTTGATAAGGATCACTGGCAAGAAATAGGAGCAATGCTAGGTAGGAATATATTATGAGTTGTCTGTACAAGAACAACTAGATAGGATAGGAAGCAGATCAGAAACCTGAAATGGCAGCAGGATGTTGTAATAATGGAGGGATTCAAGACTGTTTCTAGAGCTATCCCTCTAGCAGATGACAAATTATTGAGAAGCTTCTAAAATGACTTTGCTTTTCAAAAGAAGATTGGGTGGAACTGGTAGTTTGGGCCTAATTCTGAGTAATAAATGGCAAAACAGAAATGATGGGAACTTTGGGAAAACATGACCATTCCATCTTGTGAATTTGTAAAAAAGGAGAGAAAATCCAGAGATAAAAACACACTCTAAATTTTGAGAAAAATGAGTTTCAGATATTTAGAGACATGGTAAGTTAACATTCTAAAGAGGAAATAAACCTACATGTGACCTAAAGCATGAAGTTTTGACAACAAATATTCTAGTGAAACAGAAAACATCTAATGAGACGTGGATGAACAGGATATTCATTGACCACCTCATATTCCAAAGGTGTGTACAGAAGATGGAAGCAATGGCAGATACCTTAGAACAAATACAAGAATACAACATTAAAAAATCATTAGTTCTGACAATAAAAAGATAAAAGAAGGTACTTGAGTTACAGAAATGGTGTAGCTATATTTTATGCATTGCAATTCATTTACATGAAATGAATGATATATAAACAACTTGTATTGTTATTTAATATTAAATTTATAATCCTAAAAATGGATCTGACACATGTAGATTGTTTTGTTTTTTTGGAGAAAGAAGGTAGGGCCATCGGAGTTAAGTGACTTGCCCAAGGTCACACAACTAGTAAATTTTAAGTGTCTGAGGCTGGATTTGAACTCAAGTCCTCCTGACTTCAGGGCCGGTGCTTTATTTACTGCGCCACCTAGCTGTCCTATTGTGTCTGTTTTATCAACAAGATCTTTGGACTGGGAAATACAGAACAAAAATTATTACTAGAATCAAAGCCCAAAATAATTGAGAAAACAGTAATTGATTAGCTAACTATAGTCAGTGAATTTAGTTAACCAGTCCTGACCAAGCTAGATTTCAGGCTATTTAAAGGATTTGCTTTGTAATTAATGGCCTGGAGAGGAAACTAGATTGCCTCTGAGCAGTTAGTTCTTTTAATGATCCCATACTTCTCCCTTTAACACTTCTAATCTTTTGGTAACATATAGCTGAGTCATGGAATATGTTTCTGAAGGGTAAAAATCGTAAATCCCCCGAAGGATGTGAGAGATTATTATATTAACTGATTATTAATTTGTCATCTAGATTTTCTCCTATTTTCTCTAAAGGACATGAATGATTGATCTGATTACTCCAAGAAACATGCTTGTTAATTTTGGGGGCAGTCCACCAGAATACCTAATTTCTATTTAGAATGTAAACAATTCAGTCTGAATGAGCCTGCCTTGGGGAAAGGAACCCTTCTCCCTGTAGAATTTAGGGTAACCCAGATCCTGAAAGAAAACTAATCAGAGGTCTGGATGGACATGGCTTTCCTCTCCCCAAATTGTTGAAGGCTGCTGAGTCTTATGATCAAGTCACATTCTCAACAGGAGGAGCTGAAGACTTATCCTACCTTATTATTAAATCAAGGTTGATTTTTCACTTGTCAAATTCCCTTTCAGAGGTTTTTTGGTTTGGGGGGTTGGATTTGGGGGGGTTGTTGGGTTTTTTTGCTTTTTGGAGAGGAGAAGGCAGAGCAATTGTGGTTAAGTGATTTGTCCAGGATCACACAGTTAGTAAATGTTGTCTGAGGCTGAATTTGAATTCAGGTCCTCCTGACTCCAGGGCCAGTGCTCTAGTCACTGTGCCACCTAGCTGCCCCTCAGAGGTTTTTATAAGGCATCTCAGGGTCTTGCTTGGCTTCTTAGGTTACCGAGAGAAACCACTGACCAAGTTATTGATTGCCCAGAAAATTAATGTTAATGACTTATATAAAAACAAAAGATATCAATAAATATTTGTTGGTCCAGACCTACAATTATCAATGTAGGGATCTCCAGGAGCAGATTTTTTTTTGCAAATACATTTTCTTTGAACCGTACTAGAACTTTATTGATGCAATCTCTGTGATTTTTGTCGTTCAGTCATGTCCAACTCTTCATGACCCCATTTGGGGTTTTCATAGCCAAGATGCTGGAGTAGTTTGCCATTTCCTTCCATTTATTATACAAATGAGGAAATTGAGGCAAGCAATGTTGAGGGACTTGCCTAGCGTCACACAGCTAGTATTGGAATTAGATTTGAAGTCAAGATCCTCTTGACTACCCAGAGCTCCAACTAGTTGTCCCCAGCAGCACCTTCTTTGTAGGCATAAAATGTTGCATAAGGCAGGGAGAGGCTCTGACTGATCTGAGGATCAGGGTCCCACTGCCAGTAGGCATCAGAACTAGGTCTTTCTGTCTCCAAGGCCAGCTTTCTCCAATATGCCATGTGGTCTCATATCCCATTATCATTTGGCAGTCCCTTAAATACTTGACAGTTTCATATCCAGTTCTCCCCTTCCCAACTGTAATTCAGACTAAAGTTTTTAGGGGTGTGTGTGTGTGTGTGTGTGTGTGTGTGTGTGTGTGTGTGTGTGTGTGTGTGTGTGTGTGTGTGTGTAAGCAAGCTTTATCTTACAAAAAGGCATCTAGGTCAGGGAGTCAGAAGACCTGAGTTCAAATTCCCAGTGAATTATGGGCAATACACCTGCACAGTTGATATAAAAAGGGCATGTCCCTTTAAGCACTGACCACTCCAAACTCCTCCCTAACTCCACCTTTGCCCACCTAGTTAGCATAATTAACCTTTGACTAACAGTTTTATGGTTATAAAAACTGCGTCTCTAGCTCCTGCTCTTTGCAGGTTCCCTTAACCTTTTCCTGCCCACTGCAGAGCGTAAAACTTTATAACTGTCTTAGATCCCTGCACTTTGCAGGTCCCCCTACTTCTGCCTGCTGCTAAGTCAGCGTAATAATAAAATTTGTAACTTTGCCAAAAGACAGCTTGGGTCCTGTGAAATTCTTTCCAGACAAGATTCCACAAGGGATTCATATGAGATCCTTCAGACACCACCCACATCTCCCCAACCTCTGCATTCTCCATGCCAGTGTAAACCTTTCTATGTGAATTAACAAAAGAACGAATGTAAACATGTAGGAACTTCTGACTATATAGAACACACTCTGCTGAGCATTGGATACACAAATAGAAAGGTAAGAGAGTCCCTGATCTCAGACAGCTTGCATTCCATAAAGGAGGTAGTACACACAGAAGATTCCAGCTGGAAATCTGATGGAAAGATCCTATGGTCCTTAAGGGGCAGCAGCAAAGCAAACGCCTCTTCTTTAATGTCATTTCTGATAAAAATCACCTCTGTTTCTGATGTTGAATCAGAAACAGCTGCCAGGCTGCAAATCCACCAGACTTGCTTCCAAGGATGATGGCTGAGGGCTCCACTTGCTACCTACCTATATTTGGACCCCATCACTTAACTGAACCTCTGATAGTATGCAAATCTGATAGTATTCTTTCTTCTTAGTTCCATTTTTGCATTTGACATTGTTAACAATGCTCTGTTCCTGAATAATCTCTGAATTTTTTTACACTACTCTCTTGTGGTTCTTCTAATCTATCTAACTCAGGGGTGGTGAATCTGCAGCATAGAGACCACATGTAGCCTTCTAGGCCCTTGGGTGCAGCCTTTTAACAGAGTCCAAGTCTTACAGAACAAATCTTTTTATTAAAGGGATTTGTTCCGTGAAGTTTGGATTCAATCAAAGTGTTGTAGTTTAAACCCAGGGATGCTAACATCTGCTATGCTGGGAGCTCTTCCCACCCAAAAACTGTTGCAGTTTCATAATTCAGAGTTAGACCCTTTCTAATTCAAGTATAGGCATTATTGAGATTGATGCCTCTCATGAAGCAGGTTAACTTCCATGAGGAACCAGCAACTTCAGAGAAGGCAAGATGGATTTTTATAGGGTAAATATGCGCTTATATAACAGAAATCATGAATATTAAAAAGGCAGGAGGGGTTTGTTAAGGGATTAGGTAATGGATCATGGTCCTGTCTGGTCAAGATAGATAGTTAGGTATTGTGGTCCTGTCTTAGGTTGGATGGATGATGTGATTGTGACTGAGTACAAGAATACATCTGTTTCTATGAGAATGGGTCTGGGGGCAGTGACTAGCTAAATACAGTAGCTGGGTTCCCATCACATGGACACACCTGCTGTTTCTGTGGGAACTAAGAGTTCAGGGACACACCTGATGTTCTAGTGAGCAGTGAGGCACATATGAAAAAGCTAGGACATTGGCAAGGGAGAGGGCTAGGTAGGTACAGAGGAGCCTATAATGAAGTTAGAATATTGGGCCTGAGGGCAGCTTTATTAGAATTCCATCAAAAGGGCTGCACTTGAAGACTTAGAGGGTCACATGCAACCTTGAAGCCACAGGTTCTCCACCCCTAATCTAACTAATCAATCTTCAGACTTCTTTGATCATTCATTACCCATATTATGCTGTCTAACTGTGGGTACTCCTCAAGACTCTGTCCTGGGCCCTCTTTTCTTCCCACTCTATACTTTTAGTGATCTCATCATCTTATATGGATTTAATTATTATCATCTCTATGAAGATGACACAGATCTATATATCCAGACCTAGTATCTCCCCTGAGTATCAGTCCTGCATCACCAACTGCATAATGTACATTTTATATTGAATTTTCTGGAGACATTTCTATAACCCCCAGGAACAAATATAAAATGCTCTGTTTAGTATTTAAAGCCCTTCACAACCTGGACCCTTCCTACCTTTCCAGCTTGTGCTTTACTCCTCTCCAGACCCTCTAAGGCCCAGTTTCACTGACCTACTTATTCACACAAAAATCTCTATCTCTTGACTTTATGCATTTGCAGTGGCTACTCCATCTCCCTGGGATGCTCTCTCTCCTCACCTCTGACTCTTTGCTTCCCTGGATTCATCCAAGATTTAAATCAAATCCCACTTTTATGATCCTTCCCTTTGCTAACCCCTTCCCTCAAAGAATAGTCTTAATGAGGGGAAGAACATTAGAACATAAAACTGGTGAAAAGTATTTTAATTTTAATTAATTTAAATTTAATTAATTTTCAGTTTAAGAATTAATGGTGGGGGCGGCTAGGTAGTGCAGCGAATAGAGCACCGGCCCTGTTGTCAGGAGTACCTGAGTTCAAATCCAGCCTCAGACACTTAACACAAAAAACTAGCCATGTGACCTTGGGCAAGTCACTTAACCCCACCTGCCCTCCAAAAAGCAAAAAAAAAAAAAAAAAGAATTAATGGTGAAACACATCTGGAGAAACCATGTAATTCGTTACAATATCAATTTTGTTCCCAATTTGCCAAATCTTGTTTAAAAGATCAGGATTACAGTTCTAGAACATAAGAGTCCTCAGAGACCACATTTAGTCAAATACCTGCATTTTACATATGAAGAAACTGAGACCCAGAGAGCTTATGTGATTTGTCCAAGATCATGCAAGTAGATTTCAGAGGCAGTATTTAAACCCTGATCCTTGCCTCCAGAGCTGTTACTCTTTCACCTATACGGTTTATAAATATTTTCTTCTACAGAATCATAAATATAGTCTCTTTTTGTCTCCTGGCTGGACAGGCCAAAGAAAAATAATTGCTTAATCATCATCATGATGAGAGAAAGCTGATGGCACAGTAGAGAGAGTATTGGATCTGAGTCAGAAAGACCTGAGTTCAAATAAGACTCTTATTAGCTAGGTGACCTTAGGTAAGTCACTTAACCTCTCTACTCAAGCTTCCTCACCTGTAAAATGGGGATAACAATAGCACCTCCCTAGCAGGTTTGTTGGAAGGATCAAATAAGACAATATTCGTAAAATAAAAAAAGTATTTAAAAAAAGTGCCCCTGGCACATGGTAGGTACTCCTTCCCCTTAATTTCAATTCCAGTCAGATTACTGGGGAAGGTTTCATTTTAGGAAATTCACATTTCTTTTTAAACCAGTTCCAATTTTATTGGGAACTGCTTTCCCCCTCTTCCTGAACAAAATGTCATTGTATGAAAACACATATATATATAAGACAATAACCAAACATTTTTACCAGTGTTTTTTTTCTTCCTATAACCAAAAAGATAGCACAATAGTTCATTCCCCCCCACCCCCCACCCTGAGATCTACCCCATATACTAGCACTGTCTTTTTTTTCCTTAGAGAAAGGAGGGAGTCTATTATAACTCTCTAATTTCTGGAGCATAACAATTTGTTTTTGACAGGTTCTCACCATACACTAAAATCACTAGATCTTTTTCACCCATAGTGTTATATGGTCATGCCTTCCCTATCCTATACCTTTGCAGCTGACTTTTTAAAACTTTATTGATCCACTTTGTTTTGACACAATAAACACTTCCAAACAAACCTCTGATCAAAAAGAAAATCCTTGAAAAAGAATTAAGCAAAATTTCCTAATAAACAGCATATATTGCTTTCCATTTTTTATTTTACTAGTTATTATAAGGAAGTATGTGCACTTTAATAGTTGATATTTTGAACCCAAGTAAAGGATTTCAATATATCCCTATTAAATGTCTTGTTATGAGATTCAGCCCATGGTTTGATCTTTTGAGATATTTTTGGATTCAATCATATGTCATCCTGAATCATAGATTTAGAACTATAAGCATATTAGAGGCCATATAAGCCAATCCTCTTGCACCCCATTTTGAGGGTGAGGAAGCCAATAAGTAGAGGGGCAAAGTGATTTGCCTGAGTTCACAAAGGGAGTAAATAAAAGATCCAGAATTTGAACTGTGATTCCAAATCCAGCATTCTTTCTACAGTACTATGCTGCCAGTGTTCTGGCTCTCCCTTCAAACTTTGTTTCATTTGCAAATTTGATAAGCATTTCATTTATACCTTCATATAAGACACTGAATTTTTTTAAATGACTAATGATGAAGTAGGAAAAGATACATTGGGCACTCTATTAAAGACCTCCCTCCAAATGGTCATTGCTCCGTTTATGACCATCAGGCACTCAACCAGTTTTGAATCTCTTTAACTCCATCATCTACCAGCGTCACTCTGGTAGATTATCACTCTGTCCTTATCCAGAAGGATCTGTTAATTCATACTGTAAAGGAAACTCATGAATGTAATACATGAAGGAAAGCCTTTGTTAGTCACTTCTCACTCAATAGCAGATATCACTCTCAAGTAAGTTCATGAATATGATAGATATTGGGGAAAGAAAATGTTAGAAACTAGAGGGTCCACAGTGTATGAAAATCCCAAAATAGGTTATACACACATGGATAACTAAATTTACATATGTGGAGAATTGTTCAGCCACTCTATGCTCTTTCCTTACCCTGTAACTAATTAATTTCCCAGAGGGATTACTCAGTTTAAAATGCTTTCTCTTTTCTGAAAAGTTAAAGTACAAAGGACCTAAGAAGGAAGATGCTATCCACCTCCAGAGAAAGAACTAATAGGGGGTGGCTAGGTGGTGCAGTGAATAGAGCACCTGCCCTGGAGTCAGGAGGACCTGAGTTCAAATCTGACATCAGACACTTAACACAAAAACTAGTTATGTGACCTTGGGCAAGTCACTTAATCCTGATTGCCCTCCAAAAAGCAAAAAACCCAAACAAACTGATAAATAGAAGTATGCATTGTATGGTTTTACATACATATATACATACACACATATGTCAAAGGGTGGCCTCCAGAGCAGGGAAGGAGGCAGTTCAGAACTTAAAATGTAGCAAATTTAATTTTAAAAAGAAATTATATTAAAGGATTGGTAATTTTCTCTATATTTTTTAGCTCTGAACTCCTAGCCATAGGCAGAAATCTGGCATAATGTACATTTCCAGACAAGATCCCTCACAGCCATATTCCCAAATCATATTCTAGATTAGCAATGTTGAGGAAAAAATGCTATTATTATTATGTAAATGTGAGTGACATAATTCTTTAGTTTGGCAACAGAAGCATAGTTCTAATCTACACTAACTTCTAAATCCCAAGATTAGTGTAGTGCTCCAAATGTTCTATGGATGTGACAAATTCTGTAACGATTCTGTCTTTTCTGGTTCAGTGCTTACATATTTGTTCCTAATCACTACCATTGACCCTACCCAGTGCATTAGCCCTTGTGTCAAAGATTAAAAAAGAGGGCAGAAAAGCAGTTTAGAAAAATCAAGCCTACATTGACTGCGTCTGACCAGTATATGTCATATTCCACTCCCATAGTTCTCCCCTTCTGAAAAGAAGGGAAATATGTTTTCTGAATTCTTCTCTGGGGTCAGTTTTCTGATTATTATAATAATGAAGCTTGCAATAGTTTTGTTACTGTTGTTCTTTCTACTTACATTGTAGTCACCATAGATTGGTAGCTAGGTGTCGAAGTGGAGTATATGACCTAAAGTCAGGAAGACATCTCCCTGAGTTCAAATATGGTCTCAGACACTACTTGCTGTGTGACCCTGAACAAATCACTTAATCCTGCTTGCCTCAGTTTCCTCATCTGTAAAATTAGCTAGAGAAGGAAATAGCAAACTATTCTAGCATCTTTGCCAAGAACACCCCAAATGGGGTCACAAAGAGTTGGATACAACTGAAAACAACTGAACAACAAAGCTGCTCGCTTAGCCATTCCATAAGTGATGAGCAAATTGTTTTGTTTCCAGTTCTTTGCTACCACAAAAAGTGCTGCTATGAATGGTTTTATGTACATGAGGTCTTTATGAGTATGTTTCTTTTTTCTTTTTCTAATTAGTTTTTTAAATTATCAAACAATTATTTTTTTCTTCTCCCATATTTCTCCCACACTGAAAAAAAAAGACAAAAAAATAGCTGTATCATATAAACACAGTCAAGCAAAACAAATTACCACATTGGCCTTGTCCAAAAATTCTTTCTAAGAATAAGTTTTTAAAATTACAATCATATCTAACCCTGTGCCACCTGAGAAAAGTTCATGAATGCATGCTTTGGGGCAGCTAGGTGGCACAGTCAACAGAGCACTGGCCACTTACTAACCTTGTGACCTTGGGGAAGTCACTTACCCCAATTGACCCAGCCTTCCCCCCTTCAAAAAGCAAAAAAAAAAAAAAAATTGCATGCTTATTGGTTGAGTGATCAAGCTGATTTAATTACAACTGTTTTGTAAATCACCTTGTGAGAAAATATTCCATCTAGTCTAGAACAGGACAATAAGAGCATTATACCTTAACTGTAACCTAACTGTAACTAAGTGTCTATCTAAAAGTAGGACATGGGAGAACCACTTGAATTATATCTCTGAGGAACATTTTACCTACTCTCACCCCATCATTTGGGAGGAGCTATGACTATATCAGTAATGCTGTTATCCTTGTGCAGATGGTAATTGAAATCCTATGAGAAGATGACCAACTTGTGTAAATGAACATTGAGGAAGAAGAGCAAAGGCCCCAGATGACAGGAAGTAAATGAGGAAATTGGGCGAGGTTGTTCATTTCTTGAATTTAATGAGGATTTGGATATTGGACAGTCTGTCCAAAGCACGGGAGGAATGGAGGAGCAACAAGGGATATAACCAGAACCCAGCGAGGAAAAGGTACGATGGGTCCAGTCACAGAGGGGAAAGGGCAGAACCAGAATCTTGGAGTAACTTTCAGGGAACCTGTGCTATAAATTGTATGCCAAAATACTGTGTAATTTTCTTGTTAATCCTAACTTTGCAACAGCCTCAATAGTCAGGTGAAACAAATATGGCTTCGGGAAAGCAACGCGATCTTCCATCACTCCAAGCCGCCTGAAGCAACCATTCACACCCCCATTACAGACCGGGTTAAGACCGTGATGCCACTGCTGGTTGATCAGCAAACTTGACATCTTGCGTTTATATGGGGTAAGACGGCGACACCTTAAATCTCGGTGCTTGGGGATTTCCAACTGGTGACTTTCTTTAGGGCACTGGGTGTTCTTTAGGGCTGGGCAGAGTCTGAGTGTGTGGGTCTCTACAGAGGGAGATCTCAATGTCATTCAAGAGGAGCAATAACGGAAAGCCTGCAGGTGAACGAATTTCCAGTAGAAGTGACAGGTGAAGAAACTGAGGGACATGAAGGCTGAATGGTTTTCTTGAGAAAGCGGTGGGAAGTAGAGTGGAGCAAACTTTAAGTGGGAATTTGATTTCCTCCCTTCCTTCCTCCACTCTGGCACCATTCCAGACTTCTTTCCTTTCCCTCCGGGTAAAGCTTTCCCTCCACTAGGCTCGAGCTTCTCTCGGAAGAACCATAGAGCTGGGAAGTCGAACTCCTCCCGCATCTCCTAGAGCTTCTCGGAAGTGCGGCTACAGCGCAATGGTAGTGAACTTCCTGTCATGGGCCTCACTGGGCATCCGGCTGCTGAGCCGGCTTTCGGTGATGCGTCCTAGGGTAACTGAGGTTTCAGTGGAGGAGGCCTCGTGGAGTGAGGGTGAGGGGCTGGGAACCCCCAAGACTAGAACGGCGCCAGGGAACGAATGGCTACTCCAGCTCAGCTCCCCTCCCCAGAGGGGAAATGAGGAGCCTGGGCTGGAGTCCTGGGGTGGACTGTGGGGTAGTCCCCTAACCCCCGTCTAGTTTCTGGGCAAAGTCCTTATCAGACCTTTGGACGATGTCCTATGGCCAGAGCGGTGGCGTAGATATCCAGCGACCTTTGTTCTGGTCTCTGTCACTGAGTAAATTGTGTGATTCTTGCACAAGTCACATCCTTTTTTTGGGTGGGAGGAGAGACTGAATGACCTGTCTGCGGCTATCCTT
>CM053594.1:68492154-68517767 GCA_028646575.1 Pseudocheirus occidentalis | reverse complement strand
GGAGGACCCTGCATGTTGGTATTTTGGGGTCTCAGGCAGCCCTAACCCTCTAAAACCAAGATATAAAGTTAGGTCATCTGATTTCTAATTGGAGGAAAGATTAGGAGCTTTCTGAGTTGGGATGAGGAGAGTGAGCAGGTGCAGTGCCCTAAAGAGGTATCTCACTTCCCCCCAGGTGTGCATATTCAGTCAAAGAAACATGGAAACAATAACTGATCAGTATGGAGCTGATTTTCGAATAAAACATATGAGTTGTTTGAGATGTATAATGGTGAGAAAACTCTTTACATCAGTCTTCAGCTCTGACTAGGTTTCTGGTTAGCATAACCTAGATCCTTAGTTAAGGGTCTCTAAGCAGCAAGTAGAAGTGGCCCAACTTCATAACCATGCACAGTTAGGTTCAAACAGTAAATAGTTTTCTTACAAGTCACATAACAGTAATAGGGAAGCTTGAGACAGTCCTTTATATCCTCAAGTGCAGCCCTTTGACTGAATCCAAATCCCCTGGAGTAGACCTATAGTCAAACAGAAAGGAAACAGCCAGATCCAGAATTGAGTGGCAAGATGGAGTCAGTACAGTTCACTCAATTCCTACAATTCCCTCAGTTGCCCCCTTAGATTCATGGGGGAAGAGCCAATCTATTCCCTCCATAAATCACTTATCCATAAGCCAAATTCCTGAAGTTTTTCATATATTCATAATCAGGATTACATAAGTCAGGCTACAGATCAAAGGAGGACTATTTTGAGAGGTGAGATTTACATGTCACCAAAGTAACCAAGACAATTCAGCAAACAAACATCATGAAACAAAAGGCCAAAGCAATACAATGATGATCATGAATATTAACACCAAGTCTCTTTACAACCTACTGAGCCACTTCTAATATCCATTTAATCATCTTGTCTTGAATCTCAGATGTTCCATGTACTCCTCTCATCCTTGGATATCTTTATTAGGACATTCTGGAATAGATCTCTTTCTCAGGGCAGCTCTGAAAGGGGCACTGCTTCTCTGGTTTCAAATCACTTGTAGAGATTCCTAGATAATTCTGATAAAATCTGCTAGTAACAGTGTTTAATGCAGTCTAGTACAATGTCTTACATTTGGCTTTTCAGTAATTAGTTCATGTGGTGAAAACCAGTTCAAGACTTATAGTTCTGATCCTATTAACAAATAGAGTTATAAGAACATCAAATTAGAAACCCATAATTCACCTAAAATTTCAGAGAATTTCAGTTGCTATTTATTTTTCTTTACCTTAGCTCAGATATAAAAATCTATTTAAAAAATTTATGAAGTAAATAAATTCTTCTGTCTTTTATAATTATCAGATGGCAGACCTCAGCTGTCCCCCCTCAGAACTCAATAAATCCAACCAAAAATAAACAAGAAAGGAAGTAAGGAGGTAAATAGAATATTAGAAAAGTTAGATATGACAGACCTTTAGCATGATTTAGACATAAGCATTGAACATAGGTACATAATAAGCAAATTAGAAGATCAAGGAATAGTCTATCAGATCTACAGAGGGAGGAAGAATTCATGACCAAACAAGATATAGAGAGTGTTACAAAATGTAAACTAGATAATTTTGATCTTACTAAATTAAAAAACTTTTGTACAAACAAAACCAATGCAACCAAGATTAAAAAGAAAGCATAGGGTGGCTAGGTGGCGCAGTGAATAGACCACCGGCCATGGAGTCAGGAGGACCTGAGTTCAAATCCGGCCTCAGACACTTGACACAAAAACTAGCCGTGTGACCTTGGGCAAGTCACTTAACCCCAACTGTCCTCCAAAAAAAAAAGCATAAAGATGGGAAACAATTTTTACAGCAAGTGTCTCTGATAATATCAAGGCCTTATTTCTCAAATATATAGAGAACTGAGTCAAATTCATAAGAATACAAGCCACACTAGCCATGTGACCTTGGGCAAGTCACTTAACACCAATTGCCCTCCCTTCCCCCCTGCAAAAAAAAAAATACAAGTCACTCTCCCTTGTTAAATGGCCAAAGGATATGAACAGGCAGTTTTTGGATGAAGAAATCAACGCTATCTATAGGCATATGAAGAAGTTCTCTAAATCACCTGTGATTATAGAAATGCACATTAAAACAACTCTGAGGTACCACCTCACACCTATCAGACTGGCTAATTTGACAAAAAAGGAAAATAATAAGTGCCACATGTATGAAAATTGGGACACTAATGCACTGTTGGTGGAGTTGTGAATTCATCCAAACATTCTGGAGAGTAATTTAGAACTATGCCCAAAGGCCAACCAAACTGTGTATCTTCCCTTTGATCCAGCAATACCACTTCTAGGTTTGTATCCCAAAGAGATGATAAAAAAGGGAAAAGGATCTACACTGCGAAAATGTTTATAACAGCCCTTTTTGTGGTGGCAAGATATTGGAAATTGAGGGGATGCCCATCAACAGGGGAGTGGCTGGACAAGCTATGGTATATGAATATAATGGAATACTATTGTGCAATAAGAAATGATGAACAGAAAGATTTCAGAAAAACCTGGAAGGACTTGTATAAACTGATGCAAAGTGAAATGAGCAAAGCCAGGAAAACGTACTCATTTTCAGAAATATTGTGTGATCAGTCACAAATCACTCAGTTCTCAGCAACACAATGATCCAAGACAAGTACAAAGGATTCACGAAGAAAAATACTACCCATATCCAGATAAAGAACTGAATGCAGATTGAAGCATTTTTTTCACTTACTTTATCTTTCTCGTGTTTTGGGATTTGCTTGTTTGTTTTGCCTTTTGATCTGTTTCTTCTTTCACAACTATGACTAAGTTGGAAACATTGTTACACAACAGCACATATATAAACTATATCAATGCCTACCATTTTCAGAAGAGAGGCAGAGAGAGAGGGAGGGAGAAAAACTTGGAACTCAAAATCTTGTACAAATGAATGCTAAAAAATTTCTTGACATGTAACTGGGGAAAAAAATAAAATACTATAAAAGAAATAATATTGTCAGACAAATACTTTAAAATGGGGCAATAATTTCATTTTCTTTACAATTATCAATGCAATTTTATATGTAAAATTCTTAATCCCATTTTGAAAACTTATTACTGGAACATAGTGGAAGTCTGAATTTCCATGCTAAATACATTTGGAAGTTAGTCATATACATTTATGTATATAGTTCCTAGAATAAACAGTCTAATCCTGTTATTTTCTCTAAATTTACTATTCCACTTAATTAGAAAACTTTTACATTGCATTTTTGTCTTATCACTTTACTTAATTCCCACTTTAGCCGGTTATCATCCCTGTATTATAATTTGATGACAAATACAGATAAAAATTGTTAGATTTTTTGTACTTGCATCCTATTTTTAACTCAGAGATATTCCAATATAGAGCTGTTAGTGAACAGATTTAGTATAGTACTTACAAAACTTCTATTGCTTACCTGCCCTGATTATAGAAATTTGCTATGAAAGGAAAAGGAGGGACATAGTTACAATAGTGTCAAGACTTATCCCCTCAAGGGCACAGGCTGATCTAACATATAGTACAAAAGAGGAACTACTCCCTTAGTTCTGTCTGTTTCCAGGTACAAGTAATATTTGACAGCCAAACATGTAGTCACAAGGTATCAAAAGCCAGGCTCAGGATTAACCAGACAGGGAAATTTCCTGTTCAGGCAGGAAATAACACAATGGGGAAACTGAGTCAAGAAGATCCTACTTTAGGGTATGCCAAAGTTGTCTCCTAAACTTTTTCCAGGGACAAATGTCCACTTGTAACAGTTCTTAGACTGTAGCACATGGCAGTTCTCACTGTTAGCTTCATGAAAATTCGGACAAGTATCCCTGTAATCAAAACTCAAGATAATAGTAAATTATAGTCCCAAGAGCTTTTACTTCAAATAGCAAAATTTTACTAACCATATCTTAGAACTTAAATATCTTTAAATCATACTATACATTTTCATAATTTTTATAAATGATAGCTAAGAATTTTCAAATGAAAACTCACTATTATATCTTAAAGCAAAATATACCCCATCACACATTTAACAGTTTTCAAATATCTATTTTATCGCATTCTTTTAAAAGCTCAATTCATAATCTAATAGCATCCAGATTTAAAAAAAATTTTTTAACAGCATTTATGACACAACGGTTTTCCAAATATCACAATATAAGAGAGATGGCATCAATTTAATCGAATGCATTTCCAGATTATTATAAATAGAAAATCACTCATTGTATCACCTTTGGAATTTTATACTAGTTACATCTAAAACCCAATATGTAATTACAATCAATTAAAGAAATGATAATAACCGTGAACATTTATATCATACTTACCATATGCCAGTCACTGTGTCAAGCACTTCACAATCATATCACTGATCTTCACAACAACCCCCAGGAGGTAGGTACCAATATTATTTTGCCCTTTACAGATCAGGAAATGCAGCACTGGAGCTCAGAAGAGGAACTAAGATCTATCTGCAAGTCACCTGCATAGAGATTATAGGATCATAGATCCAAGAGGGAAGGCCCCTGAGAGGACATTTTAGTTAGTCATTTTGCAAATCAAATGAGATAACATTTGTGAAGCTCTTTGCAAACCTTCAAGTTTTATATAAATGTTTGCTATTATTATAATTATTTACATATGAGGGAACTGAGGCCCAGGGAAGTTAAGTGACTTGCCCAATGTCACACAAGTAAATGTCAGGCAAGGGTTAAACCTAGGTCCTTTGATTCAGAGTTAGTGTTACTTCCCCCATACCATGCTGAGATGATAATTCTTTTCAGAGTTTTTGACAAATTATATAAAAGAATTGGGGTTTTTGTGTGATTTTTAACACAGCAAGTAGCATCATTTCATGGGATATTCGATCATTGTGTTTATGATGAGAATTTGCACAAAGACTACTGTGAAAATAGTTGTAGTTTATGCACTAATTTCTATTGTATGGAGAGGCAGAGAAATTCTACCAAGAACTCAATGAGACATTTTAAATTAGAGCAATTTATACTTTAGTACTTGGTGACTTAGCTATAAAAGCTGTAAAACATGTGTGTATGTATTAGAAAACATAGCTTTCCCCAAGAAAATATGCCAAAGGTTTCTAGGATACATAGAAATCTAGAACATTCTAGGGAATGCAAGCTGACCAGAAATGAAGAGATAGCTGGTCCAGGAGCCCTTCTTAAATAGAAGATTTGGGAGAAGCTTTACTTTCCTCCCTTCACTTTCTCAACCTTACCCTCGGTGAACCAGTTCAATTATACACTATTCTTCACACACCAGTTCAGTCTCGCTTTATTCTATTGCCAGTCATACCTTGACAAACTCTAGTCTTGGATTACTCCCACCATCTACTGTCTTCACTGCTATTCACATAAAGCTAAAGAAGATCATGAAGCCTTGCTGATTGTATCCATTACAAATTTGTGTTACATTATCTCAATTGGACCCTCAGTAAGTAAAATAAGACAATCCTCTTGTACTTCCCTATTTCATTCACCACAGTGGCCACTCCAGACCTTTTCATCCATCCTCAAGCCTCTCATGTCACTCCCTGCCTCATATTTCTCCCATTCTGTCCATCCTCTAATCAGCTGCTAAAATAATCTTCCTAAAGCACAAATTTTGCCATCTCAGCCCCTTCCTAATTCAGAAAAGGTGGACAGAGTTGCAGTGTCTGGGTGGCAGACAGGAGGCAGATCTCAGTGCCAGGTAATGGAAGAACTGAGAAAAGAAAAGGGTTAAAATGAAAATAAGATTGCTAGTTGTGGAGCAGACCTCCCATAGAGCACAGTAGAAGGGGCAGGTAGATCTGGAATGGCACATTTGTGTAGTATGGTTGAGCAGCATAGCAGTGAGAGGGAGTAGCTGGGAATGTGGAACAGGGCTTGTCTTCTGCAGCCATGAAGTTGGAATATAATAGCCATTGAGAAATGAGCCCAGGCAAAGTATCAGTGGTTAGAGACAGGCCTGTTGAGAAAGGCAGGATATTGGGCTTTTTGAGGTCTAGCCTCATTGGTAAATGGTGATGTCTCCTATTTGTTAAAATTTGGTCTCCTATGTTGATAAATGGTGATATCTCCTCCTCAGGAGGCTAGATGCCCAGCAGACAGGAGCAGATCCTGGTGTGGGCTAAGACAAATCATTCAGGAGGCAGGAGGTAGCAGTGGGAATTAGGCCTTGATGGAGATGGACTGTGAAGCTTAGAGATTAAAGGCAGGTATTCTAGATCTGGTGTCTGATGCAAGAAGGGTGACTGCATTGGAATAGTATACATAGAATAGAGTCTGGACTGAAAGTGACATATTTGAGATCATTGAGGGATTAATTCTCAAGATATCTGGAAAGCGGAGGATATCAGATACATAGAAAAAAATCAGTCATCAAAACTGAAACAAGGCATCTGATAAAATATGCCTGGTTTACCTCATCACAGATTTCAGCCTTAAGTATCCTGCTTGGTGTCTTAGTTTGTCTACTAGTAGCAGATCAACTAATATCACTGGGACATATATGGACCCCAAGCAGCTGTTTTACCCAAGACGAGGTAACATCCTGTTTCCACATCTCTCAGCAAACTATCCACCATCCTTGCTCCTTAGCTCTTAAGGTCATTAAAGTTACCCAAGACGAGGTAACATCCTGTTTCCACATCTCTCAGCAAATTATCCACCATCCTTGCTCCTTATCACTTAAGGTCATTAAAGACCAAATTGTTTATACTGAGATTGGTGGAAATAAAAACATCTTTATCATTAATTAATTAAGGCTAATTGTCACATTAATTAACGTGTGTTTATACTGTATATGACCATCCATTTTTTATTTTCAGTTTTTCCTAGTGGTTGCCCAATTTACATTTTTTTTATTAAATTGGTTTATTTACTTTTAGTTTGCAACATTCAGTTCCACAGTCCCTTGAGTTTCAGATTTTCTCCCCCTCTTTTCCCTCCCTCTATCCCTCCACCCCCCCCATATAGGATATAGATATAGGATCTACAGATATCTTCCCATTAATCATTAGTAGAAGGATTGTAACTGATGGAATCATTAGTAGAAGGATTGTAACTGATGGAATGATCAGTGGGAAAGAGAAATAGGACAAAACAAGAAAAAGAGACAGACCAAGTAATTTGTTTAATTCTGCATGCTTAATATATTTTTAAGCCACATAATTGTCCTTAGTTGTTTGGTAATACATATATACATAACATATATCATACATATATACATACAGACATACATATTTATAATCACACTTACATACACACGCCTCTTGTGCATTGGAAATAAATAAGTATTCCTCATATGGTTTGAACTTCTATTTTGAGCTCATCCCTGAGCTTCCAGTAATGTGTTGTTTCAGGAGCCTGTGACCTTTGAAGATGTGGCTGTATTTTTCACCGAAGAGGAGTGGGGGCAGCTGGACCCTGCTCAGAGGGAGCTCTACAGTGATGTGATGCTGGAGAATTATGGGAACCTGGTTTCACGGGTAAGATCTCATTCCAACAGTTACCATACCAGAACAACCTTCCTTCTGAGAAAAATCCAAAACCTCTCTTCTGAAGCCAAAAAGACCTCTCTCTGACCCCTTGCTATTATATCATCTGTGTTGTTGGGGTTTTTTCTCTCCTTCCTACATCTGTAGGGGCTTAATTTGAACTCTGTGATTTCTACTCACAAATGATCATACTCCATTTCCTTCTCCATATTCAGGATTACCAGTCTCTAAACCTGATGTCATCTCTCAGCTTGAGCTGGGAGGAGAGTCATGGGGACTGAATGATACTGGAATTGAGGAAAAGGAGATCTTTAGAGATGTTTCCAGAGGTGAGTAAATAAGAGCCTGTCACATTGGAGACAGAGAAAGAAAAAAGAACATAGTAACTCTGTGATTCACAATTTGAAATGTCAGAGGAAAGTTTTTCCTAGGGCACCTCACTTTTTCCTCTGTAGTGAGTGCCAAGTTACCTTAAAGTGTCCTCCCTTCTAGGTTTTTTTCCAACCATTTTCTCAGCCATAATAATTTTTTCCAACTCTTCTCCCAAGTTTGTCCATCCTCTTTACCTTCTTAGTCTCTCTTTTCTGTAGGAGTGTTAAGAGGGGGAGGGAGAACTGGTTTATAGGGTCTAAAACCTCCTCTCTTCATCTACAAATGAAAGGCAGCCTAGAGTCCAGAACACTTTAGCCTTATTTTCTATAAAGAATAGTACTGATTTCTTCTCAAATACTCTGTTGTTAGTAAGAAGGTTCTCCTAGAGAGAAGGGATGACCGTTTTGCAAATTATTGTGCCAAAGTGGATCTTATCTCTAATACCACTTTGCCCCTAAATTATTGAGTTTTGGCTATCTTTGATGAAAACCTTTCGTTTCCACTTCTGTATTGCGTTCACCCAGTCATCCAAAAACATTTATTAAATACCTGTTGTGCTAGACCCTAGGAAAGATATAAAAAGTTTAGTTAAAAACTATCCCTGTCAGGGGCAGCTAGGTGGCACAGTGAATAGAGCACCGGCCCTGGAGTCAGGAGTACCTGAGTTCAAATCCAGCCTCAGACACTTAACACAAAAAGCTAGCCATGTGACCTTGGGCAAGTCACTTAACCCCAACTGCCCTACAAAAAAACAACAAAAAAAACCTATTCCTGTCTTTTTATAATTTATAGTGAAAGATATGTTCAATCAGGTAACTATAATTATAGTACCTGGTATTGTATTAGAAATGCATTATAGGGAAGTAAATTTATCCCTGTTAGAGCCTCCATTGTCAAACAAAACGTTCTTTGTTCTCATTCTTCTCTGGTATTGAACATCTTTCTGACCTTGCCCACATTTGCTCATTTTTCTATTCTTTCCTGGCTTAAAAAAATATTTTTAAATATTAAAAAAATTCCATATCTTTGTCACTGACAGTCACATGTGAATAGGCCACCTCATTTTATCTATTAATTTATTTAACTGTATGTTATAGGCTTTCTAATCTGTTTCTATCTAAGTAGATTAATTTCATAGGGACTGTTATAGAGAAGTCATATATCTATTAAAAGTTTAGAATTTATTAGAGATAAGAAGAATGCTGTATGAATGAATGAATAAATGAATGAAAGAAGCAGGATGGGGAAGGAAGGAAAGGAGGAAACAAAAATTCGTAAGTGCTTAGTATGGCCAAAACACTGTGCTATGTGCTTAATAGAATAGAAAAGCAAGATAGTTTCTAAACTCGAAGAGGTCACATTCTAGTAGGAGGAGTTAACACATATAGGAGGGTTTAGCTACAGGACATTGGTCACATAACGTTTTCTCTATCCATCCAAAATCATTCAAAATTCCTATTCCTCACAGTTACAGTGTTATAAACAGTTATCTTTATCTGTTAGATAGATTTTTGATCATGTCAGAAAGAGTGTCATGCTGAGGTTTGAGTACAGCTATATCAGGCTACCAGTTCAATATTCAACAGGCTTTCCCTAGTGACTGTTATATGAAAGATACTATGCTAAATGCTGTGGATACAAAGATGAAAATGAAAGTCCTTGCCCTCAGGAAGCTTGCAGTTTACAAAAGGAATAATGGTTCTTACACAAATGCATCAGGTTTTTAATGTTGTTTTAATAGCACAATCACAACTGTCCAAAAGTTGAATGAGCTGCCTTAGAAGATAGTAGGTTTTGAATTAATATATGAACTTCATCATAGTTGTAAAGATGATTCCTTCTGAGATTCTAATTCTGTGATTCTGTGAATCTGAAGCTTGGATTGTTCTCAAGATACCTATTTTATCTTCCTCACACTCTTTCATAAGATCATAGATTTAGAGCTGAAAGAGACCTTAAAGGCATTAAATCTACTTCCCTCATTTTGCAGTGAGGAAACTGAGGCACAGGGACAGTAAGTGTCTAACCTGTGGTCACATTGCTGGTATCTGAAGTGTGATTTGAATTTAGGTCTTTGTGACTCTAAATACCCCATTCCAATTAAGTTTAATAATCTGGCAAATAAATTCACCTTTTTTTTAGTCTTTATTAATTTGTTTGTTTTGTTTACTTTTAGTTTACAACATTCAGTTCCACAATCCCTTGTGTTTCAAATTTTCTCCCCCTCCTTATCTCCCCCACCCACCATGGCAGCATGCAATCAAGTATAGGATCTGCAAATACTTTCACACTGGATGTTAGTCTGGTTGTATAGAAGGGTTATAACTGATGGATTGAACAATGGGAAAGAGGAAATAAAGCCAAACAAGAAAAAGAAAGAGAGCAGGTAGTCTGCTTCAATCTGCATTCTAGTTCTTTCTTTGAATGTCGACATCTTTTTCCATTATGAGTCTTTTGGAGTTGTCTTATAACCTTGCTTTGCTGAGAAGCGTCCAGTCCATGAGAGTTGGTCGTTACATATACATTTTGTCTGTAATTGTAAATTTACCTCTTTCAAGAGAAAAAGAGCTAAGATTCTCAGTTAAGGCCTGTTTTTTTTTTGTTAACATAGGTGATGCCCAACAAGTTCTTGCTTTTTGTAAATAGGTTGTTTCAAGGCCAAAGAACAGAATTGGGTAGTGGGAAATTTACTTCTGCAGATGTCAATACCTTAGTCTGCTACCTTCTTTTTTAAAGACCTACAGTGCCTTGATCCCAGATTTAATTCAGTATTTCTCTACCTCAGAAAATAACAGGAATACAACAGATTCCATCAAGAAGGCCTGGATTCAAATGCTGCCTCAGATATTTATTAGCTTTGTGATTATAGTTAAGTCACTTCACTTCTCTGAACCTCAGCTCCCTCATTTATAAAATGGAAACAATACTAATATTACCTACCTCACAGGACTGATGTGAATATCAATGAGATAACATATTTAAATGCTTTGTATACCTTTAAGCACCATCAAGTTACAAGATATTATAAGTAGAATCTTGGGCTTTTTTCTCTTGCCCATTCTTGCGACTTTGCATACACTTGTTTCTTTTGCTATTCCTGCCTGTTTTTGCAAAATATATCTATTTCCCATTCACCCCCCTCTCCATTTACACCTTTCTTGGCTGTTAATTCATTTGTCTTTCATTCCATATTCTTTCTTTTGTTTCTTTTTCATAGAGAAGATTTCTGTCCATTCAAGAGCCATGATTTTATGGGAAAGAGAGTAAGGAGGACACTCTGTGGACCATATCTTGCTAGGTGGTTTTTTTTAATCTCTAAACTGGCTAAGCTTGTGTTTTTGAGTGTGAGTTTTTAAGTACTTGATTTTTTTTAAGTCCAGATTTAAAAAATTTTAAGTTCATAGGATTTATAACTGGAGGGGATCCTAAACACTATCTAGTCCAACCCCTCATTTTACAGAGGAAAAAATATTCCCAGACTAGTTAAG
Organism: Pseudocheirus occidentalis; assembly: GCA_028646575.1. Lineage (NCBI taxonomy): Eukaryota > Metazoa > Chordata > Mammalia > Diprotodontia > Pseudocheiridae > Pseudocheirus > Pseudocheirus occidentalis. The sequence continues at coordinate 68,506,377 of CM053594.1, read as the reverse complement.
TGACTTACCTGGTGTCACATAGGCAATAAGAAGCCTTGATTCCAAATCTAGTGCTCTTTCCAGTGAACCATTGCTGGGTATTGCTTCGTGTGGCTGCATCTACATGCTGTTATGACCCACATAATGATGGTTTTTTGTTTGTTTGTTTCAGGTTTTAAGAAAAAATCTGATAATAAGGAATGTTTTATTCTACTTCCTAAAGAAGTAAAATTGCATGGAAAGGTATCAGAAGAACTCCTAAGAGATGTTAGCCAGGTCAGGGAGTTAGGAGATGCCTATGAGCTTAATAGTGTTTTAGAGAGAAAGAGAAGAAATATCAAAGGGGAGAAATGTCTTCAGTCTGCTTCTCTGCAGAAGGGTTCCCAGTCTTCTATAAGAAAACAGATGGGAGAAAGGCAAAAAATATAATGAATTTGACAAAACCTTTGGTTACAGCCCCAAACTTGTTAAATATCAGAGAGATCCTATAAAAGAAAAAGTCCATAAAGGTAATACTTATGGCCAAAGTTCTGCCCCCATGCACCATAAGAAAATTCATGGTAGAGAAAAGCATTTTAAATGTGACAGATGTGGGAGAGCCTTCACTCATATGGCATCTTTTATACAGCATCAGAACGTTCATACTGGAGAAAAACCTTATGAGTGTAATGAGCGTAGTAAGGCCTTCAGTCGATATTCAGTCCTTATTCGACACCAGAGAGCTCATACTGGGGAGAAACCATTTGAATGTAGTGAATGTGGGAAAGCTTTCAATAGAAGTTCAGCCCTTCATGAACATCAAAGAATTCACTCTGGGGAGAAACCCTATGAATGTAATGAGTGTGGTAAAGCATTCACTCGAAGCTCTACCCTTATACAATATCAAAGAATTCACACTGGAGAGAAACCTTATAATTGTAATGAATGTGAGAAAGCTTTTAGTACACGGTCAGGTCTTCATGAACATCAGAGGATTCACAGTGGGGAAAAGCCATATGAGTGTAATGAATGTGGGAAATCTTTCAGTTGAACCTCAGATATCATAGCACATCAAAGAATTCATACTGGAGAAAAACCATATGAATGTGAAGAATGTGGAAAAACCTTTAGTAGAAGCTCAGGTGCTAGAAAACATCAGAAAATTCATGAAGGAGAGAAACCATATAAATGTGATAAATGTAATAAAACTTTCACTCATCTCACAGACTTTATTCAACATCAGAGAATGCATAGTGGAGAAAAACTTTATGAATGTCATGAATGTGATAAAGCCTTCAATTATGCCTCAACTCTTACTCAACATCAGAGAATTCATACTGGGGACAAAACCTACAAATGTAATGAATGTGGAAAATCCTTCACCCATTTTACAGGTTTTATACACCATCAAAGAATACATACCGGTGAGAAACCATATAAATGTAATGAATGTGAGAGAGCCTTTAGTAGGAACTCGCTCCTTATTGAACATTGCAGGATTCATTCTGGTGAGAAGCCTTTTAAATGTAATGAATGTGGGAAAGCCTTCAGTTACATCAAAGGTTATAGTCAGCATCAGATAATTCATAGTGGAGAGAAACCGTTTGACTGTAGTGAATGTGCAAAAGCCTTTAGTCGCCATTCACTCCTTATTTGACATCTGAGAGTCCGTACTGGAGAGAAAGCATTTGAATGCAATGAATGTGGTAAAGCCTTTAGTAGAAGGTCAGTCCTTCATGTGAATGTAATGAGTGTGAGCAAGCCTTCAGTCGGAGCTCTACCCTTATCCAACATCAGAGAATTCACACTGGAGAGAAACCTTATGAATGTATTGAATGTGGGAAAGCTTTCAATACTAGGTCAGGCCTTAGTGAACATCAGAGAATTCATACTGTAGAAAAACCAAGTGAATGTGATGAGTGTGGGAAACCTTCAATAGGAGATCAAAACTTATTCAACATCAGAGAATTCATGCTGGAGAGGAGCCATGTGAATGTAACTTATGTGGGAGAGCCTTTACTTGCCATTCACTTCTCATTCAACATCAGTGTAATTGCACTCAAGTTAACGTGTAAATGTGATGGAAATATAAAGGAGAATTCTGTTGACCAGAGTTCATAATAGATTAAAATCCCTTAATAGAATGTAAATTTTTTAATGGCAATTGCTAATTTTTATTCTAAGTTAGTTTGTATAGCAGTCTAGCCCAGTGCCACATACACAGTGATAATAAAATATGTTTTTGGTGGTTGAATTATTAGACTGCTAATTATATAGAAACCTTTAGTAATACTGCCCCCTCCCTTCAGCCACAATGAGAGAATCCCAATCCAGTAATACCTAGGATGATAACAAAAAGGAATGTTAAATTTCCGTTCTGACCTTACTCTGCCCAGAAGTGATATGAATTGGATAGAACAGCCTAACCTCTCTCCCAGAGGTACCATTTATCCTCTATGAGTTTGGTGGTACCATTGCCTGGCATTGGGAAGTTTGGCATCAGCAACTGTGTATAGGGAGCATGGCAACATCAGAAATGTAACATGTTAAATTTCTAAATGATGATACTCTTTAGGCCATTGAAAGTTTGGAAGATTTAAGAGTTTGGAAGAGTCTTCAGAAGTCATTTAGTCCAACTGGTAAACAAATTCCCTTTACAAAATAATAATACCTGACATAACTTTTTTTTTTTGCTTTTTGGAGTGGCGAGGGCAGGGCACTTGTTAAATAACTTGCCCAAGGTCACACAGCTAGTAAGTGTTAAGTGTCTGAGGTCAGATTTGAACTCAGGTCTTCCTGACTCCAGAGTCAGTGCTCTATTTAATATGCCACCTAGACGTCCTTAGCTGACATAACCTTTAAGGATGGCAACCCTATTTTCATACATCATCTTATTCAATCTTCACAGTACAGTAACTCTTGGGGTAGGTACTACAAATACCTAAACTTTACAGGTAAGAAAACTCTCAGTAAAGTGAAATGACTTGCTCATAGCTATACAGCTAATTTAAGAAGAATAATTCAAACCCAGATCTAGCTGACTCCCAAGTTCAGCATTCTAGCCATTCTGCCTTGCTGTAGCTGTTGCTCTACCTTCTTGAAAAGCCTCCACTTGAAGACCTTCTGTGATGGGAAAGCCACTATTTACTGAGGCTTCTACTTTTGAACAATACAGTCTAATTAGTGATAAATGTTTTCCTTATATGTCACAGCAATTTGTCTTTGCAACTTCCTATCATTCGTGTTTCTACCTTCTAGGGCCCAGTGGAAGAAGTCTTAAAGAAGTGTTAAGACTTCTTCCACAATATAACCCCTAAACTGTTTGAAGACAGCCATCATGTTCTCTTTTCCAGAGTAAGCATCCCTAGTTAACTGCTCCTCCTCTGGAAAGGTCTTCAGGCAGTCTTCACCAACTTGGTCCAGCACCCCTGGCAATAGTATAGAGGAGAGTAGCTAGGAAGGGGAAGCTGTCGTTGAGAAGGAAGACATCTCTTTGTCTGCTTTTGAGGTGTTTCGTTATGTTCTTGAAGTAATGGAAAACTTATTGTTTATTGTATTTCCTGGGGATAAAATTGATATTTCTTTCTCTTGGTTAGGGGAGAGGGCAAGTGACTTGCAAATTAGAACCTGATTGCACATGCTTGTTTTTTCTGGCTTGATTTACAAGAATGGATTGAGAAAATACCCATTGGTGTAGTGCAGTGGTTCTCAACCTTCCTAATGCCACCACCCTTTAATACAGTTCCTCATGTTGTGGTGACCTCCAACCATACAATTATTTTTATTGCTATTTCATAACTGTAATTTTGCTACTGTTATGAATTGTAATGTAAATATCTGATATGCAGGATGTATTTTCATTGTTACAAATCGAATATAACCCACAGGTTGAAAACTGCTGGTGCAGTGAGTTGCATATTAACACCTTATCGATCAATTGTGCTCTGGGTCCCAACTGTGATCACTTGGTGGCTATCACTTTCCTGGAAAGTTCAGGACAAGCCTTTTTGCCTGACACGTTTTAGAAATAAAGCTTGGTATGGGACAAGAGCCCTTTTCGGTTTGAGCAAGAGAGTCTGTATTGTATCTTATAGATAAAAGAGATCTTAAGTATCTTTAATTTTATTGATGAGGAAATAAAGCCAAAAAAATAAAGTGAGTTGCTCGGTAATGTGACAGCTAGGATTTAAACCCAGGTCTTCGGCCTCTAAATATCTGCTTTTTCTATTGCAACATATTGTTGGAGCCTTGAGAATCATGAGAAGCTAAGACTTTGGCTTAGGAATGTTTTCTGGATAAGATAAATTGTAAACTTGGTGGCTACCCAGTCTAAGCCTTTATACACACTTCTGATAATGTTCAGATTATCAGAATATACATCTTGCAAATAAGCCTCAGAAAATAATTCATCAAACCATGGTGATATGTTTGCAGAGAGGTAATCTGGGAAGAGAGTAGGTGTTCTGGTGCCAGTGAGTCCAGGGAAGGTGATAGCAGAGGAAAAATACATGGAGATCAGGGTGGGATAGGTCTGTGAACCCAGAGATTGTTACTGTCTTGGTGACCAGGAAGGTCAAAGGCTCTATATCTAGGTTATTGGGATTTAGATTATAATTTTGAGCAGTAGTTCTCAAAGAGTGCACCAGGAAACTCATTTCCATATTCTCTAGCTTCAGTTTGCTGCCTGTTCTTCCCAGTTGAAGTACTCTACTGTGAGAGCTGCCTTCTATCATTTAAATTCTGGGGAAATAAAGAGAGAACTGGAATAGAAAGAGAGGCAGAAGAATCCTAGGTCTCAGATGATGGATCTGGGAGTCCAATTGTTCTTTTTATGTTAAATGTTCATTATGAGACAGTGATTAATATTGTGCCACGAGCAAAAAATATTCAAAACCCACTGGTATAGAGGAATCTGTAAGCCAATGTGCAGTGTTTGCTGAGTAGGATACACAAGGGATTCAGTTCTCTATGAACCTGAAGTCTTTAAGGCATCCAAGGCTTAGAACAATTTCTTATAGTCACACAGGTCAGTCAGTCAGCAGTCAACAAGAAGTTAGGTAGCAGTGAAAAGTCTCAGACATAGGACCTTTTGTGAAGGAAGGGCTAAAAACCTCAAGGCTAAAATTTAGAGGATGCCATAAGTTATAATGGAAACAGAGGAGGCTGTCACAGAGATAGACAAGTTACAGAATACTAGAGGTAAAAGAAGCTTTAAGCTTTAAGCTAATGCCTTATACCATATCACACAGATTGTAAGCAGCAGAACTAGAACTTAGGTCTTTGGATTCTTTCCACTGTATGGTACTTTTACAAGAGTCAGGTTAACTATATTTAGAAGGAAATGCTAGGAAGCTTTTGTGCTCAAGGGTTTGTCTAGCTACCTGTGTGTTGTTTGCATTGTTTCATACGTCTGAATTCCTCTATCTCGTCCCTTTTTTGGTCAGAAGGGAGAATTTTTGTTAGACTGGGAGAATTTAGGAGGGAGATAGGCCTACCCTACGGACTAGGTGAAGCAGGATACGCAGTTGAACTATGTCTTGCTTGCTTGGTATTCTTTTTGTCCATGATAACTCAATAAATTTATTTTGAAGCTGCATATATTATATTTCATTGGGTTAAAGGGAAGAAGCATCTTGTTCTTCGCCTAGGCTAGGAGAGCTAAGGAGACCCAGAGTGGCAAGAGAGAGAGGGTGATGGTAAATGGAAAAGAATTCCTGAATTGCTAGTTTTTATTAAGAGAGAAAGAAGACCCTCAGAGTGGTTGAGTTCTGCTATAAATAATGAACTTCTTCCCATTAGGATGTTTCTCAATAGAAAGCCATCTTAAGTGAAACAACCATATAATATAAGAGGTTTTCAAGGAAAAGTTCAGACTAGGGGAGACCAAGCTAGAAAGTAGTTCAAATGAAAAAAAGCCTAGAAGATGAAGGAGATGTCAGTATTAGTTAGTGGTGTGATGTGTCAGCCAAAAGGACTAATGTGCTCACAGGCTCTACCGACAGAATCTTGACTTCTAGAGTAGGGGAATTGTAAATTTGCTATATGCTGACTTCAAGTAGACTACATCTGCAGTATTGTGTGCAGAGTGGATTTAGAGGAGAGCTCTCAAGACAGGAAATGGAATTCAAAATTGTGCCATAACAGGATTGGTTGTCAAAACTGGGAAGGTTGAGGGTTGAAGGCACAATGAAAAGGCCTTGAAAGGCCTTGTTTTAAAAGATATCACTTAGAAAAGGAATTATATTCTGCTGGGTCCCAGGACACAGAACTAGGAAAAATGGATGTTAAAGGCAGATTTTAACTTGATGTAAGGAAAAATTTCCTAAGACTGGACACTTGCCTCAATGAAGATTCCCCCTCGTTAAGTTGTATGGGAGATTCTTCTTCAAATGTGGTCTAAATAGCCTCTGAGTATACTTCCAACTCTGAGATTCTGTTATTCTTTCAGATCCAAACAATTTTGGAAAATCAAATGTTGTTAGTAAACCTCCCTTTTCAAAATTAATTCTACTAGAACTGCTAAAAAAAATACTTCTTCCATGGATATTTGCTTCTTTTACAAGTGTTTCAAGAATCTCGTGAACTTCAATGGACCCGTGATCTCAACCATGTGTAGGCATCGTATCCATTGGTGTAAACTACTGTCCCATGATGCCTTCTCGTTTCATTGGACTGTGTTCTCTCATAGATCATATACAGGAGGTTATTCTGGAGGCCTTTATCCTGAACCACAAATCCGGTACAGAAATAAAAATAAGTATTGTATCTATACTCATTTTCTCAATAAACATTTATTAAATGCCTATGATATATGATGCACTGTGCTAAGGATTTAGGGTGCATGGAAAGATAAAATCTGGCCTCTACCCTCCAGGAGCTTGCAGTCTAGTTAACTCTTAATCTTAGATTAAACCTTCTTTTGTTTGTGCTCAACATTTGTCAAGAATGAAACTATCATCCTACCCAGATAGGCCCCATGAGTACGTTTGCTTTTATTTGCACTCCCATCTATTTCAGAATCCTTATTTTTCTTTTTTCACATAGTTTTCCCTAATGCCTCTGGCTTAAATTATCCTCTACTTCAGATATTCCTAGAACATCTACTCTGATCTAGTCTTTACCTCTGTTGCATTTTTTTTTGAAGGGCAATTGGAGTTAAGTGACTTGTCCCAAAGGCACATGGCTAGTAAATGTGTCAAGTGTCTGAGGCTGGATTTGAATTCAGGTCCTCCTGACTCCAGGGCCCATGCTCTATTCACTGCACCACCTAGCCATCCCCCTTTTATTACATCCTGCCTTTTATGATATTTATCTGTGTACATGTATGTCTGCATTCCCCAGGCAAAAGGTCAAGGAGTTTCTTTTTTGTCTCAGTGTCCTGAACACCTCGCATAGCATTTCACATAAAGGAGTTCAACAAATTAAATAAGTCCCTATTAAACACCTACCATATATTAGGCACTGGAGATATAAAGACAAAAACTGTTCCTGTTCTCAGATAGCTTAAATTCTACTAAGTGAAAATGGAATATACATAAATAAGTAGATAGAAAATATGTGCCATCAGTAAACAAGCATTTATTAAATACCAACTGTATGGCAGGCACTGTGCTAAACTCTGGGGATACAAAGAAAGACAAAAACACAATCCCCACCCTTAAAGATCTCAAATTTTATTGGAGACAACATGCAAGTAACTACATACATGCAAGATATATGTGTGTGTATATATTTATATCTATACCTATATATATAATATATAGTACATATGAGGTAAATTCTGAGGGTAGGGACTTAAGAGTGGGAGAAAGCCCTTGCAGTAGATGAAATTTGAACTGAGTCTTGAAGGAAGCAAAGGTGCAGAGGTAAGGAGAGAAAACACTTGAAGTATGGGAGAGGAAACCCAGCAGAAAGGAGTACAATGAAAAACTAAAGAAGAGAATAAAAGGATAAGGTAGATCTTATCCAGGATAGGAGAGTGATTGACAGCGTCATACTACAATAGGTCAAGGATAAGGATTGAGAAAAAAGCCATTTGATTTGGCAATTAAGAGATCATTGGTAAGTTTGGAGAGAGCAATTTCCATTGAATTATGAGCTTGGAAAGTGGATAGAAGAGCATTTAAAAAGGAATGAAGGGGAGGAAGTGGAGGCAATGATTTTTACACAAATCAGCTTCCTCAAGGAAGTTGTCTGGGAAGGAGAGTGGAGATTCAGGATGATAGTGGAGATGGTCAGATCAAGTGAGGCTTTTCTAATGACGGAGAAAAAAATGGGGAGAGATTAGAAAGCAGAGATGATGAAGGAAGCAATCTGCTGGAGAAGACAGGATGGAATGAAATCAAGAATAGGTGTAGAAAAGTTTGCCTTGGCAAGAAGAGGCATCTCTTTATTTGCAACAGGAGTTAAAAAGATAGTGGAGGGGAGACATCTGAATGATGTGAAATGAGAGGGAGCTCTTAAAGAATGGTCTCAATCTTTGCATTAAACTATAAAGCAAGGTAATCAGTGGAGAAGATAAGAGGAGGTAATGCTACGGAAGGCTTGAGAAAGGAGGAACAGGTTTGGAATAGTCACTGTGATGAGCAGGATAGTGAAACAATTAAGGAGGCATAAAAAGTTGCCTTGCTATATTATTCGTTTGGTGGAAGTTATGTAGCATAAATTTGTAACTGGTCTAGTCAGCATGGTTTTGTGATTTTCAGTTGCTTTGTTTGTTTTTCTCAGACGTGTCCAACTTTTTGTGATTCCATTTGGGGTTTTCTTGACAAGGACTGATTTTCCATTCCCTTCTCCAGCTCATTTTACAGATGAGGAACTGAGGCAAACAGAGTTAAATGACTTGCTCAAGGTCACACAGCTAGCAAGTGTCTGGAATTCATATTTGAACTCAGGTCTTCCTAACTCCAGGCTCAGCACTCTATCCGCTTCACCACCTACCTGATCCAAAAAATCGTTTAGTCATTTTTAGTCATGTCTGATTCTTCATGACCCCTTTTGGGGTTTTCTTGACAAAGATACTGGAGTGGTTTACCATTTTCGTCTCCAGTGGATTAAAGGAAACAGGTCAAGTGATTTGCCCAGGTCGCACAGTTAATGTCTGAGACTGCCTTTGAACTTAGATCTTCCTGACTACAGGCCCAGTGGTCTATCCACTGATCTTTATACATCAAAGATTTATACATCAAATAACCAACAGCAGAAGGGGAGATCTATATCCAATAAAATAATAAACTGAAAATTGATATCTCAAGCTGGAATTTTGCAGAGATAGAGCAACAACCAATTAGCACCAGAGCTATAATTCATGTCTCAGCTTGATTTTGCAGAGTCTAGCTAGTTGACGTGACTAGCTGTCTTAATAAAATGATGATTATATGTCATGAAATGATAGTCTTTCAAAAAATTGTAATTTAAAGAGAACCAGATTTGGCAGAGCTAATCCCTGCAGATGGGGCAGTGGCTGAAATTGTCTTCATTCAACTTTTCACTTAAAGACACATGGGGGCGGCTAGGTGGCGCATGGGGGTGGCTAGGTGGCGCAGTGAATAGAGCACCGGCCCTGGAGTCAGGAGTACCTGAGTTCAAATCCTGCCTCAGACACTTAACACAAAAAACTAGCCGTGTGACCTTGGGCAAGTCACAACCCCAACTGCCCTCCAAAAAGCAAAAAAAAAAAAAAAAGACACATTACATTTTACTGTCTTATTTTATATGTTCTTCACTGAAAAGGGTGTGTGTGTGTGTGGAGCTACTTCATTTTTTTTTCAAAGAGGGTGACCAACATTTATATGCTATGTAAGCACTCACCAAATTAAAGAAAAGATCAGGTAAGTAGTAGGATGCCTATATTTAAGTAAAGTAAGGTACAATACTTGATAACACATAGTTCTTAAGATGCACTGTAAAAATGAAGATACAGTGAGAATTTAATTCTGATCTTTTTCTAGAGGCAATAAATGTATTTAACCTATGTCATGTTAAATGTTTAGAGTGCATGTAACAATACATTATGTTCCTTTAAACAGAATATGTAAATGCTAGATGTTGTAAAGCCAAGCACGAGCAGCTTTCCAGAAGAATGCTACTGTGAACAGCTTTTCAAGGTTCTGATTACATAGTATAGTGAACACTCTATTCAATAATAAATCAAAGCAAAACATTCACAGAAATCAAGGTGCATCATTCAAACAACTTTTCACAAAGATGGCCACATAGTTTTTACCACAGTGGTCACAAAGTTTTGAACAAAATACAGTCATTTAGTCAATCAATCACTTAGCAACTCAATCATTCAAGCAACTCAATCATGCTTCCTTAAGGGTCACAAAATACAGAAGTCAAAGTTCTCCACTCATGGGGCACACTAAGTTACAAATCAATCACTATTCTGCCATCATTCCCTATTCAATCATCAAAAAATACACAGGCCATCCAACCCTTGGTCACAAGTAAATCACAATCTTCTCAGTCAGTACACAGTATCCAAGTAAAGTCTTCTTTCAGCTTGACTCAGGGTAGGCTCTCAGATTCCCTGGATCCCCTTCCATGGTTCCAGATCCTACCTGTATTCACCAAACTGTCACCTGGGTTCAAAGGCAGACAGCTTCCAGTTCCTTGTCCAGCCCTCTATGCAGTTTCTGTTCCACTCTAAAGCTCAGAGTGTCCAGTCCACCTTAAATCCTCCACAGTCTCTGTTCCTAGGAAGTCAAGGCTTAACAAAGCCACAAACAGACATAATACTGACACCAAAGTCATGCTTCCTCAGTCTTCTGCATGGTCCTTGGAAATCCTTAGCAGCTTGGCTGGCCCTCAGACTCAGCAGAAGTTTGAGCTGGTTCCCAGAATCAAAATCACTTCATCCAGGTTCTCAAAATAAAAATCATTCTCTCTAGTCTGGGTCTCTCTTCCTCAGCCTCCAGAACCTGGCTCCAAGAAGATCTGTCTGACCCATCAGGGGCTTCTCCTTATATATGCACATGGCATTAGTTCCTTCCTGCTTCAGCCATTTCCTGTTTCAACCCCTTCCTGTTACATCAGCAACAGGAGTTCATACCTTCTGTTTCTTTAACAGAGGCTTGATTAATTACTAAATGCCAATACAAAGGGATCAAATTACATTACTATTACAGGTGTCAGAGAGGAACATATTTGGGCAATCTTGGTACTGAATGTTGGTACTGAATGGAAACTTATGTTACTGAAAATGTGGCCCATTATAGGGAAATATCTGCATTTGTTGGCATGAATCACAGTTCATGTGTACTAAGTGTACTAAGTGTACTAAGTGTACGAAGTGTACTAAGCATGAGGGCGGAAATGAAAACTGGAAGTTCCGTGTAAATTATTTTGTTCATAAAAATGGTGTTATGGAGAAAAAAAAATAAAATGTTGATCATAAAGCCAGTACAGAAAAATTATCCTACTACACTATGATGATGAGACTTTCCATACTTTGCTGGTAAGTTCTCAGGAGACTGTTGTCTGTTGCTGGAATTACATATGAAGCTTTTTCTAACATGGTAAAACTACCAGAAGGTGTGCTCTTAACTTTCAAAAAACCAGTCACTTCCATGCCATAATGAGGCATAATTACAGGACTCTCTTTGGAAACTTAGCATGTTTGAAAAATCATACTCAATCAAATACACTAATGGAAATTTCTTAGAAAACAGATGTATAAATGTAATAAATATACCAAACCAAATTATACATTGGTGAATAGGGATTTTTTTTTGGTAAGACAATGCAAGTAATTCATCAAAATGGGAATTAGCTTAGTCTGATAATTACTTTTCAAGAGGAACTCAGCTTCAATACTTCATAGCAATCTGTGCATTCCATCATCAGGCAGAGAAGACAGAAATGAAATGAGCAAAGCTAAGATTCAGGAGAGAGGACACACAAATAAAAATTGGAGGATGAGGGGCAGTTAGGTGACACAGCGAATAGAGCACCAGTCCTGAAGTCAGGAGGACCTGGGTTCAAAATCTGCCCTCAGACGCTTGACACACTAGTTGTGTGACCTTGAGCAAGTTACTTAACCCCAATTGCCTTGTCTTTCCCCCTCCAAAAAAAATTGGGGGATGGCATATGTGTATGCTACAATTTACATGTTAAATACCTCTGAGAAGAAAGGACAGAACACCAAAGATCTTTTGCCCTGGATTCTTTTGCAAGAGAGTCAATGAGACTCCACCAAAAGAGTTTCTAGAAAGGGGAAATATCCCTCAGAGATCAAGACCCAGCAGCACTTACAAGCTTTTATCCCTTCAATATAATAACACTTAACATATAGCTCCTTTAGGTTTGAAAAGCATTTATATATGTTATCTTATTTGAGCCTTAACTTCAATGTTGACCATAGGCTAACTATAACCATATGTGAACTAACAATAACCTTATCTTATCTCACTTATCTCATTTGAGCTTTAAAAACCCTGGGAGATACTTGATATTTTTATCCCTCCATTTTACAGAAGAGGAAACTGAGGCAGACAAAAGTTAAGTGACTTGTCCAGGGTCACACAGTTAGTAAAGTGTCTTGGGCAGGATCTGAATTCACCCTCCAAGTCCAGTGATCTATGTACTACAACTCCTAGTTTGATTTTTTTTTAAGTTGGTAGAGACACAGCATGCAGCTATCTGTGCCTGGAATCTGCCTATAAAATCTTACTTGAATTCTGTCTCTCTGGGTTACCTAGGCACAGAGGCCATTTGGAGGATTTTACTCTAATTTTGTCTCAAAGCATCACAGGTCATTTACTACCTGCTGGTCCATTACTCTAATTGCTTCTCTGTATTTTTCTTGGATTTCTTCTAATATTTCTAAATCAAACATAAGGGGTAGAGCCCCTTTCAGATTTGTCCTTTGTCGAGGATGGGAAGCTCCTTTGCCCCTGGTAAAGACTTAGGACTTTAGAATGGCTCACCGGCATATGAAAACATCAGGGAACCTCAAACCACTTGCTTTGCATTGATGCTTTTTTTCAGTCAACTCACTGAACTGAGCAAATAGGAAAAGCCAAGCTTTTAATAAGAAAAGATTCTGAGGCTGCAAAGTAGTATAGCTACGTAGTGGTCAGAGTCTAATCCGCTAGTAGGAGAGAGAAAACAAGTTTGACACTTAGACCTGGGATCCTACTTAGGGGATGGCAGGCTCCAGGTCTGAGACTCTTTTGGATACTAGGCTAAGGGGTTCAGATCTTTCCAAAAGCAATTTCCTGGACCAAGATGAGACAAAAGCACTGCACTCAGTGAGGAACAAACCCAGGGAGTTTAGCCAGGAGATACTCTGTTCAATAGGAAATAATGTGAGAATATCATGAAAAGACAAAGGACATTATGAATCTGCAGTGCTGGAGGTATGAGTTGCCTCTTTGCATGTGCTCCATCAACATATTTTATATATAATTGTGGGAGAATATATATAAGAAGGATTTTTTTACTACCTTCAATGCTATGTCTTTTCTGAGCCCATTGTGTCAAGTGGCTGCCTTCTGAAGGCAAATCTATTTGTATATGCTCATGAGTACCTTGAATCTGGAGTAGTCAAGATAGTCATCCCCCAAGAACCTAACTTGTGAGTTCAAGTTGGAGGTTAGCCTCCACAAAACTATATTTGGTATGATAAATGGTATATCTATCAATATCTTATTGCTTAACCACTTGTTCAGCCATTTTCATGGAGCCAGAAAGACAGGCACCTCAGGATAAGACATTGTTCTGACATGGCCAAGGTTGGCTGTGGGACCCTAAGACACCAAAATTAATGTTCAAAGGAACTTTTAAACCCCCTTTCCCAAACTGATGCTTATGGCTAGCAAATTTGGACTTTCTTCCTCTCTAATCCTAGTGACTAAGAGTATTTCCCAGGGTAAAAACCCCTTAGCCCTGCTGCCTTTCCCCCTACCCTCATCCCCATTCAGTTTACCCTGGCCACTCCTAGTCCCATTCCTCTTCTGCCCTCCTTTTCAATTGTGCCCTATGAAACTACCAGTCAATTAACAAATTCCTCTTCTTTCTCATTCTCTTCTCACTTACACTTTTTCCATCTTCTTGAGCTGGGCCATCTTCAGTTGTCTTGATCTCTATCTGGCCACTGGACCCAGATGACTCTGGAGGAGAAAGTGAGGCTGGCAACTTTGCACAGCCCTCCCTCACTTAAATCCAATTCACTTGCAAGCCATGGCATCATCTTCCTGATGAAGGACAAATCCCATCTTCTTGAACTCACAGAAATTCTTTGAAAGTTATTCTATCGCC
>CM053594.1:68463184-68483974 GCA_028646575.1 Pseudocheirus occidentalis | reverse complement strand
TCTTCCTTCCTCCACTGTTTTTATCTTTCTACTTTCTATCTACTTTCTCTTCCTCCTCCATCTCACCTTACCTTTTATCTCCCTTTCTTCTCTCCTCTTCCCCTTCTCTTCCTTTTTTCTTTCTCATATCCTCTCATCCCTGCTTTCTGTCCTACTTTTTCTTTCCTGTTTCCCTCTACCCAGGGCTGCTCTGGTAAATATTTAACAACTGGCTCTCTAGGGGAGTAAATATATACTTGACACAATTTTAAGCTTAATCTGCATTATTAATATTAATAATAATAATAAATAATAAGTCTAGATAACTGACAAAACAATAAATCAAGTCCTGATTTGTAGCATTTGCTGATTTCCAAGGTGTATAAATGTTCACTCACGATCCAGTATGAGCTGGTCCAGCACATCTCTGCCTCTGCCCAACCTCTACTCAGTCTCTTTTGTCTCCTCCTTTCTCTCCTATTTTTCCTTTTCTTTCCTTTCCCTTCTTCCTTTTTATCTCCCTCTCGACTCTCCTTTCCATCCTCTCCCACCTCCTTTCATTCTTCTCTATCATCCCTTCCCACCTTTCTACCTCCCTCCCCACTCTCTCCCTCTTTTCCATCCCTTTCATCCCCCAGTCTTCTTCCTGTCCTTCTTCTCCTTCCCCTTCCCATCTCTCCTCTTCTGACTTTCATTCTTCTACCCCTCAATCCTCCTTGCTTTCCTTCTAACTCACCTCAGCCTCCCCTGCCCAAATCTTCTTCCCCTCTCCCTTCTCTATACCTCGATCCCTTCCCTCCCCTCTTCTATCCCTTTCTCCTCCCCTTTTCCCTTCTTCCCTTCTCTCTACCTTCTCTACTCTCTTCTTCCTTCTCCCTCACCTTCTTCAACCCTCTTCTCTCTTCCCTTTCACTCCTCTCCCACCTCTTTTCTCCTCCTTTCCTCTCTCTCTCCTTTTTCTTCTCTTCTCCCTCTTCTTCTTCTTCCCTCTCCACTTCTCCCTCCTTCTCCCTCCTCTCTTTCCCCTCTCCCCATCTCTGTTCTCTCACTTCCCTCTTCCCCCTCTCCTTTCCTCTCATTTTCCCTTCTCCTTCCCCTTCCCCTTCTTCCTCCTCTCCTCTCTCCTCTGTTCTCTTTTCTCTCCTCACCTCTCTCCTCCCCCTCTTCTTCCCTCTTTCCCTCTCTCCTTTCCTCCCCTTTCCCTCTCTCTTCCCCTCCTCTCTCCCTCCCTCTTTGCCCTTTCCCCTCCATTCTCTCATCTCTCCCCATCTCTGTTCTTTCACTCTCCTCTCCCCCCTCTCCTTTCCTCCCATTTTCTCTTCTCCTTCCCTTTCCTCTTCTTCCCTCTCCTCCCTTTTCTCCCCCTCTGTTCTCTTTCCTCTCCTCCCCCTCTTCTTCCGTCTCCCTATCCTCCCCTCTCCCTTCTCCTCTTTTTTCCCCCTCCCCCTCTCTTCTTTTACCCTCCTCTTCGCCCTCCCCCCTCCATCCTGTCCTCAACTCCCCTCTCTCCTGAGAGAGATCTACTCCCTGCCTCTGTGTCAGCCGCACCTAACCGGGTCGACCGAGGCGCGAGGCGTGGAGTCGTCCGGACTTCCTAGAGCGTCCTAGAGGAAGCGTCGCGGGGGCGGGGCGTCCACGAGCCCGGGGGCGGGGCTCGAGAGTGGGGGACACTTCCTGTCCGGGGCCGCGGCTCAGAGTCCGGCAGGTGAGCGGCGGGGCCCCGGACGAGGGGACGGGGTAGGTGTGTGCGGCACGCGAGCTTCCCGGGCCCGGCATTGGCCTGGGCTCTTGGGGCCCTCGGAGTGGGGTCGAGTAGAGGGGTCGCGGTGGGGCCGTGGCCGGGGAGGAAAGGGCGGCCCCGCCTCGCCTGTCCAGCCCCGTCCGGTCCCATCCAGTTCTTCCCTCCTTGGGGTGGGGGTTCAGGGATAGCCGGGCGCGCGGACCAAGATCCGCTGAGCCCCACCCCCCACGAGCGCCCCCTGCCCTCCTTACTTCCCTTTCCCCGCCTGGACCCTGACTGCCTGCCCGAGAGTGGGAGTGCAGGAGCCCCTGGGCTGCCGCCCTCGCCGTCCCCACTCCCGGCATATTCGTCCCTGCCCCAGTCGGTGCAGCGCCTCAGGGGCCACCGAGAGCTTCCCCTGCAACCGCCCTATTAAAGTAGGCTGAGCTGTGGTTGTACAAAATGCGGGAACTCAGGCTCCGAGAACAGAAAGGACTTGCTGACAGCTCGTGTTAGAGCCGGGATGCCAATCCCAGGTCTCCTGACTCCAAGGCCAGTGCTTTTTTTCCATTGCTCTAAGCCAAGGCTGAAACGGTATTCTAAGTTGGCCCTGCCTTGAAGGATCCGTCAGCCAGACCCATTAATCCAGAGAAAGGCCTGTGTGTATGTATGTGTTTAAGAAAATACTGGACGGAAATTTATTACTATTTTTTTACTTCTTATCTGGCCACTTGCCGAACCACTGAATGTTTTTCTGATGTGATGGGCATTTGAGGTTTTTTTTTTGAGGTTCAGCATATGTAGCAGGTAACTACTTTAACCAAATGTCCTATATCAGTTTCTACATCTGTAAAATGAGAGTTGAATTAAATCAGATGAACTGAAAGTCTCTTCTAGCTCTGCCATTGTATGATTCTAATATTGAAAGCTTGATACTCTTGACTTTTGAGCTTCATTAATATATCTACGCTTTCAGTTTCAACAGACATTAAGTATTCACTATGTGAAAGGCGTTATGTTAAGTACTGAGGAAGATAAAAAATGTAGTTAAAATACTTTTTGGCTTCATGGAGTTTAGAATGGGAGTATGACACACTAACAGTTAGGATAGGATGTATAGGAGTGCTCAAGAGACAGTTTGTAGCAGTGAACAGAGTGATCATCTTTGGCGTCAGGAGATTCAAACCCTGCCTCTGACACATTTTAGCTATGTGGCAAAACTCAGTATCCCCCAAAAGTTTCTACAACTAAAGTTCCAAAACTTAGTGATCTGCAGATGTAATAGTGCAGGGAGTTTCCACGATCAGACCCTCCAAAAAAGGCGCATTGTTGTTCTGTTGTGTCCAGCTCTTCTGTGACCCCATTTGGGGTTATGGAAGGCCAAATCTGAACTCAGGTCTTCTTGACTCCAGTCCCAGAGTTTTATCCACCTTACCATCTAGCTGAAGAGTATTACCAGATTTGTGTGGAGAGTGAAGAAATAATCAGGAAAGGCTTCATTAAGGAAATGATATTTAAACTGGACCTTTCAGCATCCCTGTCAGCCTTAGAGAAATCAACAGTAGCTTGTTTCAGATGCCCATCCCCCATACAACTTGCTAGCTGTGTGAAAATAAACAAGTGACTTTATCTCATGTAGGATAGATAAGACCTGATAGGGTTGTTGGAGTGAATGAAAAGTATTATATAAATGTCAGTTAGTAGTGAATGATTGATGAATGAAGAATTGACCACTGTGTCAGGAAGAGGATTTTTCTGGCCTGCCTTTAAACTCATATTGGTTTTCTCAGTGTGGAAAATTGACTTAACCTTTCAGTGCTCCAGGAAACTCTTCTAGACCATAAGTTTCAGAATAGATGTCTGTCTTGTTTTGGTAAAGGGAGCTCCTTTCCTCATAATTCTCTAAAGCAATAAAATCACAGATCTGGTTAAAAAAAAAAAGTGAATCTCATAGTCACCTTTTCCCTTCTGGGGTGTGTTTCTGAACCTTGATATTTTAGCCTTTCATAATGCCACCCTCATCCTGCTATAATTTTCATTTTTCCCAGGTCTCAATTGTGCTACATCTTCAAGAAGGCTTCTTTAGGAAGATGGCAGACCTGGGGGGAGACCAGGAGTCACCTCCTGTTCCATCCCCCATCAGTTTTTCCTCACCTGGGATAACTCCTGGACCTCATCGCCACAAGGCACCGCTCCACCTCCATGATCATCAACATGGTACTCCCTTCAACTATAGCTTTCTGTACTCAGACCTCCTATTTTGTACTTTCCTTTCTATATCTACTTAATTACCATCTTTCAACATATTACTTTTTTTCCTTTCAATTCAGAAGTTAGCTAGTTTTTGGCACACAGTAAGCCCTTAATAAATGCTTTTTCATTCATTCAGAGTCCTCCTCAGTTGCCTCTTGCCATACTGATTAGCTAGATGAAATTAAGCAAGTTAACAGGGACAAAAATGGTACATTTATGGAGTTTGGTACCAGCAAACCAAATCCAGGATGAGAACGGGCTGGGTAGGCACAGGAAAAATAGATATTCGGGGTCACTGTTGACCACAAATTTAGTAAGAGTCAGCCCTGAAATACCGTTGTAAAAAAAGCCATTGGAATGCTGGGGTGTGTTAGGAGCAAATTCCTTGGCAGAGCCAAGAAGAAGATCTGGGTTTTATATCCCACTACACCCTGGTGATGTAGTGAAGAGAAGCCTGGACTAGAAATCAGGAGATCCTGATTCCAGCCTTGACTCTGCATATGTTGTTACACATGCCTTTCCACTTCTTTCTCCTTGGTCCAAAAAGAGAGAGTTTAGGCTAGTTGATCTTAAAGCACTTTGTAGCACTGACATCTTAGATTCTCTGAATATAATATATACAGGCCAGAAAGTCATCCTTCCATTAGAATCTCCACGTGTTCACTTACATTCAAGATACTTCAGTGCCTACCAGGTACTGCCTTCACTCAGCACTGGGAGAGTTATAAATTTTAGATAAGATTCTTAGTTTGTTAGAACTGGATGGAAACTTAGTGATTAATTAGTATAACTCGCCCCTTGCTTTTTCTTTCTTTCTTTTTTAACAGTTGAGGAAACCTAGACTCAAGAGAGGTTGAGTGACTTGCCCCAAATCACACCTCTGCAAGAGCATCTTTGCATGCCAGAGCAAGGGCTCAGACCAGTTATCCTGGTTTAGGGCTCTTTTCACTATACTTCTCCCAGGGAATTAGACTCCATCAATCCTCAAAGAGTTTACTAGTGGTTAGGCTTTTACCAAGGGTACCTTGTCTCTTTTTAGTCCACATACTTCAAAAGGAATATGGGAGAAAATAATAGTAGTAATATATAATATAGAAGTAAAAAATGGTCCTGGAATGTGAAAAACATTGAGGTTTGGGGGAGGGGTATACAATTATACATATAATTTTTATGCCCTTTCTTTGGTTTTATTGTTTAATATCCCACAAAAGTTAACTATTTCTATATTTCATTATTCTTGCAAATTTGCTGGGTCTTAGATGAAAACTCAGGTTTAAATTTTTTACATTTCTCTTATTATTAGTGATTTGAAACATTTTCCATTTGGTTTTTAATAGTTTGTAGTTCTTCTTTTGAGAACTGATTGTTCATGTCTTTTGACCAATATCTACTGAGGAATGCCTCTTGTTCACATATTTGTACTAATCCCTGTGTAGTTTAGATATCAAATCTTTAACTGAAATGTTTCATGTAAAAATTTGTTCCCAGTCATAGTTTCTCTTCCTATGCTAGCTGCACCGATCTTGTTCACACAAGAATTTTTTAATTTATCTTTTGTGATCTCTGTCATACAGTTTTTGATGAAGAATTCTTCTCTTAGTTGTTAAAAGTATCTTCATCCTTTTTATTTCAGGTTTTTATGTGAACTGTTATACTTAGGTCACTTTCCATTTGAAATTTACAGTACAAAATTCTCATATTTTCACCAAAAAAATTAATTTCTCCCTCTGTACTGTTTTTCTTAGTGATCTCATCAGTTTCCATGTTTTAAGTATTTATACGTATGAACGTGATTCTTAGATCTGTTTATCCAGATCTAACCTCTCTCCTGACCTGTAATGTCATAATTCCAACTTCCTATTAGATATCTTGATCTGATAGACTGAGAGAGAGTATAAACTTAATATGTCCAAAACTGAACTCATTGTCTTTATCCTCAGTCATCTCTTCCTAAACTTAACTATTACTATGGAGGTTACCACCATCTTCTCAGCCACACAGGTTGTTAATCTAAATGTAATACTTGATTCCTCACTATTGCACGCTATTGACAATCTGTTGCCAAGTCCCCTTGATACTACCTTTATGCAATCTCCTTCTCACCTCTGACACTGCCACCACCCTTGTGCAGATCCTGCTGATTGGTCTCCCTGCCTCAAGTCTTTCCCCTCTATCTATCCTCAGCTCAGTTTTTAAAATTATGTTTTATTTATTTCCATCAGCAAAAATACACCTCACATTCGCACCCCAACTCCATCCCACCCAACTGAGAACAGAAGAAAAACCCCATTACAACCATGTAGTTAATCATTTAATCATTAAGCATTTATTAAGCACCTACTGTGCTAAGTGCTAGGGATATACAAAAAGAGGTGAAAGACAGTTTTTGCCCTCAAAGAGCTTACAATCTTATGGGGGAAACAACATGCAAACAAATATCTACAAAGCATGCTATATACATGATAAATACAAAGAGAAAACTCTAGAATTAAGAGGAGTTAGAGAAGTAAAAGATAGTAATTCTAGTAAAAGATGGGATTTTAGTTGAGACTTAAAGGAAGCTGAGGAAGTTATCAGGTAGAACTGAGGAGGAAGAGCATTCCAGGCATGAGAGATAGCCAGAGAAAATGCCCTGATCCGAGAGATGGAGCATCTTGTTTGTGGAACAGCAAGGAGGCCAGTGTCTGTGCATCAAAGAGTATTTGTAGAGAGTGAGGTGTGAGAAGACTGGAAATATAGGAGGGGGTTGGAACAGCTAGGTGGTGCAGTGAATAGAGCACCAGCCCTGGAATCAGGAGGACCTGAGTTCAAATTTGGCCTCAGACTCTTGACACTCACTAGCTGTGGAACCTTGGACAAATCACTTAACTCCAATTCCCCTGCCTTCCCCCCCTCCAAAAAAAAAAAAAAAAAAGGAAGGGACTAGTTTTGAAAGTCTTTGATTGCCAAACAGAGGAACATTTTATATTTTATGCTGGAAGCAATTGGGAACCAATGGAATTTATTGAATAGCAAGTAGCATGATTGGACCTGTGCTTTCAAAAATCACTTTGGCTGAATGGAGGATGGATTAGAGTGAGGGAAATGTTGAAGTAGACAGACCCATCATCAGGCTGTTAGAATGGTCCAGACGTGGTGATGAGGGCCTTCGCTGGAGTGGTGGCAGTGTCAGGAAAGATGGGGACTTATTTGAGAGGTGATGCAAAGGTGAAATCGACAGGCCTTGTCAACAGCTTGGATATGGAAGATGAGAGATTGCGAGGAGTGTAGGATGATTCCTCAGTTGCAAGCCTAAAAGACTGAGATGATAGTATTTCCCTCTACAGTAATAGGGAAGGTAGGAGGGGAGGGGATTTTAAGGAAAAAGATGGTGAGTTCAGTTTTGGAAATTTTAAGTTTAAGGTATCTACCAGATATCCAATTTGAGATGTCTAAAAGGCATCTTTTAAAGAAGATGTGAGATTGGAGGTCAGCAGAAAGTTTTGGACAGGATAACTAGATTTGAGAATCACCTACATAGAGATGGTAATTGAATCCACGGGAGCTGATGAGATCACCAAATGAAGTAGAGTAGAGGGAGGAAAGAAGATCCTGAGTGGAACTCTGTCACCCACAGTTATTGGGCATGATCTGGAGGAGGATCCTACAAAGGAATAAGAGAATGAGTGGTCAGGTAGGTAGGAGGAGAACCTGGAGAGAAAGGGGTCCTGAAAACCTAGAGAAAAGAAAGTATCAAAGAGTGATTAACAGTGTCAAAAGCTACAGAGAGGTCAAGGAGAATAAGAACTGAGAAAAAGGCCTTTGGCTTTGGGGACTAAGAGATTAGTAACTATGGCGAATTCAGTCAAAACAAACTTCCATATTGGCCATGTTCAAAAATAATTTGGCTCATTCTTCATTCTGAGTCTTTCACCCCTGTCAGGAGATAAGTAGCATATTTCATCATTAATCCTTTGGAATTGTGATTGGTAGCTGCACCAATAAGAGTTCCTAATTCTTTCATAGTTGTTTGCCTTTATCACATTGTTGTCATTGTACCAAATGTTCTCTTGCTTCTGTTCACTCCACATTAGTTCATAAAAAGATTTTCAGATTTCTCTGAAACCCTCTCTTTCAACATTTCTTACAGCACAATAATATTCTATCACAGTTTTGTACCATAACTTCTTCATCCATTTCCCAGTTTATGAGTATCTTCTCATATTTCCGTTCTTTATCACTTCAAAAACAGCTATAAATATTTTTGTACATTCTTAGAGTTTGTTTTCCATAGGGCTAAACCTAATCTATCCTCTCTCTAATTCTTCTTCCCCCCTTCTTTCTCCATTTCCTTATTGAATGAAGTGTATTTCTCTACTCAACTCCGTGTGTGTGTTTGTGTGTGTGTGTGTGTGTGTGTCTGTTTATCTGTGTTTGTGTTCTTTTTTTCCTTTGACTAGTTAAGATGATAGTGAGGTTTAAGTCACTCCTCACCACCCTCTCCTTGTTTGTATAGATATCAAATTGTGCACTCTGATTATATGAGGTTATTTTCCCTAATCTTCCTTTCCTTTTTCCCTCCCCCAGTATATTCCTCTTCCTCTTTCTTTCCACCTCTTCAGATCAAGACATAACAGAACCACTTCCAGGCCTTGTCTACTTATACTCCCTCTATGACCCTTGATGATATTAGGGTTCAGAGGAGACAAATGTATCATCTCCCCATATTAGAATGTAAGTAGTTTATTCTCGTTTAGTCCCTTATGATTGTTCTTTTGTGTTTATCTGCGGGGTTTTTTTTTGCTTTTTGGAGGGCAGTTGGGGTTAAGTGACTTGCCCTAGGCTAGGGCTTGTGTTAAGTGTCTGAGGCTGGATTTGTGTGTTTATCTGTTAATGTTTTTCTTCACTCAAATAGAATTTGAACTCCAAAATTTCTCTATAGCTTTGCGTTTTCATCAGGAATTCTTGGAAATTATGTTTCCTTTAAGGTCCGTTTTTTTCCCCCCTATAGCTTTATATACTCAGTTTTGCTGGATAAGTTTTTCTTGCAGGTAAGCCTATATCTTTTGTCTTCTAAAATATTGTATCCCAAGTTCTCTGATACTTTATTGTGGTGGCTGCTAAATCATGTGTGATCTTGACTGTGACTTTTCTTTTTAGCTGCTCACAGTATTTTTTTTTTCTTTGACCTGGAAATTCTGAATTTCAGCTATGATGTTCCTGGGAGTTTTCATTTTGGGGCTTTTTCCAGAGCCCAGTTTGCTTTCTCTAAGAAACCTGGGCAATTTTCTCTTAAGATTTCTTCAAATGTCATGCCTTGGCTCTTTTTGGTTTTTTTGGTCATGTCATTCAGATTGTCCAGTGATTCTTAAATTTTTTTCCAATCTGTTTTCCAGGTCAGTTGGTTTTTTTTGCTATAATATATCTTACCTTTGCTATAATATATCTTTATTTTCAGTCTTTTGACTTTGTTTTAATAGTTCTTCTTGCCTCACAAAGTCATTGGCTTCTATTTGGTCCATTTTAATTTTTAGGAAGTTTGTTATTTGGACAAAGTTTTGTATGTCTCACACAAAGCTATTAGTTCCCTTTCTAATTCTTTCTTCCTTAGCTCTCATTTCTTTTCATATTTTTTTCCTCAAGCACTGTAATGCCATTTATAAAAATATTTTTAAACTTTTTTTCCCTTCTTGCTTCATCTCTTTGTGTCTAAGCTGTTTTCCTATGAGGTTTTGTTTGTAGATGTTTTGGAGTCATTGTCTTCTAGATTAGTGTCGTGAGCTTCTCTAACACTATTACATCTTTTTGGTCGTATTCTTTTTTTGTTTTCTCATTATTCCACCCTATTTCCTAACTTTAAACTTGATGTTGGGGATGGGTTCTGCCACATTTCTAGAGGGAAGATCTGGGCTGATCCTATTGATGTTCTCTTGGTGAATTGAGTATTGTCCTGATCCAGGATCTCAGGGAAAGGCTAGGGGACCTACAAACTTTCAGTGTTCCCAAAGCGGTCTTAATCTAGGATGAAGTCTGACTGCTGCTCTTCTTGTTTGATCTTTGCAAATTTCTTACCTGGATTTGGGCCTGAGTGACAGTAGACTACTGCTAGGCTCAGGTTCTGTCAGCCAGCTAGAAAGTTCTGTTGGTTCAGAGTGACAGAATTGAAGGCTTCCCTTTGGTCTGGGATTTCTTCCCTACTTTATTCCTCTGTAGACTGGACTAGGCACTGGAACTGAGATTCTGCTCTGCTCTAGGGATCTGAACCACACTACTACTGCTGACTCTCCAGCTTCGTTCTTTCTTGATGCACTGACCCAGTGCCTCCCTACCCAGGAACACAACCCCCATACTCAGGTCCCTTCTCAGTCTGCCTTGGATGTGTGATCCACAACTGGAAGCTAGGTAACAAAACTGCCAGTTGTCTCCTGTTCTCATCTCAGCGCCCTGATATGAATCTGGTTGTGACTGGGTATAAGGCAAAGACCTCCTCTTACCCTAGTGCCCAGCCTCTCCCTAGGCACTAGTGTGCTCCACACATGAAGTATTCCTTGCCATATGCGTTCACAGTGTCTGAAGACCTTTCTGTCTCCTTATGCCGACCTGGATTGGATAAATGTTTTCTGGCTTTCTCCATCAAGATTTAATCCAATTTTCTAGATCGCTTTGAAGGAGTTTTGGGGAGAGGAGCTTGACTATAATGCTTTCTACTTCTCTGCCATCTTGGCTCTCCTCCACTCAGTTTTCAGATTGAGTTTCCTAAAGTGCTGGTCTGATCATGTCACACACCCCTAACTTAATAAATTTTAGTGACTCCCTCTTATCTCCAAGATAAAATATAAAATCCTGTTTAGTTTTTAAAGCCCTTCACAACCTAGTTCCTGTCTGCCTTTCCAGTCTTCTTACACCTTCCTCCTCCCTTCCACATACTTTAATATCCAGTAACACTGGCCTCCTTGCTGTATCTTTAATGAGACACTCCATGTCTTGACTCTCCCCCATGCTTAACATTCTCTCCCTCCTCATTTCCACCTCCAAACATTCCTGGCTTCCTTCAAGTCTCAGCTAAAATGCAACCTTCTTCAAGAAGACTTTCAGTCAGTCAACCAACAAGCGTTTTTTGCAATCACTGTACTGAAGTCAGTGTCTGCTCTGTGCCAGACATTCTCCTAAGTGCTGGGGATACCAAGAAAGGAAAAAGATAGTCTCTGCTCTCAACCAGTGCAGTCTAACGAGGGAAACACTATTCGAACAAGTATGTGTAAACAAGATACATGCAGAATAAGTTGGAAATGACCAGCAAAGGGAAGGTAGTAGCATTGGGAGGGATTAGGAAAGGCTTGCTGAAGAAAGAAGGACTTTAGCTGAGACTTGAAGAAAGGAAACCAGAGAAGCCAAAAAGGTGGAGTTGAGGCAGGAGAGAGGGCCCCATATGGGGGACAGCCACAGGCAGGAGATGAAATCTGTGTGAGGAGTAGTAGAGTCCGGTGTCACTGTATCAGAAGACATGGGAGTGAGTAAAGTATAAGAAGACTGGAAAGGTAAGAAGACACCAGGTTATGAAAGGCTTTGAACACCAAACAGTATTTTATATTTGATCCTGGAGGGAATAGGGAGACATTGGAGTTTATTGAATAGAGTAAAGGAGTGACATGGTTAGACTTATCCTTTTAGAAAAGCACTTTAGCAACTTAGCAAAGGATGGGTTGGAATGGTGAGGCAGGAGTACCAGCTAGAAGGCTGTTGCAGTAGTTCAGGTGTGAAATGATGAGAGTCTGCACCAGAGTAGTGGCAGTGACAAAGGAAATAGTTATTTCTGAGGGATGTCCTCAAAAGTAGAAAAGACCTTTTGCAAGAAACCTTTTCCATAGACTACTGCAGGATTCATCTGCTCTTAGCCCCCTGGGAAGCTCTGATGATTCAGTCTCTGAACTGCAGGTTCCCCATTGGTCTGTGATTTCTGTCCTGGTTACTCCACAGCAGGTTTCATCCTAGGGTGGAAACTAGAAGGGAGACCCTGCTTTGCTCCTGAGGTCAGAGCCACACAGCTGCCCTTCACTTCTAAACTTGTTCCTCAATCAGTATACAGCTAAGGCCTGCAACTGCTCCTCTCTGCCCCACCCAGGTGCAGGTTGCCTTTTGAGTCTGCCCTAGATCTGTGACCCAAAACTGTATGGAGAGCAACAAAGTTCCCAGATGGCACTCATTCATTCTTACAACCTGCACTAGTTCAGGGACTTCCTAGAGTTTCTGTCCCAGTGCTTCCTGCCCTGGTGCATAGTCTTTGTGCCCTTTTGGGCCCCAGCAGCATTAGAAGACTCCCCATGGATCACTTTTGTCCATACCCCTTTCCCAGTGTCTATAGTAGAACTCTCTCTCCGTCTCCTTGTGCTGACCTGCACTAGAAAAAAATGCCTCACGGTGATTTTTTTCTCTTGGATTTCCTTATCAGGAATTACTCTGGTGGGTTTTCTAAATGTTTGTGGAGGAGGTTTGGTTCAAATGGGCTGTGTATTCTGCTACCTTGACTCTGCTGCCTTGCTTGACCCTACCAAACAGAATTGGAAACACTAGACAGATATTGTAAAGAAGCAAATTTTAGCTTGATTTAAGGGAGAAATTCCTAACAATTAGTCTTGTCCACAAGTGAAGAGGCTCCCTTGGGAAGTAATAGGTTCTCTTTCTCTAGTTCCTTGTTAGAGATATTAGAGAGCAGGGGTTTGTAGCCTGGGATCCACAGACAATTGAGGGGTCCATGAGGGGTTTTAGGGGATCTGTAAACTTAAATGAGAATATATATATATATCTTTATTTTAGTATAATTGTTTTCCTTTGTGATCCTATATATTTTATACATTTAAAAACATTATTCAGAGAAGGCATCCATAGACTTAACCAGATTGCTGTGGTGGTGGTATAGGGAAGACAGGTCCATGAAAAGCCCCCATTGTAGGAGGATTCCTGTTTAGATGATGGTTAGACCAGGGGACTTATTAGATCTATTTCAATTTTGAGATTCTGTGAGTCAAAGACAAGTTTCCTCTCAAGATTACAATACAGAACATGTAATGAATTTATTCATTAGATAAATTTGCTGTGTTTTGGGCCCTTTGTTCTGTGTTAAAGATTATTCTAAATGAATTAGACACAGTCTTGGCCCTGTAAGGCAAAGTGTGATATGTGCCATAGTAGTATTGGAGCTCAGGGGAAGAAAGTGATAAACCTGTTGAAAAGACTTTTGAGGGTGATGGACATTTGAGTTAGGTCTGGATGGAAGCAGAGGACTTGGAGTTGGGGGAGACATCTTCCAAATTTAAGACCATTTCAGCCAGTTGAAGTGTCTCTGGGTAGAGAGAGATTGGAATCCTAAGTGTACATCTTTTGTAGCCCTTTGATCACTGTTGCCAGTATCTTTGGCCCCTCATGAACAATATAGCAGAAAAAGCCCTTGACTAAAGGTAGGTGGAAGGAGACCTACTTCCACAGGTTGGATGACTTTGACTTAGTCACTTGACCTTTTAGAAGTGAACTGCAAAATGGGAAAAATAATCCTAATAGTAGTTAGAATTTATATAGAGCCCTCAGGTTTGCTGGATGCTTTACATTTGTTATCTTATTTGATTGAATCTCTTTCCTGTCTCCCTCATGGTGCTTTTGTGAGGATTATGCTGCACAGTGAATATGAAAAATGCTCTGAGAAGTGTTATATAAACATAAACTTTTACTGTGTTTATTCCAACCAAGCTTCCAAGGTTTTTTTTAGCCCTTGCCTTCTCACTTGGGCTTCTCACAGCCCTTCAACCACGAATGTTTTGATGATAAAGTTGATAAAACTCTGAAGTGGGTCACAGACAGCATTTCTTCCCTCAGAGATCCTCAAGAAGACAATGGCTCGCTTCTCTGGGCTTTAGCCCTGTACAGAAGCTAAAGCCTGGGCCACATGAGTTTTCTGACCAAACCCTAGGAGACTATGTCTGTATAATATGCATTTCACTTTTCACTGTCTTTTCCTGTAAACTGCCGCCTAGTGATCATGGCCCCCTTTTGAAATTCTGGATCATCAGGCTTAATTTTTATCTCCCTTTCTCTTTCTCTTCAATCAGTCTCACCTCCCCCAAACCTTTTTATTCCTTTCCTCCTTTTCTCTCTGCATATTGTGCTTATCTCAGGCTGGCACATAACTCTAGCAGCTCCTCTCATCCTCACTTCTCACTACCACCCCCTGCATTCCGTATCATGATAGATTTTTCTTTGAATGCACAAAGACTGAGTGGGTGTATCTTTCTGCCACATTTTTCGAGAATTT
The DNA here is from genome assembly GCA_028646575.1 of Pseudocheirus occidentalis. Taxonomy (NCBI): domain Eukaryota; kingdom Metazoa; phylum Chordata; class Mammalia; order Diprotodontia; family Pseudocheiridae; genus Pseudocheirus; species Pseudocheirus occidentalis. The sequence continues at coordinate 68,469,740 of CM053594.1, read as the reverse complement.
AATTCCATATTCTCTTCATCTTTTGCCACACAGATGCAATTAGAACCTTAGAATATGAGAGCAGGAAATAACCTTTGAGATCATTTAATAATGATAGTATTAATAAACCCCCCCTTTTTTAAATAAACCTCTTTCTTTAAAATAATGTTTGATAGTTTACAAGGGCTTTCTACAGAACAACTCCATGAGACTAGTAGTGTAAGTATTATCCTCATTGTTTTTCTTTTTCACGTGTGAAAACTGTCTCTGAGAGATTATAGCATAGTGGCCACAGAGTATCAGATCCAGGGGTCTGTCTATTCTAGATCTTATTCCGAGTCCAATGCCAGTACTTCAGCCTGTCTCTCTAACCCCATCTCTCCTCCCATCCTCTTTTACAGGTTATTTTAAGAGATCAGATTTAGAATTGGAAGGGTTCATAGAGTCCATCTAGACCAAGATTAAGAGACTTGCCAAGGTGTCTTACACATAGTAAGTGATAGAGATGTGATTAAAATCCAGATCCTCAGACTAAATCTAGGGATCTTTCTAAGGCAACATACAACTTCCTTTGACATCATGGTCTCATGACTAATCAGAATTTTAGAGTTAGAAGGGAATATGGAGAGCTCATGTAGTCCAGTCACTGCCTGCTTGAGTTGCCCAAACAATATCCTTAAGTACTCCAATTCTTGAATCTCAGGCCAGGAATCTTTGTATTGTTTGTCCTTAGACCCACTGATAGAAGCCTAATAGCTAATTGTGGTTGAGCTCAGCAAGAAAGGCAACATTCCAACCCTAGCCAGTCACCTCTGAAAGGAACTGAAGCCTCTCTTATGCCCCAAAGCTTCTCCAGACACAGGCCTCCAGGGTGTGTGAAAATAATCATGGCAATAGTTTCAACACTATCAGCTATTTCTGGTAGATTTCTGGTAGACCCCCCTTCCCAACCCTGGGTGGGTACTTGCAAAGTATAAAAAGTGACACAGTTCCTGGTATTTCTTATGCCCTAATAGAGGCATAAGACATAATGTTGTGGGTTAAATATATCTGAAAGGTAAAAAGCAGGATGCTCCATGGGATTTTGAGTTGGAAAGAACCTTGGAGATAAATTATGTAGTTAGCGTGCTTCCCCAATGAGGACTTGAACCCATCTTCCAAATCTAATACTTGTTCTGGTTGTTACTGATTCGGGGAGATCGAGGGAGTTTCCTTGGAAAGGGTGATCTTAGAGTTGATGACACAGGCAGTCTAGGGAGTTGAGGTAAAATCCTGACACATATAGTGGGACTAGATGGTCCATGTGTGAGGAGAGGCCATTAGTCATAGGGTTTAGGGCTAGAAGGGTCCATAGAGAGTATTTAGTCCCAAGAAGATTAGACGACTCTCTCAGAACTCCACAGAGAGTAAAGAGAAATGTTTTCCAGAAGACTTTTTATGGGTCTTGTGGGCAGGGCTGGGATCTTAGAGGAATTACTTCACTTTTCCTGACTCCTCCACTATGGGGTGAGATAAAGGCTGTAAATATATTTACACACACACACATGCATATTATTATTTCCTTTGCATTTACTGATCCAGGCCTTAATACTTCAGTACTTACTCGGTCCATGCTTTCATCATTACCACCAGTACAAATTGTTGTCAAAGTCTTTACTTAAATCTTTTACCTCATAGAGCAGTAGTTCTCAACCTGTGGGTCATGACCCCTTTGGGGGTTGTCTAAGACCATAAAGTGTCTTTGCTCATTCCAGTACAACAGTTATCCCTTGCTTGCTTTTGTTTCTGGCCATATGTGTCCTTGGTGTTCTCTTTTTCAGCAAGTCTGGAATACAAGCCCTCTCTGGAAACACAACAGCCTCTTTGTACCCACACATTTATCTGTATTTTTTTTTCTTCCATGCATTTTTCCATTTTCTTTTGGGTAATTTGCAACTTTGATCTGAGATTCTACATTTCATGATTGACAGCTATACAAGCATTAGTGGGAGAATGGGGTTTTTTTGGTCCATACCTGTGATTTCATCAATATGGTAACATTGACACAGATTTTCTACTGCTCCTGAAAGAATGTCGGTATTTTTAAAATGGTTTTTTATAGCTTTGGATGATTGAAAGTACTGTGGCCATTTCCCATGTGTGATCCAGCTCCTTTTTATTTTCCCTTTTTGATGCCTCACTTGATTTTAATACTGAGAAGATCATTGGACAAAATTGTCTCTGTGGTTAAATCTGTTGTGAATTCTGCTATGATTTTAATATGTATGTGAGAAATGTATTCTTTTGCTTTAAACAAATCAGATGCTTTTTGAAATCAACAAAAAATACAGAGAGATTGTACAGTCTCTACACTTTTTACAAGGCCTGTATATTGTGACAACGTAGTCTACTTTGCAAAATTGTCCATAAAAGACAATGCTTTTTGTGATCCATTCTTTACTCTTTCAAAACCTCACTATCTGTGAAACATCTTGAAAAATCATTCCCTGAGTGCCTTTTAAACTCAGGAATCAAAAATGTAACTTAAGCCATCTGTTATCCTCATGACCAAATAAGATTCATGTCCTGTGGAGTAACTTGGGTTCCCTAGACTTTCTGCTAATGATGGAATGAATAGTAAAGCATTTATTAAGTACCTACTATTTTATAAGTGCTCTGCTGGAGATACAAATGCAATCAAATAAAAGAGTTTATATTCTAATGGAGGAAGACAACATATAAGGAGGAATTACAACTGTATGGAGGAGGCATTCACATGATGGCATGGCTTAAAAATGTCTGGGATGTGATGTGAAGGCTTGATTCCAAGCAAGATAAGGAAGTAGCTGAGTTATCTGAGCTCAGGGACCCAAGGGCAGATATTAGGTGTTTCTGGTAGGAAAGGATTGAGACCAGGAAATGATACACATGTTTTCTGGACCATGCCAGAAGCTTTGGAAAAAGGAAGCCTCTTAATTTTACTGGGAAAAAAAATGAGTCAGTTTGTCCCAGTGAGTCCCATTCATTTCAACTCAAAATCCCTTGACATCATCTCTTCTTCTCTACCTCTTCCCCCAGTCTCTGACACAGAGGTGGTCCTTCTACTTTCCAGGGCCAGCCTTTTTCGTGTACACTTGATCCCATCCCTTCCTGTCTTCTCCAGCAGATTGTTTCCTCAGTCATTTATCACTGCTCTTTCTCAAATCTTCAACCTCAGCTAATTCCTTTTGTACTGCCTTCAAACATACCTGAGCCTGATCCAGCCTTAAAAAACCTTCACTGTACCTTACCATCCCCTTAAGCCATTACCCTTATCTCACCTCCCTTTTTCAGCCAAACTCCAAAAATGTTGTCTAAATACACTTGTCTTCACCTCTCTCCTCTCACTCTCTTGTTAAAAATGTAGTCCTGCACTCAATTAAAACTTCTCTCTCCAAAGTTATTAATCTTTGCCATTATTACTAATGATCATTGCCAAATCTGGTGGTCTTTTCTCATTCCTAATCCTTCTTAGCCTGTCTGTATTAGACACTACTGACCACTTTCTCCCTCTGGAAATGCTCTTCTCTGGGTTTTCGTAACTTTATTCAGGTTTACCACCTGCCTGTCTGGATGCTCCTTCTCAGTCTCCTTTGCAGGTTCATCATGCACTTCATACTCCCTTACTATGAGTTCTGTTCGGGCCCTTATACATGTCTTTCTATATGTTTTTTCTGGTAACTTTCTCAATTCCCATGTTTTAACTGTCATTGCTGTGCAAATCATTCCCAGATCTAAATATCCAACCCCAGTGTTTATCCTGAGTTTCGGTTCCACATCACTTATTGACTCATGGACATTTCAAACCGAATGCCCCAGAGACATCTTAAACTCAGCATATCTAAAACCGAACTGTTGATCTTTCCTCCTAAACTCCCCTTCTTTTGAACTTTCCTATTTCTCTCCAAGTTATCTCCACTCTTACAGAGTCTCAGATTTTAATTTCAGCAGCAGCCCTAACAACTCAAGTCTCTCATATTCAGTCAGTTGCCAAATCTTGCTATTTCTACCTTCACAACATCTCCCACATTCCCCGTCCATCTCTTCCTCACAGCTATGACCTTAATTTAAGTTCTAGTCTCCGTTGGCCTGGATTACTGTAACAACTTTCTAACTGATCCCTCTGCCTCAAATCTCTCACCACTCCTACACACTGTTGCCAAAGTAATTCTCCTTAAGTGACTTCCCTATCCAGCAATTCCAATAACTTCTTGTTGCCCCAGCATAAAATATAAATTCATCTTTTACTTTTAAAACCCGAAAAAATTTGTCTACAACCTGTCTTTCCAACCTCATTGGACATTACTCCTCTCATAGACCAAATCCAACCAAACTGTCTCTTTATGTTTCTCAAACAATATTCTGCCTCCCAGATTGGTGCCGTCTTTCATGCCTGGAAAGCACTCAGACTCCATTCCTGAAATCTTTCTCAGTCTTTTACTATTAGCACCCTTTCTCCCAAACAGCCTTGCATTTAACTACATTGTATATATTTGTATTCTCTTTTATCTTTGCTCTGTATGTGTTTTTACATGTATTTGTTGTCTCCCTCATTAGAATATAAATTCTTTGTACTTGTGGCCCCAAATGCCTGGCGTAATGGAGTCTTAATAAATACTTGTTGACAGATGAAGTCGGTAAACATGTAAGCACCTAAGCCCTGGAGATACAAGGAAAAATAAAACAGTCCCTGTTCTCAAGAAGCTTGCAATCTAACGGGGAGATGACAATGGCTGCATACCAGCAAAATGTAGAGAGGATAAATTTGAGATAATCGACAGAAGAAAAGCACTAGAAGTATAGAAAAGGTGGAGAATAGACATTTAAAGGGAATATAAACTATGTCCCTACGTGCATGGTATCCATATGTGTGCCAGGACCATGTAAATATCTGTCATGTGTGCCCTTTGATGAATGTTCCTTAGTCAAAGAGCTTCTCTATGTGTGCAGTCTCCATGTGTCAAGCATGTTCATTGCATAGGTACTTTTTATTAGTGGAATTGCAACCTCTGAGAGAGTATATCCCAGTTGTGGGTGAGGGAAATTTTTCTTATCATTTTTCTTTTATACTATTCAAGTGACATGATTAAAATAAATTTGAAAAGCATATAGTCAGACCCTGACTTAGAGACATTTGACATATATAGGTTGGAATTCTGTCCCAAATGGAAAAACTGCCCTTTGTCACCTTATTCAGAAAAATGTGGATGGTAGCTTGCCTAATGAACTGCCTTCTCATGTATAAGCCTGAAGTCATAGACTACCTAAACTGGAAGGAACCTTAGAAATCAGCGTGGTGTAACAGAAAGAGCACTGGATTTGAAGTCAGAAGACCTGACTTTGAGTTACATCTCTGTCCCTTGCTGTGTGACTTTAGGTAATTTTTCTGTCCTCTCTGGGCTTCCATTTTCTCTGTTGTAAAATTAGGGGCATTGCACTCTTTGATTTCATAAGGACCTTTATGTTTTGTCCTGTAGTTTATCCACTTACTTTGATAGTTCAAAGGGCCATCATTGTATCATTGTATCGGGGTGCTTGCTTTACTGGATGCAGATTATTGGCCTTCTACACATACTTGTGAGCTGTTGGTATAAAAATAATTAATCACCTAATGGCCAGCCTTTGGTGATGAGCCTCTCCTGATCCCTTAAACTCTTCCTCCAACCTATTGACAGTATAGAACAGCAGTTCTCAACCTGTGAGTTATGTTCAATTTGTAACAATGAAAATACATCCTGCATATCAGATATTTACATTACGATTCATAACAGTAGCAAAATTACAGTTACGAAGTAACAACAAAAATAATTTTATGGTTGGGGGTCACCACAACATGAGGAACTACATTAAAGGGTCGCAGCATTAGGAAGGTTGAGAACCACTGATACAGAGCTTGAAACCTTGCTGCTTTGGGGGAGGTGAGGCTAGATGTCAGTTTGTATAAAAAAGATTGGGGTTTTCAGTGGACTATAAGCCCAACTATAAGACATGCTATGACAGCCAAAAAAGTAAATTAAATCTTTGTCAATTTGGTCTCCAAAATTGCATTTGGAGAAGTTTAATGTCCAAGAAAGTATAGTGCTAGGGTGGTGAACCTGTGGCCTCAAGTCTACACGTAGTCCTCTAGGTCCTCAAGTGTGGTCTTTTGACTGAATACAGACTTCCCAGAACAAATCACCTTAATAAAAGGATTTGTTCTGTAAAACTTGGACTCAGTCAAAAGGCTGCACCCAAGGACCTAGAAGGCCACAGTTTCCCCACCCTGGTATAGTGTCCAGAAGCATAATGTCCAGAAAAGTAATAGTCTTAATATGCTTTGTTTTGATCAGACCTTTCTGTAGTATTGTATGTACCTTTGGGTGGCAGGTTTCAGGATGAATATTCAGCTAGGGTACATATGGAAAAGGGCAACTAGGGTAGTGAGGGACTGGAGACCCTATCATAAGACAATTGATTAAAGGAATTGGGATTGTTTAGCCTAAAGAAAAGAGTTGGGGGAATGATGAATGGACAGACAGAGATAGATAGATAGATAGATAGAGAGATAGATAGATAGATA
>CM053594.1:68442590-68462684 GCA_028646575.1 Pseudocheirus occidentalis | reverse complement strand
ATAGATAACAGATAGACAGATAGATAGACAGACAGACAGACAAGCAGGCAGACGGACGGACGGATGGATGGATGGATGGATGGATGGAGTGAGCAGTTATTAAGTGCTTACTTAAGGCACTGGAGGAAGCAGAGGAAATGCAAATGTAAGCATAAAAGAAGATAGTACCTACCTTCAAGGACCTTACATTCTAACAAAGAAAAAAATGCCTAAAAGGAAGATGAAAAATGGGAGGGAAGGAGGAAGGGAGGGGAGATACCTGCATGGGACAGAGATGGGAACAGTCTGGAGGGTCACCGATTAGATTAGCAGTGAGCATAGCTGGCCCGGGAACTTCTTCAAATGGAGGTTCCAAAAAGGAACTCCCCAGTTGAAAGAATGAATCATAGAAGGCCCCTCTTGAGAAGGCAGCTGGGGCAGAGATGGAACAGTTTGGACCAGTGTCAGGGCTGGAGTCTGCTTAGAAGCAATAAAAAAGATTTGGGGGTTTCAGTAGACTTTAAGCCCAACATAAGACATGATATGACAGCCAAAAAAGTCAATTAAATCTTTGTCAACTTAATCTCCAAAATTGCATTTGGAGAAGTTTAATGTCCAGGAAAGTTCCAAGTCCAGAAAATTCCAACAACTCTGTAATAGTAATAGTAGTTGGTGTTTATTTAGCATTTTGTGATACATTATGGGGTACTTTAAAGACATCTCAAATCTATCATTTTAAACTCTTGTGAGGTAGGGAGTACAAATATGATTGGACTCTTTGTGTCTAAGCATACTGGAGTTTAGAGAGGTTGAGTAACTTATCGAATAATCTTGATATTCTTAAATGTACAAGTTGGGCAGGTGCACAGGGAATTCTGTAGTGTACTTAGACTTTAAGAAGCTGTCATTCCAGGGTGTGTAGGAAGTTAATTATGAATATGTAAGACCAAGAGCAATTCTCCAGTGGATAAGTGGTCAAAGAATATGAACAAATAATTCTCAAAATAAATAGCCATGTAAAAACTTGTTCCATATAACTAGTAAGCTCCTAGCACAGTGCCTAGCACATAATAAGTACTTAATAATACTTTTGTGACTATTTATTAAGTAATAATAAGAAAAATGCCAGACAGAATAACTCAGAGGTTTCACTTTCCATTCAGCAAATTACATTTACTTTACATTAGCAAATATGACAAAAGATGGAAATAGGCAGTGTAGGAGGGGCTATGCAAAAAGACAGTGTTATGATATGGGTGGTGCTGTGAATTGATCCAGACATTCTGGAAAACAATTTGGAATTATGCTGGGAAAAAAAAATTCTTTAACTCAGAGATCCTACTACCAGATTTGTCTGCGTTTTAGTTCAGTATTCAGGGACTAGAACAGGAATCGTTAGCAGTAAGTGAGGTAAGACTTTCCAGATCCAGTAGGTAGATCAAGAATTAGTTGTGGACCAGGATTAAATTCAAAAACTATTTATTTGGGGTTCAGATATGACAGAGACCCTGCTCTTAAGAAAAGTATAGTCTCATGAGGAGGACAAGTACATAAGTAACTATCATAAAATGAAATAAGTTCAAAGGAGAGGTCAAAGTAAAGGACTCTGAACATATTGAAGAGAGCTTCCATCCACGTGAGTGAGGAATGGAGGCAAAAGGGAATATCTCCTGGAGGAAGTATCATATAATTTGGCTGTAAAGGAGAGGAGTGAGATCAACAGATGGATATAATGGGGTGAGTCTATTCCATGGCTTAAGCTGCAGAAGTAAAAGAAGGAATATCAAGAATGAGGAATGCAGAGTAGTCCAGTTTGGCTGGAATGCAGAATATGTGAAGGAGAGTAAAATGAGATAAGGTTGAAGATAGGATGGAGTCAGATGGTGGAAGGCCTTGATCAACAGGTTGTGTATCCCTGCATTAGAAGTTCCTAATCCTCTTTAGGCCTATGCAGCTGTGCCAGAGAGGGCTGTTCTTGGCAGAGTTAGAAATAGTGCTACTTCCCTGTGCTCCTCTGAGACTGCACCTCCCTCCATCTTCTTTTCTTAGTTCCTATAGAGAAACCTCGTTTCTATTTAAGTGCAGCCAAATCCCCCAGCATGTTCAGGGCTTTCCCACTTCTGTACCTTTAATCATGCTGTTTTCTCCAACTAGAATGCCTTCTCCCCAACATGAGTCAGTCGGTCAAGCATTTATTAAGCCTCTGCAGTGGGCTTAAAAGATAAGTATTAATACAGAGAACATGTTCTAAGTACTAAATGAATAGTTCAGAAGTCAGGTATAGTTAGTGTTTGTAGGAGGGAATTACCTTCCTAGAGGACAAGAGATTTTAACAGGACATTGAAGCATGGCCAAGTTTTACATAGGGCAGAGTGGAGGGGGGATGCTTCGAGGTCCAGCTCAGATGTATAAATAGAGTGGAGGAAGAAGGGTCTTCCAGGCAAGGGGAATAGTGTGACCTAAGATCCCCAAGTGAGAATGATTGTGCTATGTTTGGGGGTAAATGAGCGGACTACACATACCAGACCAGTAGGTTCCTATAGAGGATGAGTGGGAGAATTCAAGGGTCAGATTGTGGGGAACCTGGAATGCCAGTTCAAGGAGTTTAGACTTTTTTTCTGTAGGAAACTGTAAACCATTAAAAGTTTTTGAGCTTGGGAAGGACATGCCCAAAACATTGTTTTCAGAAGATCCATCTCACAATAGGAGCAGGATGGATTGGAAGGTGAGAAACTGGGTAGAGAGAACAAGTGGGAGACTTGAATTAGTCTGGGTGTAAGGGCTGAGCATGTCATCATTTGCCTTTTTTCCTTTCCATAAATAGGATTTACAGTTTCCAAACCTGATGTAATTTCCTTGCTGCAGGAAGAGGAAGAATTGTCTGGCTCAGATTTTCAAGGAATTCAAGAAACAGAGATCTCAAGAGATACCTACACAGGTGAGTAAGAATAGCCTCCTTGGAACAAAGGATAACAACTAGGTAGCAAAGGGTACCAATAGCTAGGTAATGAGGTATTTGAAGTTTTCGATTTAATTCAGTTTGTATTTCTGAAGTATTTTTCTGCATGTCTCTATATCTATGAATCTTTGCTCTGTGGACTGCAGGTCTTCTCAGCATCTGAAGCATGGAATGAGACTGAGGCAGGCGGGTAGGCAGGCAGCATTTATTAAATGCTTACTAAGCACTGTGCTAAAGGCTGGGAATACAAATAGAAGCAAAAACAAAGACTGTCCTTGCCCTCAAGGACCTTACATTCTACTGGGGAAAGATAACACATAAAAGGGAGCTGAAAGGAGACAGGGGGAGGTAGAAGATACCTACATGGCGGCTAAGTCCGAGACAGAAGCACAGCTGGGAGGAGAATGAAGCATGGCTGCCCTGGGCCCATCCCCAAAATGGAGGCCCCAACTCAGGAATGGGAGACAAGGGGGCTAGTATGATGGAGGCAAATTCTATGGTAAGAAGTCCCCAGGTACTGAGGGAAGTTCCACTGTGAGAGCACAGCTATCATGGTGGTTAAGTCTGAGAGAGTCAGAAATGCAGCAGGGATGAGAAAGATGACAGTGCCTTTCTTTCCTTTCCCTCCATCTGGTGTCATCTCTTTCCCAATCACAGCTAACTGCTTATTGATCAGAAAGAGCCCTAGATTAGGTGTGTCAGATCATTTGAGCTCTATATCCAGCCTGCCTACTATTAACTCACTTCATGATCTTGGCTAAATCCAGGGTTCCTTTTGTCAAGAGGGTCCTGGACTCAGTAGTGTCACAGGTCCTTTTCCAGTTTTAACATTCAGTAGTTTTATGATATAGTAAAATGTAAGGTCCTGAAGAGGAACACTGTTTTGGTTTTATCTTGGTATCTCCAGCACTGAGCACAGTGCTTTGCACATTAGTAAAATGTGAATTGGACTGTATTGGATTGGCTTAACTTCCCAAGTTCATCTTTTCCTCTTCTAGATTCCCAGTCCCTCTTTTCACCACTCCTGGGAACTTCATTACTATTCTTTCTGAAATCTGTTACACAAGCTCTTCTTTGCCTCTCTGTAACTTGTATTTAGTCTGCTCATCTTAAGATCTCCTGTTCATTCCTTCTAGCCTATGCCACCAGTCAAGGTTCCCAACTTTTTTGATGGGCAGGTGGAGGATGCCAGGGTCTAGCCCTGGGCCTTTGGATTCCCTGACCCAGTGGTCAGCTTCTAAGGTGACTTTGCCTTTGGCCTTCAGACCTTTTGCACCTTACTAAATTTCTCTTGGGTACCTGAGTCAGTCTGGTTCCAGATCTAAACACTAGTTTCTGGGCCCCCTGCCAGTCCCACTGTTAAGTGGCCTTTCCTAATGCCCTCTTCCCTCTTCACCTTCTCCCCCATTTTCACATAATCCAGATTATAAGAGGACATTTTTAGAGCTTTTTTATAAGGGAAAGAGAATATGCAAATTCAGTAAATCTAAGAAGGTAAAGTAACTAGTAGTGTACAGAAAAAAAATTCTACAGAGATACAGTTTGAGTAATGGCTAAGCTTTCTAACTTCAACCTTAACTAAAGTTCTCACGAATTAATGTCGGCTATCTTCAGGCTTAGAACTTGACACCTCTTTTGCCTCCAGATGAGAATGGTATCTTCAAAACACATCTAAGCCAAACTTAAGATTCATCCACCTAGGCCCTGTTGACCAAGGTCATTGGTATATTTTTCCTATCCTGCATTCATTCTTAACTACTCAGGAAACTTTCTGATGATATGGTAGTCTTTTGGCATTTCACCCAGATTATCATTACCCTTGGTTGGCTTTATCTTGGTTTACTCCCAAACTCTTAACAGCCAAACAGAAGGAATAAAAACAAGCAAATGAAATAATTCCTCATCAGAATAATTCAACCAGATACACAGATCATTCCTAAAGTTCACAATAGACATCTTAATCTTTATAGGGCATTTATTGTTTTCTTTGCTTACTTTGCCTTCTGTACCTGGTCACCCCTCCTGCAGCTTTGGCTCTCTGTTCACCTGTTTTCTAGTCCTTATAGACTGATCAGGTTCTTCATTGTGCCCAGAAGGACTGGGAAAACTTGTGCCGAGCACCATATTACCAAGTGAAAATTGTTGCCTATATCCCTGTTCCCTTTTCCTTAGTTATAGTGAGGTCCTTTTGAAGAGCCATCAAAGCTTTGGGCATCTATTAGAAATTAATTTCAAGGATGATGATTATCTTCCTTTTCTGCCTGTTTCCTTTTTTCCCAACACAGGGAAAAGATGACATTTGGATTTTCATTTCCTCATTTCAGATTCTGAGTCTGAGATTGAATTGTTAACTCCAAAGCAAGAAGTTTCAGAAGAAGGAGAAGAACATGGAGGGATGTTGAAAAGTCTCCTCAGGAATGTTCCTCAAGGACCCAAATTTGCAGAACCCTGTGAACAGGAGGACAATTTAGAAAGGCAGATGGGAAACTCTGCCGGGGGCAGAGAGAAGATATCTCTCTCCCAGAAGCGAGGGTCCTGGCATATGACAGTCCTTCACCAGGACACTCCCCCAGTAGAGGGGAGTCAAGGATGTGATGAATTTGGGGGAAACTTTAGTCTGAGCTCAAGTTTTATGACACGTCAGGGAGGCTCCATAGGAGGGAAACCCCACAAATGTGACACCTGTGGTAAATGCTTCAAATACAATTCATTACTTATTAAACACCAGAGAATTCACACTGGAGAGAAACCCTATGAATGCAGTGATTGTGGGAAGTGCTTCAGAGGGTGGTCAGGCTTTATTCAACATCACAGAATTCACACTGGAGAGAAGCCTTATGAATGTAATGAATGTGGGAAAGCCTTCAGTCACAGTTCACATTTTACTCAACACCTGAGAATTCATAATGGAGAGAAGCCCTATAAATGTAATGAATGTGGGCAAGCTTTCAGCCAGAGCTCAAATCTTATTCGACACCAGAGACTTCACACTGGAGAGAAGCCTTATGAGTGTAGTGAATGTGGGAAAGCTTTCATTTGGAGCTCAGTGCTCATTGAGCATCAGAGAATTCACACTGGGGAGAAACCCTATGAATGCAATGAGTGTGGGAAAGCCTTCAGAGGGAGGTCACACTTTTTTCGACACCTGAGAACTCACACTGGAGAAAAGCCTTTTGAATGCAATGAATGCGGGAAAGCCTTTGGTCAGAGCTCACAACTTATTCAGCACCAGAGAATCCACTACAGAGAATAACTCCAGGAATGTAATGTAATGAGTGTGGGGGACGGAGGCCTTGATAGAGCAGAGAATCTACTTTGGGGCATGAGCCCATTAAAAAAATTAAGGTCCTAAATGAAAAAGGTTCTTGTCTGTCTAATTCTCTTTGTGCAGCAACCTAGCCCAGCACCGCATGCAGTGAGGTAATTAATAAATACTTGGTGATTGGTGATAATAATAAATTCTTGTTCATAACTGTGTAAAATCCTTCAGTGCCTGCTCTTCTACCCTATTTACTGAGGGGTCACAAGAAGAGAAGAAAAATAGGGGAGCATGTTGTCAAGGGGAAAAATCAGAATTTGGGAAATAGGTGAGTGGTAACCAATTCTGTGAAGATCTCAAGGCCTAGAGAACATTAAATGGAGAACACTGGATCTGGCTGAGAGGAGATTGAAGATAATGACAAGGGCAGTGTAGGTAATTCAGCCACCACCAGCATTACTGAGCTCCCACTTTGGAGGCATTAAAAAGACAGGATGTAGCATTCATGTTCTTGAGGTTCTCAGGGGGGAGGTGAATGAAAATAATGAGTGTTCTTAGGTAGCCACCAGGACGTTGAAGAGTGGAAAGAAAACTTGACTTCACTTCTCCTTACATCATAAGGTCTCTTCTTTCCACCTCTCTCCTTGTCACTTCTTGCCCTTCCCTTCTATACCCCTCCCACGTTTGTTCCCTCTCTGTATTTCTACTTACTGTGAGGGGAGCAGGGTTGGTAGAATAGGGGTCCTTACCTTTGTATGTAACTGTTGGTCAAAGGAAAATCACTCCCCACCCCTTGACTGTGTACAAGTAAGGAACAAGGTACCTTGATAGAAAATTTTGCAAGGGACACCACAGTATCAATAATAAATTGTTTTTAAAGTTCATTCAGGGTAGGATTCCACTTAATAGCTTTAATGAAGTCACTTGATAGTGCAAAAGACTTACCGAATGATAAAAGAGAATTGGAATTCTAGAGCTGGAATTCTAGTAGTTCCCTAGTCCAACCTTCTAACCCATGTAGGAATAAATCTATAGCTTTCCTGATAGATGGTTATCTTGTTGCTGCCTGAATATTTACGGTGAGATAGAAGACTCACTAACTGCATTGAGGAGTGGTTCAAGTCTGATTTTTAGAAATCTAGTCTTCACTGAGTTGGAATTTGCTACTCTGTAACACCCACTCAGTATACACATTGTTCCTCATTTGGCTAAACAGTTAAATCTCACTCCTTTTTTATGACAACTGTTAAAGTAATTTGAAGGCATATTATGTTCTTCCTCAGTCTACTGTTATTTCAAATAATCCTTATGACCTAATCCCTTTCATTCTGATTGTCTTGTAGATGTGTTCCAATTTGTTAATAGACCCCTTAAAATCTGGTGCCTAGAATCTTACAGGTCTAACCATGACATATAAAAAGAGATTCCAATTTTAAAATTTCCTTCCTGAGGAAGGTGTATAGAGTTTTTCCTGTACTATCTTTTGAAGTAGACACATTAGACCAGATAATTGCCACACTGAATTAGCCTCAAAAACCCATGTGGCCCTGATAGAGACCCCAAGGCATCTTTGGTGGTAGATCATGATTGTCCCTGATAGTGGCCTCAGAGGTTAATTCAGAGAACTCCAAAACATCTTGGTTTACCTTAGTGATTTTTTACAGATATGTCACCAAAGAGTTCACACAATACTATTTTGAAACAGTTTATAGGTTCAGCCTTATATCCCCTTTCAGGGAATTCCCACACACCATGGGTTGTGTGACATAAAACTTGACATAGTCTATCTCAGCTTACCTCTCGAATTTTAAGGATTATTTCTTTGTTTAATCTAGCATTGGTGAACATAGCCCTCTTCACCACATCCCTACCATTCATCATTTTAGGGACTTTGGACATAAAGTAACCAAATTCCTGTAGGAGTCCTTAGGATTTAGAGACCTTAGAGGTGGAGCAGTCCAACTGCATGTTACAAATAAGGAAACGGGGACCTGGAAAGGGGAAGGGACTTTTCTAAAATCACATTGGGATATCAGAGCCCAGACTTAAACCCATGTCTTCCATCTAGTTCTTTTAGATTAACATTTGTCATTTTGTTTCTAATATTCTTGATAGCACGTTTGGCCTTTTAACTCCCTCATCTCATTTTTACTTATATTCTAGGGTTCCTGAGCTTTTCAGGATAACAACTAATTCACCTGATAAAATATATCTCATCAATGAGAAAGAGTTTTAAAGAATAGGATCCCTTGCCACCACCACTACCCTCCCCCCAGTTCTCCCTCTCAAAGTAAATTCCATTTTTTAACAGCTCCAACCCCTTCCTCAATGTGGCAAGACCACTACATTTGAAGTCCAGCAACCCTTCCTCTGATAACAGACCCAGTTGTGTTCTTATCCCTTCAGCTATTGAGACCTAGTAGAATACTTTGCCCTGAAATATTATTTCTTCATCCCTATTACTCCATTCCTCTGCCCTGGTTATCTCATTTTAGGCCTCAAGCTTTCCAATGCATGAGTTAAAATATAAGCTAGTAAGGCTTTCTGCTTTAAGTTTTTGCTGCCCAGATTATTATTAAACATCCTTTTAAGTTCCCAAATAATTCAGCAGATTGGACAGTCATCTAATTCAATAAACTGAAAAATTTTGCAGATGAGAAAACAGCTCAGAAAAGTTAAGTGACTTGCCTAAAGTCACATAGGCAGTAAGTAGGAAACCCAAGTCCAATAAGCTATATATCCAAGCCTTTGCAGTGCACTATGCTACCATTTGTCAGAAACTGTTGAATGAAAATCTGACTTTCTATGATTTTCAGCTTTTGGTCATATTTCTGCCTTTTTGAGTCAAAAGGAACAAGTCTTATCTCCCAGATAGAATCACATATTTTTATGATAAGAAGACATCTCAGAAGTCACCTAAGCCGAATCATACCCAAAGCATGAATCTACTTAAAAGGATGGTCATTTAGTACTGGAAGATTTTTATTGAATCTCTCCCTAAGTCTTCTCTTCTTCAGGCTATACATTCCCACTTCTGCCGAACTTCTTGTGACATAGTCTTAAGTCCACTACCTTGAATGCCCTTCTACAGATAGCAATATCTGTTGGCCAGCAAGAGACACTATAAGCCACACAACAGGCAGGTCATATACTAACACGACTTCAGGACAGGAATGGAGTCATAGGTCATGTATTTAGAGCTGGAGGAAATTAGAGGTCATCTAATCATAGAATCATACATTTAGACCTGGAAGGGAGAGGACACACAGCCAACCCTGTCATTTTTCAGATGATGAAATCGAGGCCCTGGAAAGGCCTGTTAGTCAGCCTACCCCTAGTCTCTGCCCCTTGTTACAGATGCTCAAAGTCACAGAGCTAGTGAATAGCAGAAATGGGATTTGAATGAAGACCCTTTTCCTCCAAATTGAGTGTGTACTGTATCACTGTACCATGAGGCTTTTGTTGGGGGACAGCTTGACAGGGGAAGCTCTGACAGTTCCTATGCCTTCAAGTTGTTGGCAGTTCTTAAACCCTCTGGTCAAGGAAGCCTTGACCTCTGAGTGCATACAGTCTTCCTTTCTGCATCCCAGAATCATCTGATGCACCTGGAAAGGCAGAATAACAAAAGTTCCCATTTGTATAGTGTCTCATTGTTTATAGAACATATTCTTCACAATAGTTCTATAAAGTAGGCAATGTAGTTCATGCTCCCCATTTTATAAGTGAGGAAACTATGATTTGTAAAGGTTAACTAAGTCCCATGTGTTTTGGAGGTTGTAAGAGATGTGTACAACAAGTTAGTCTTGCTGTTTCCAAAGATCTGAGTTCTCTCACTGCATGTTTGAGAGGATAATCTCACACTCTGTATGTGGGAGACTCAGAATCCCTTTGCCTCCCCATTCTGATCTTTCAACTGACTTTTAAAATGTCTCCTCCATTGCTTCCTTCCTTCTATCTTCTTTTCCCTCTTATCCATCCATTCATTTATGTTCATTTGTGTGTTCACTTTAGAAATTTTTATTAGGCACTTAATGCTGCCAGGCTCTGTTTTCAGGGCTAAAGATAAGAAAACACCTTTGCCTTCTCAAATGCCGACATTATAGTTGCTAATGGGAGTAAAAAATATGTATATTTGTTTAAGAAAAACTGATAAAAAATCAACTTGGAAAAAAACACAGTTTCTCGAATAAAATGTTGAGGAGAGCCAGAAACTATTCTGAAGACCTCTCTTCCATTTCCCACCTAGCTGCACTTCTTTGGATTTCATCATACCCCCAGAAATTCCTTCATCCTGCAAGATCACATCAGTCAGTCCTTGTACTCACAATCATCAGTATCCTCTGCTCCTCAGACTCCTCAGACTGGAGAACAGAGCAAAAAGCTCTTCCCAAAACCTCCATTCTAAGGACAATGCCCAGGCCAACCATCTCTTCATTTCCTGGCTACTCTCCTTTGGACTTCTTCATGCCTCTGTATCAGGTACCTTTCTCCCGCACCCTACCCCACCTTTTTCAGCTTCCTTTGTTGCGTTGTCTAACACCATTAGAATGAAAGCTACTCCTTGAAAACAGGGACTTTCTTTTTCACATTTGTCTCCCCAGCATTTAGTACCAGTACCTGGACGACAGTAGGTGTTTAATAAATGTGCATTGACCAACTGACCAGACAGAGAACTACCCTTTGGAAGAATGTATTGACAGGGCCCACTTAAAGCTAGTGAAATGACCAAGGCTGCAGAGCACTGTAGCCCATCAACTCATTTGCACGTGTCTTTTAAAAAGTCATAACTGAGAAAGAACCAATCAAATAAATGTTTGGGCATTACAAGAAGACTATATAAAGACTGTTGGAGTAAACGACAAAAGGGTGGATCTTCTGGATTTTACATCATAAATTAGAGATAAGTTTCCGGGTATTAGGAAGCACTGACCAGAGTCCTTAGAAATTATAGGTCAGCATGATAAAAAGCTATAGGCAAAGAAAAAGAGGTGGCCAACTGAGAGAATAGAGAAACCTGAGGAGTTAGAGATAGAAGACACAAGAAGTGAGGAGAGGAGCTATTTACAGAAGACAGAATATAGCAAGCAAACAGGTGCTTGGTCCACGGCTGCCTGGTAGGCTGCAGCTGCTTGGAGTTCAACATGGGGAGCTGCCTGAGCTTATGTTCTCTAGTGTTATCTATAACCTCAAAGAGGGGAATTCTCTCAAGTGGCCTTTCGTTGACTTTTTTGCTCTCTTTGGTTTGAGAAAGAGAAACAGGGAGAGACATACTTTACATCTGCTTTGCTGTGTGAGAAGAAGGCTTGGCTTTCCTGAGAGCCAATTGTATAAGACATAATCCACTGCTTTTTGGAAAAAATGGCAGGGGAAGGATTCTTGATCCTAATTGTTATCTTCAGCTTGACAAGGAGAAAGTCCTCAGAGCCCCAAATTAAATAGGAGGAGGAGTTTGGCAGTTCTCAGCCTAAGAGAGTTTCTAGTCACAGAGCACAACATTTTCTCAGCATTTCCCAGGAACAGATGTATGCTGAAAGTTTGAACAAGGGTAGTAGCTGAGAAGCAGTTTTTCGTAGCAGATGGTTCATTATGTCAAAGTCACCTAGGCTTATTGTGAGGTGGCCTGTCCCTACTCACGTGCCCCCCCCCAGGTTTCTCCAAGTCTCCCCATGAACATTGTGTGTGTTGAAGAGTGTAGCCTTGGTTTGTGGTTTAACCTATATCTTGAATATTCTATTTAGGCCTTCTATTCTTCTATTTAATAAATATTATGATTATCTTGCCTACTATTGAGAAAAGATGATTATTCCTGCTTTTGCCTTCTAATGAATAAAAATGGTACAATTATTCTTGCTTTTGCCTTAAGTAAATGTTTCATGTTTGAAAGTTAATAGCGTCACTGACTGATTTTCCGTAACGGAGGCACACAAACAGCTCGGGGCTCTGGGGCTACAGAGGTGTGTACAAGTGTGGATTAACTCCAGGATCCCGAGAGAGCTGGAGTCGCCACGCTGTGAGTGGGGCCACGCTGTGGGTGGGGCCACGCTCAGCCCTCACTTTTGGAGAAATAAAACACAAGAAGCTTGTTTGGGGCAGGCGAGTGAGAGAAGGGTGGGGTGAGCTCCCAGCCCGTAGGGAGGAAGGCAGTGCGGGGCTGCGTCTGCAGGATGCGCCACTGAAGGGCATTAGCCGTGTACGCACGTGCTAGAGTGGGCAACACACGCACACAGAACTAACATCAAACAAAAAACAAGTGCCTTGAGGTCTTCTCTCATCCTCAAGAAAGGGTTGCAGTCGCCCCGTTGGACGTTCGTCCTTCTGCCCCTCCCCCTTTTCACACCTTCCCTGCCCCGCCCCCTGACGTGACCACAGGGCGTGGCTCCTCTTGAATTCCTAGAGCGCCCAACACTCAGTGAGGCGGGGCCGGGCGGAAGCGCACATCGCTTCCGGGTGGGGATGTGACCTCGTCAGTGATTGTGGCCCGCTGGGGTCTCCGTTTCGCTCCGCAGTTCGGAGGCGGGCGTTTCCTGGCCTCGCCCTTACCCCACCCGCTCACTTGGGCCTGCTCTTCCTCCGAGGAGGCAGGGCGGAAGTGCCCTGCCGGGGGTCGAGGGAGGAAGCGGGGTCGGGTCACCGTCTGGTGACTTCCTAATTCCGACGTCTCCTCCCCTGAGAGGGAGGGAGATAGGGCAGCAACCCGGCAGAGTGGCCTAGCTCGAGCCCTGGACTTGGACGCCCCTTCTCTAACCTCTGCGGGGCCCTCCCTGCCCCGGGGACACGTGGTCTGACTTCTCTGATTGACGCCCCCACCCCCCGCCCATCTCCCACCTTCGTTTCCTGCCCACCTGTCCGGACCGGCCTCTGGCCTCTGAGTCGCCTTCCAGCCCTCGGATTGTGTGGAGTCGGAGAGAAGTGGCCCCCTGGGCCTTTCTTTGTCACCAGTCCTCTACCCTTCGTCCCTCCTCTGTCTGAGCAAGGTATTCAAGGACTTGCTTTTTCCTACGTAGTCCAAGGAGAAAATTTATCCCGAAGACCCGGCGCAGGCTGAGCTGGGCTCGCAGGCGAAGGGAAGGGAAGGGAAGAAGGGAAAGAAAGGGAAGGGAACTTTGCTCTGGTTTTTTTCAGAGCAATAAATAAACATTTATTAAGAGCCTATTATTCTAAATGACAGTGCTTGCCCTCAAGGAGCTTACAGTCTAATGGGGAAGACAACATGCAAAGCATACTGGATAAATACAACATAATTAACAGGAAAGGAGCTAAAATAAAATTAAGAAGAGAAAGAGTTGCTACTTTACTACTGATAATTCTAAATTTATGCACATACCTATTTTATGTAATGAGTGAACGGGCAAAATTGATACTGAGCTTCCAATTACTGCAAGTCTTCAAGGAGAGAGTGTATAACCACTTCTAGGGAATGTTGTATAGGGTATTCACGCAGTTTCCAGGAGCTTTTACTATAGTGCATAAACGACAAGAACATTCCAATTCTGTGGTTCTATGATTAGTTCTATTCCAATAACACTCTAATTTTGCTAAAGAATTTAATGTCCGTATGCCATTTTATAAATTGTATGGCAGTTGCCGATCTGCAATAATACATGGGGTTTCTCCCCTGGGTGTCTCCTCCATCAAAGAAATCACAATTACAGATAAAAATTCTATTTGGATTCATCCTTCCAGTGTTAGGATTGGTGAAAGATCTCAACACCCAGTTTGCATATTCAGTACAATGACTTTTTGAAGAGTCAAGGTGGTGTAATAAACAAAATGCTGCCTCTGTCACTCTACAGCAAAACAAATTCCTTAGGTATTTAAAGCCCTTTACAATCTGTCTCTAACCTAGCTCAACATAGGGATTTCATATTACTCCCTCCCACCCACATTGCATTCAAGACAAGCAGACTACTTGTTCCCAATACACAACATTCCTTCTCCTCTTTGGTCCCTTTATAGAAGCTGTCCCCATGCCTTACATTCTTTTCAGCCTCAACCCTTCCACCCTCCTCTTGGAATCTCTAGCTTCATTAGGTGCCATCTCACAGTCTTTCCTGATGCCCTCCCCTCCCCTCCCCTTCCCTTTCCCAGTTGTCAGTGCTCTTTTACCCTCCCTCCACCCCCAGAAATTATTTTGGATGTATTTATCTGGGTACATGCATCTCTCTAATGAATTCTCAAGAGCCAGGAGAGTTTCAGGTTTCTCTTTGTTTCCCAGGTACCTAACACAGTACTTGTAATACATAGGGTGTTTAATAGATACATGCTTGTTGGATCAGTCCTTCATGGGCAAGTCACTTGACTTGTCTAGCCACAGTTTCTTCATTTGCAAATTTGAAGTTATAATACCTATAATGTCTACTTTATAGAGGTTTTTTGAGGCTTAAATGGGACAATATATAAAGTACATTACAAATCTTAAAATGCTTTTATTATTATTATTGGATCAGTTATCATATCTTCAACAACCACATTCCTCAGTCCAGAAGTAGGGCTGATTTGCTCTGTACACACTGTGTTCTTAAGAAATGTTTGTTAATTTTGAATTTGAAATTCTTCACATTCTTAGGCTTTTTAAGAGAGGGTCTCTACTCTGTTGTCTGAGGGTACCCAAGAAGATTCAGAGACTGGAGACTCTGTATGAGGATTGATTGGAGGAAATTGGGACACTTAAAAGATGGGGTTGGGGAGGTAATGGGGAAAAGGGGGAATGATTGAAGAGCTGTATGGAAGAATGATCAAACTTCTGCTTGGGAATAGATGGAGTGGTAACTAAGGAAAGAAAACAAAGCTGCTCAATTTTTATTTTGCTTCTGTTTTTACACTAAGGAGAATGACCTTTGCACTGGGAATAATGGAGCCAAATGGCCCATGTAAACTGATAAGTAAGGTGATTGTGACAGAACACTTCATTACCTTTGATTCAAGTCAATTTAAGTCAATTCAAGTCATCTGACCCAAATGAATTACATCTTCTGGTACTGAAATAAGGTGTGTGTGTGTGTGTGTGTGTGTGTGTGTGTGTGTGTGTGTGTGTGTGTGTGTGTGTGTGTGTGTGTGTGTGTGTGTGTGTGAGAGATTGCTGAGCTGCTATTAACATTTGAAAGCTTTTGGACAACATGAAAAGTACCTTAAGACGAGAGAAGAGCAAATATCCTCACTTTTAGACAGGGAAGAGAGCAGTATGGACTTCAATTCCAGGGAAGATTCTAGAGCAGATCATTAAAGAGATGATTACTGAACATCTAGAAAAGGAAGAGGTTATTACAAAGAGGCAGCATGACTTTATCAGTCATACAATAAATATTAAATGCCCACTGTGTGCCAGGTTAGGCACCTGGGATACTAATGCAAAGAGTGAAATAGTTCAGTTCGGTCGCTGTCAGGAACTTACAGAGGCAGCTGGGAGGCAGTGTAGATATGAATGCTAGACCTGGAGTCAAACAGACCTGTGTTCAAATCCAGACTCAGACACTTACTAGCCATATGGGCAAGTCATTTAACCTGTGCCTCAGTTTACAAAACTGGGGTAATGATAGCTCCCTCACAGGGTGGTTTTGAGGATAAATTGAAAATATTTGCGAAATGCTCTGCATACCTTAAGAATTATATAATGCTAGCAACCGTTTTTCTTGTGCAGGGTAGCTGTGAGAATTGTTCTTTTCTTGTTTTTCTTATTATCACTTTCTGATTGGGGATGTAAGAATATGTTATATGTGTATATACATATATATCATATAAAGCTAATACAAAAATAAAGAAGGTAAAAGGTAGCTTGTGAGGGAGGGCACTGGGGAACTAGCAGTTGGGGGCATCAGGAAAGGCTTCATGTAGAAGATGATGCTTGAGCTGTGTCTTAAGGATATTAAACTGGCAAATTAAGGGAATGTTGTAGACATAATTTATCTAGATTTTAGCAAAGTATTTGATATAGTGCTGTTCTTGTGGAAAGGATGAAAGCTATGGAGGTCTTCAAATGAGGAATGAATACTTTTGGGGGATATTGTAGAGAGAATTAGTTGGTCTAGGTGGTTTCTGAGGTCTCTTTCAGATTTAAATCTGTTATCTTGTTTACATTAGATTACTTTAGATCCAGGGTTTTTAACCTAGGCCTTTTAGAATTTTTTTTTAAATTGATAGCTGTATTTCAATATAATTGGTTTCCTTTGTAATCTATGTATTTTTTATGCATTAAAAACATATTTTAAGAACATTGCCATAGACTTCACCAGATTGCTCAAGGAGTTTGTAATACACGAAAAAGTTAAAAACCCCCAAAGATTAGAAAGACTCTGACTTACTTTCCAAACCTGGATTCAATGATTCATAACATTTTGACCAACTCTGTTTATGTCTCATCCCCTTATAAGATTGTAAGTTTCTTGAGAAATGGGTCCTTTCTATCTTTCTTGTTATGTATTAGGTATTTGAGGAGTGTTTTTGGTATTAATTAATATGTAAATGAATGAGATACAAACACATTTAAATTCTAAATTGTTTAGTAGTTTTGCTTCTCCATTACCTGTGGTCTCTTAATTTTGCTGCTAGGATTTGAACAAAAAATACAGGGATCTCCCCATGTTGGATAGTGGAAAACATACACTATATACAATCAGGAGACTTGGACACTGGCACTGAATTAACACCTAGGGCAAGTATTTTTATTGCTCTGGACTTAAATTAATCTGTAAAATGGAGTTGAACTAGATCATCTCTCAGGTTCCTTTCAATTATTAAGATTCTTGAATATTTTTGTTCTGTGTGCCAAGCACGAGATTGCAAGTGTTAAGAAAACTTTTCTATATTTTTTCCTATGCTCTGTTAAGTCTTGGTTTATTAGCTTCGTATCAGTTAAACATGTATTTAGATTTGTAACTGCTTAATTCAGTTTGGTTATTTAACTTGCTTTTGTTCTTTGTTTCTTTATCTGTTTCAACTCTGCTGCACTAATCCCAGTTATCCTTGGAATGATAGAATGAACATATCTAATGTCACTTTTCCCAGTCCTTCTGGGATCTTGCTGGGTGCTGAAGTTTTGATCTCTAAATCATATTCCTTACCCTGATGTGCTTTTCATTTAACCAGGTCTCAGCTGTGAATCCTTATAGGTTGCACTGGAAATCTGGAAGTCTGGAGACCAGCTCAGGAATCGTACCCCATTCCCTCCTCTCTGTTAGCTTCTGGGCACCTGGAATACATTTCAAATTCAGCATCCAGAAGCAATGCAGTTTCTCTCATCTTCACTATGATACTTGGCCTTTTCAGTTCTCTGTCCACTCATTTTCTCATCCAGCCTTGGCTGTCCTCACTTTCCTCATCACCATTTTCCCTCTGATCCATGACATTTATTTAATCTTTCCCATCATTCTCACTCTGGAGACTTGGTTCACTGCAACTAAGGCACTATTGTATTAAAAAGAGAATGACTTTTACTGGCTGTAGATATAAGGTAGAACAGTAAGATTTACAGCTTACAACCCAAATATAGAATGGCCCAAGAAATTACCAAGTCAGGAAGGCAGCTCCTGATAGACACTAACAAAAACAATAACAGTTTCTCTTTCAGCTGTGCCACCTCGCTGCCTCTGACGTAACCAGATTTGTGCTTAAGGAAAATTACATTAGCAGCAGAGTGTAGGATTGATTGGAGTAAATGACTTGAGGCTGGAGTACTAGATTGTGGAGGACCTTGAATGTCAAACAGAAAGAAACTGAAATTTATAAGGTATCTCAGAGGCTAAAGAAAATGAAGGTTCAGAGACCAGTTAGGATGATAATTTAGATGGTTCATTTAGACCAGTTCATTCCTTGTTAGCAGAATCCCCAATTTCTGGGCAGGATATGGCCATCCAACTGGAGAAAGGGCCTGAATTCTTAGGGGAACCAAAGGAGGAGAGGCCCAGAGAAATTATAGGTGAATGAGAAGCAGTCATGAGTAAAATGGAAATCACAGTCGAGTCATTCAGTGAGAGGCTTTGATACTTGGGAAGTGTCTATCTTCTCTGGGTGTCAGTGTAGATAGCAGGTAGCCATGGGAACTGTGAATGGCTCTTTCCCTATCCAACCCCAGTTTGGTGTCTCTTGTTCATCTTTCATTTTGTCTTCTAGAACAAATAAAACAGTGTATATAAATTGAACTCTTTCCCTCTCCACCCCTTTGATTATCAGCTTTAGTTAGCATTTAGAAAGAGGTTATTTATAAGAATAAAAGCCATTTCACAGTTGGTAAATGGTCAAAGGATATGAATAGGCAATTTTCAGAGGGAAAAAAATCCAAGCTATCAACAGCCATATCAAAAAAAAATCTAACTAATAATTAGAGAAATGCACATTAAAACAACTCCTAAGTTCTACCTCACAGTCATCAGATTGTCTAAGCTGACAAAAAAAAAATGAAAATGACAAAAGCTAGGGGGACTATGGAAAAACAGACATTTTAACGTACTATTAATGGAGTTGTGAACTGATCCAGCCATCTGGAAATCAATTTGAAACTGCCCAAAAAATTATTAAACTGTGCATATCCTTGACCCAGAAATACCTACTAGATCAAAAAAATAGGGGAAAAAACCTATATGTATAAAACCATATTAGCAGCTTTTTTGTGGTAGCAAAGAATTAGAACCTGAGAGGGTACCCATCAGTTGGTGAATGACTGGACAAATTATGGTAAATAGATGTAACAGAATACCTAGAAAGACTTGTGTGAACTGATGCAAAGTAAAGTGAGGAGAAAGCGATAGAACAATTTATACAATGACTATTAAGACAATCAACTTTCAAAGACTTAGGAACTCTAATCTACACAATGACCAACTACAGTTCCAAAGGATTTATAATAAAACATGCTATCAACTTCCAGATAGAGTAGTGATGGATTCAGAGTACAGATCAAAGCATGTTTTTACTTTTTTCCTCTTCCCCTTCCATCTCTTCTCCTTTCTACATGGCTAACTGGGGTGGGGGGGGGAGTGTTTTGTATAACTATATATTTGTAGTGGGTTTTGTTTTTCTTGCATTCTCAATGTGTGGAGGATGTGGACATGGGATGGAGAGAATTTAGAAATGGGGAAAAAATTTTAAGGAGGTTATTTACTGAGGTGATAGAGTAAGAATGATTGATATAAAATACTCCCCCTTTAGAAGTCTGTGCATTCACTCTCCCACAAGTACATATAAAGACCTTTTGAAAATAGGCTCAGGTTTAGAGGTAGTAAGGCAGTAACTTATAGTCCTTGGTTTCCAGACATTCTTTTCTCCCCTTTCTGGGTACCCATGAAGTTCCCCTTAGTCATGGTGTCATTTCTCTACTGGGCTCCTTGTAGAATCTTGAAGCTACCTTTCCTTAGTATATCTAGTTTGACCTTGCCTCCCAACGAATATAACTGCATCAACTATTCTGAAGACACTGATAGGATAGCCAGAAATCTCTAATCCTCTAAAGTTCAGACAGTTGGTCTCTCCTCAAGGATGAAGGCCAGAGCACTCTTTTTTCTTTTCACCCCAAAATGATTACTTCTTAGGGGCTTGACTGCTAGGCTTTCACCACTAAGTTTCTAGGTGCTCAAAAGTTTAGTTCCAAGCTGGCTTATTGTTTTTATATAAGCCCCACAAAAGATGATTCAGTCTTCTCAACCAATCCTCAATCAAATATTTTCTATGTGGGCGGAGCCAAGATGGCGGCATAGAAGCAGCAAAGCACCACAGCTCCCACACAAACACGCTAAAAAACTCATAAAATGGGACGCTAAACAGATTTTCAAGCTCCAAAACTCTCCAAAAGACAGAAAGCACATCTGTTGCTACAGGCAGCGCAGCAGTCTGGGACCCACAGCCGAAACTCCAATCAGGTCAAGCCCTGGGGCATCGGGCGGGAACCGTGGCTATAGGAGAGCTGATC
>CM053594.1:68407824-68442090 GCA_028646575.1 Pseudocheirus occidentalis | reverse complement strand
CCCTGCCCTGCTAGAAAGCTAGAGGGGTGTTGGAGGAGGGCATAAAAGGGAACAGATTGTGGGAGGGGCCTTACAGTGGGACCAATGTTCTGGGCTGGGGGGTAGGGGCAAAAAGGGGAGAAAATCTGTAACTCAAAACCTTGTGGAAATGAATGAGGTAACCAAGAAAATAAATTAAAATTAAAAAAAAATATTTTCTATGCAATGTCACTATTTTATCCAATAGCTTTCAAAGATTTCAGAATTGATCAAGGATTCTTTGGCTATAATCAAAGATCTTTGGTTGTTTAGTTTATTTGGCATTCTTACCTGGTTAAGTGTGGTAGGATGATTTTAGGATTGATCAACCCTACCATTATGTTATTATTGCTGTCTTGTTCTATTCATCGTTTTAGACAGAGTTCATATAGAAACAGTTCAAGGGCAAGTCACTATTCTGGTATTCTTCTTTTATATATATATATGTATGTATATGTGTGTGTGTGTGTGTGTTGCTTTTTTGGAGGGCAGTTGGAGTTAAGTGACTTGCCCAAGATCACACAGCTAGTTTTTGTGTTAAGTGTCTGAGGCTGGATTTGAACTCAGGTCTTCCTGACTCCTGGGCCAGTGCTCTATTCGCTGTGCCACCTAGCCACCCCTATTCTTTTATATTTAATGCCCTATGAACTACTGTACAAGTTGATAAAATGACAACTTTTTGTAGTCAAATAAGAATATTGATATTTAAGCTCATCTTCTGTAGGCTTGTTGAAAACGTCTTTGAGACAATAGCAAACAAGATGAAAAAGTATGACGCATACCTTGTTGTGTTTCCACATGTTTATTTTCATTTTATTTTATTGCCAAACTGTGGTTTCATTGATTTTCTTTTTGCATTTTTGGAGGGGGAAGGCAGGGCAGTTGGGGTTAAGTGACTTGTCCAAGGTCACACAGCTAGTAATTGTTAAATGTCTAAGGCTGGATTTCAACTTGGGTCCAACTGAATCCAGGCCAGTGCTCTATTCATTGTGCCACCTAGCCACCCTGATTTTGTTGATTTAGGGAGCTTTCTGTGAGGGACTTCCTCTAGCAATGTCTTGTCAACTTTTGCTCTTAGAGCAAAAATATGTACTTGTTGTTGTCCTGAATAGTTAAGTTACTTGCCTAGGGTTGTACAATTAGTTTGTGTTAAAGGTAAAGCTTGAATCTACATCATCCTGACTTCAAGGCCAACTTTCCATCCTCTATTCCATACTGTTTCTCCCCACATGGTTTTAATTTCTCCTACTATGTCTCTGTATTTTGAAAACTTTTCAATTTATGTAGTTTGAATATTACAAATATTCAGCCTGGTGACATCTATTAAAAACTTGTTTTAAAATATTATAAGTTAGGGGTGGGTAGGTAGCACGGTGAATAGAGCACTGGCCCTGGAGTCAGGAGGACCTGAGTTCAAATCCAGCCTCAGACAGTTAACACTTACTTAGCTGTGTGACCTTGGGCAAGTCACTTAACCCCAATTGCCCTCAAAAAAAAAGCAAAAAAAATATTATAGGTTAAAGTCATATCTAAGTATTATGTGGCAATAGTTCTGTTTGTAATAATGCTTGAGTACTAGTACAGTCTATTTGTTGAATTTTCAAGGATATTTTGGAGTTTAATTCAAAATGAGAAAATCAAACTGATATTGTCTCCATTTTTGTAATTAATTTTTTGTACTTAATTTTATTCTGTATTTTGTGTAATGACTGTGAAGATAAAAATTATCCAACCTATAATAATAGAGACTGAGGCAGAACTCTAAGTTAATGGCATTTTATTAAAGGGACCATCATCCTCTTTAATGAACTGGACCATAGATCTTCCTCACAATCTGAGATGTACCCTCCTTCCACAGCCCTGTTTTTATGGAGTTACATATTTAGACAGCAATACCAAATACAGAATAGCTACATTGGTTGGCATATGATACATAGGCTAAAATAATCAAAACAATGTATCAACAGAGTATCAGCTGAGTAATGGGTTAGGCAAGGCAGGAAATATTTCTGACTGACTAGGTGGTCATAAGATGGGTGAAGCATAGGGCATCTCTACTATCTAGATGGTTATAAGATGGTCATGAGATGGACCCTTGCTCATATTGGACAAGAGAAAATGGTCCAGAGGTACAAAAATAATTTTGGGATCTTTCCATATAGTTGAGTCACCTCCACCATATTGGGCTTGGTCATCATGACAAGGAGGAGAAACAAGAGTGGAGGGCCTCTAGCTAGCTTCCTATGATTATGCAAATGACCTTATCATCTGCAGCTCTGGGGCCAAATATACAGAACTTAAATCACCACCCCCATCATATCAGATTAATTAATATTGATTGGAATACAGTAGGGATCCTCAAATGAGTCAATTTCTTCATTCTCCCCCTTTGATACACAGAAAAGATCCTAGTCTTTCTTTGGATTGTTACAATCTAAATGCATGAAGAGCAGTCCTTCATGTGCAATGCAAAACTGGTATGGGGCAGTCCCCTCACTGAGGTGCAAAGGTGACATTAGTAAACATTGAAATGGGCACAACTTATCACATTCTGATTAAATTGCATTTCCTTAAACAATCACTCTATAAATGTCTGAGGTTACTCTCACTAATGAAGAACCATGAGTGACAGGTTCCTCTTAGTAAAACGGGAACCATAAAGCATTTTGTTCAAGAGCAACAACACAAACATGGTTTGCCCTACATACAGGTTCCAGAAATCTTTTGAATTTATGAAAACTATTCAAGCAATTTTGACAACCGCCTCATTATGGTGATGAGAGGCAACATCCCTGAAGACAACACAAACAAATCTAATGAATGTTGAAAAGCCTTCAGTTGAAGTTCAGACATTAAGCATCAGAGAATTTATACTAGAGACAAATTTTAATACTGAAATAAATGTGAACAAACCATTAACTGTCAACCTGATGCTGTTGAACTTCAAAGATTTCATACTTGAGAGAAACTCTTTTAATGTAATGACTGTGGAAAAGCCTTTAGATTATGGTCTGGATTTGTTCAACATCAGAGAATTCATACTGAAGAGAAACCTTATGAGTATAAAGAATGTGAGAAGGCCTTTGGTAAGTTCAGATGTTGTTAGACATTAGAGATTTCACACTAGAGAGAGACCCTATGAATGTGGGAAAGCTTTCAGTCAAAACTCATTGCTTAATGAATGAACATCAGAGAATTCATTCTGGAAAAAAGCCTTATGAATGTGATGAATATGGAAATGCCTTCAGAATATTTTCAGGCTTTCTTCAGCATCAGAGAATCCACAGTGGAGAAAAGTCTTTTGAATGCACTGAATGTAGGAAAGGCGTTAATTGGAGCTCACATCTTATTCAGCACAAGAATTCATGAAAGAGTAGCCTGTTACAGTGTGATAGGGCAGTGTGGTTAAAAGGAAGGAGCAGTGAACTGCATATCTAGAGACCTGGGTTCTAGTCCTGACTTTGCCTCCTGAATCACTTTGTGATTATGAGTCATATAACTTCTTTGGTTCTGTTTCCTTACACATCAATTGAAGGAATTAGAATTGTTGATCTCAGAGGTCCCTTCTAACTTCAAAAATCTGTAGTCCTCTGGATATAATGGGGATTTGTTCTTCTCTAACTCTGTATCACTTTACTGGTTCTCTGGAATCTTGCAAAGGCCAACAACAGTTGCTCAGCCTGTTCTTTGTGCAGGTGCCTGGAAAGGCAATAAATCTGTGTACTAGGCAGAGAAACAAAATAGTTCTGCCGTATCCTCAACACTTTTCATGTATCCTAAGACTTGGGAAAGACTTAATAGTGGTATTTCTGGGTCAAGGGATATATCTATCAACTAATCAATCAATTCTACTGCTTTAGGAAGGACATTGACACACTGGACCTTATTCAGAGAGGGGTGACTCTTCACTTGAAGTTTTTCTGTTCTTCGGAATAGGGATAGTGCTTCAACTACTCAACTCACTGTTGTGATTATACTGTTTTATGAACCTTGAAGCAACAGATAAAGATGAAGTATTCTATTCAAGTCAGCAAATATTTATTAAGCATTTAGAATGTGTCAAGTCCTGCACGAGTCATTATGGATACAAAGGCAAAAACTAAAAGTTCTTGTCCTCAAAGAACTTACATTCTTTTGGGGGATGAGCATGGAAACAGAAAAGCAAGTCTAACTCCTCCAAAGGTGGCAGGATGGC
Source organism: Pseudocheirus occidentalis (assembly GCA_028646575.1). NCBI lineage: Eukaryota > Metazoa > Chordata > Mammalia > Diprotodontia > Pseudocheiridae > Pseudocheirus > Pseudocheirus occidentalis. Next base: position 68,437,877 of record CM053594.1, on the reverse strand, counting down.
TTGCATCTGCAAGGATTCCTGGAATTTGGAATGTTTTGCTCTCCTGAGGTTTGGGTCTAGGGCAGGACTAAAGAGAGGTCCTTTCCAGCTTTGATATTCAGTGATTTTCCAACCACTCCCTGGCCAATTGGTCAATAAGCAGTTATTAGAGACTTACTACATACTAAGTGCTGGGGATACAAGGCAAAAAAACAAACCAAAACAAAACCCTGTGCCCGCCCTCAAGGAGCTCCCAGTCTAGTAAGGGTTCAGAGGGGAAGGGGCCTGCAGCAATGGAAGGGACTAAGGAAAGGCCTCTAGTAGAAGGTTCAACTTAAGCAGCATCTTTAGGAAATCCAGGACACAGGGAGCTTTCCAGCCCTGGAGACAGCCAGTGGTGTCCTTCCCATCCTCCTTCCTCCCTGCTACTTTTCTCTGTTCCAGCCTTTGCTTCCTAATAGAATACAGCCTGGCCAGCCACTGAGGCTGAGTCCTCCAGGGTTCCTAGAGTATCCCCGAGGACCACCAGTGGCAGCAGAAGCCCTGGGGGGGGAAAGGCTGAAACCCAAGATAAGAGAAACTGAGGCAGAGCCCTAGCTGAGGCTAGATTGTAACTGTGTACATGCCCTGGGAAGGGCAGAGAAGGGGAGAGAGTCCTTGCACCAAGCCATGGCCTTCAGCTTGGATTGGTCCCTACTTTCCTCCTCCCACCCCACTCCTCCCTACCCTAAGTCCTCCCATCCCCCCATTTCTTCCTCTCCCCTCTCCATCTTCTCCTGGTGCATGTAGAATTAAGGTCACTAGTATGGGAGACACAGGTTCATTCTCATCCCTTCCACCTTCCTCTCTTCATCTCTTTATCACTCCTTGCCCCCCAAAAAGCACCTGTGGGAAAAATGTTTAGTCAGAGTTTTCATCTTTCCCATCATCAAGGAATTCATGCTGGAGAAAAACCTTATGAATGTGATAAAGCCTTCAATTCAAAATACAGGTCTTCATCAACATTAGAGATTCTATACTGGAGAGAAACCCTATAAATGCAATTAATGTGGTAATGCTTTCAGTAGGAATGCAGTCCTTATTGAATATTTTGGAATACTGGGGAAAAACTATTTGAATGTGAAAAGTGTAGAAAAAAACCTTAATCAAAGCTCATTACTAATTAAGCATCAGAGAATTCATTGGAGGAAAACCCTATAAACGCAGTGAATTCGGGGATGCCTTCATTAAGGATTCAGATCTCATCCTCTGTCAGAGGGTTCATGGTGGAGAAAAACTCTATGAATTGTAACATATGTAGAAAAGTCTTCATTTGCTGTTCATGCCTTCTTTAGCATCATTGAGTTCACTCTGGAGACAAACCCTGTCAGTAATAATATCTGTGGAAAAGCTTTCAATCCAAATGCAAACCTTCAACGCCAAAAAATTCATAGTGAAGTCAAGCCATATAAATGTGATAAAGGCATTCAGTTGAACCTGAGGTGTTATTAGTCATCAGAGAATTTAAACTACAGAGAAACTATTTGAATGTGATAAATGTGGGGAAAAAAGCCATCAGAATTCACTATTTATTTGATATCAGAAAATTCATACTAGAGAAAATCCTATAAATGTAATATGTGAAAAAATCTTCAGAGCTTACTTAATACATGACATCAATCATCAACATACTCATACTAAAGGAAAAACCCTGTAAGTATGACAAAGGAGGGAAAACATCAGCTAGGAATCAGATCTTGTATATCAGAGAGTTTACAATGAAGAGAAACTATGAATGTAGTATTTGAAGAAAATCCTTTAATTGCAGTTCAAACCTTCAGTACAAGAGTTCATACTGGAGAGAAATCTTATGATCAGAAAAACCAGAAGCTAAAATCTAATTTAGCATCAAAATTCATACTGGTGAGAAGCCCTGTAATTTTAAAGTATGTGGTAAAAAATTCAGTAGCTCCAATGTTTTCAACCATCTGATAATTAACATTGGAAGAAAGCCCTTTGAACATAGTGTGGGACAATCTTCAGTAAGGTCTAAGATGTTACTAATTATTAGAAATTTCATACTGGATAGAAGCCCAATGAGTGATATGTATGCAGCAAAATTTGATCAGAATTAAGATCTTGAATATTTTTTTTAAATTCCCAAAGGGGAAAAATAATTTGGAATAGTGAATCTGAAAGTGCATTCCTTAGGAGCTCACAACCAAGAGACAGAAAACTGTAGAAAATCAGTAACAGAAAATTGACACCAAAGTAAATCTGTAAAGATAATGAATTTAGGCAAAGAAGAATTCAGAGCAGAGAAAACATTTTAGGTTGAGATCCCTTAAACTGTTATATACCTCAAGGACCAGAGCCACATTTTTTCCAGGTTTGACTTATATAGCATCAACTGGGGCATCATGTAAAGAAATAAATAATAACAAATAATTAATTAAAAAACTTGTTCATTTTTAAAAGTACTACACCCTATGGTCAAATCCTTACTGATATATAAACATCATTCACCTGAACTCATTTGTCAGTGATTAACAAACTTATACCTTTTTATGCCTTCTCCATCCAGGTGATGCTGAGTCCTTGGTCTGTCATTATTCAAACCATCTTCTCTGACTCCTAGTGCCAGCTACCTGTTTCTAATTCCACTCAACCCACTGTCCTAATCCAAAGCTTCCCATCCCTTTCACTATGCTCTCTGAAATGCTTGTTCCATAGGTCACAAACTTGGTTTCATCTTAATATTTTTCATTTCCTACTCTTCTGCCTTTCCCCAAGACCTGGGTCCCTCATGACCATATTCCTGGTTGCCCTTTCCAGCACTGGTTGCACTTTCACTCATTACTCTTGATTCACTCTTCAAGGGGGAAAAATTAGAAGACTCTTTGCTCCCTTACCACTTGCAGGTTCATCCACTATCACCATTGTTCAGTGACCTCCTTTGAAGTTCTATATTTCATTCCATAACTACCACCCAAACAGAATTCTGGTAATTGTTGTTGACTCACCTCCAGGACATTCTTCTTTTCCTTTTTAACTCTTACTTTTGTACTGGAGGAATTTCATCATACATAATAATACTCCCTCAAACACCTTGACTTCCTAGTTCCTTGATTTATTAATTTTCCATGACCCACTCCATTCCACCTCAGCTACACAGAAAGGGTGATATGCTTGATCTTGCTATCACCCACAGATATTCTACTTTCAAGTTCACAAACCATGAAATTCTCTTTACTGATCATAATCTGTGGCTATTCCAGCTCTTTCTCTGCTTTGCAGCCCCAAATCCTATTCTTTGTCCTCACTGTGACTTCCAATCCTTCTACCTCTCATTTTTTCCCCAGGCTATCACTCCTGTATTTGGGGAAACTAGGTGGTACAGTATATAAAATGTTAGGCTTGGAGTCAGGAAGACCTGAATTTAAATTTGACTTCAAATACTTACTACCTGTATCTTCTTGAATAGTAATTCAACCTCTGTCTGTGTTTCCTGAACTGTAAAATGGGAATAATAATACCACCTATCTCCTGGTGATGAAAACCTAATAAAGCTGTCCTCAGCCCCAATATTATAACTTCATTACAAGCCCCACAGTATCTACCTAGTCTCCCCACCAATGTCCTAACTTGTCCCTGAACTCTTAGTTCCCACAGAAACAGCAGCTGTGCCCATATGATGGGATCCCAGACACTGCCCCCATACTCATTCCCACAGAAACAGGTGTGTTCTTGTACTCAACCATAATCACATCATCTATCTAGCCCAAGTCAGGACCATAATACCTATCTTGCATTGGTTCTCTTCAAAAAATGAAGCATGAATAACAACCTAATCTCAACTGGGCTCTCATCGAAAAAAAAAAAAGCCCAATCCTTTAATATTTTGCTAATTAATTCACTCTCTGAATCAACGTAATAGTTTTCCAAACCTTTTCATCCCTCCTCAAAGCAACCGTTCCCTACACCTCAGCTGAGAACATTGCCTCATATTTTACTGAAAAAAACCTGAAGCCATTCTTCAAGAGCTGTCTCTTCTTCCCTCATCTTACATCACCCAGATGCCTTTTGCTACTGTTTCTGCCTTCTCCCCTTCTCAAATGAAGAAGTGTCATTTCTCTTTGCTAAGGCAAACTCTTATACATGCACAAGGATCCTGTTTTATCCTATCTTTTCCAGTAAATTGTACACTTACCTTCTCCACTCTCACATATTCATTCTTTTCCCTGCTGCTTTCCTATGCCCATGTATCCTTCATCCTCAAAAAAACCCTCACTTGATCTATCCATATGTCCCTCATCCTCAAAAAAACCATCACTTGATCCATCCATGTCATCCATGTAAGCCTAGTGGCTTACATCCCACACCTCTCCCTTCTGTGACTAAACTGGAGAAGACCATCTATAATTGATACTTCCCCTCTTTCACTCTCTTCAGTCTGGCATCTAACCTCATCATTCAGAATGAAATTGCTTTCTCCAAAGTTACAAATGATCTCCTAATTGGCAAATCCAATGGCTTTTTCTCATCCTTGAGCTCTCTGTAGCCTTAAGTAAAGATCACTCTATTCTCCTTGATAATCTTTTCTGTCTAAGTTTTGGGGACATTAACCTATCCTGCTTCTCCTTCTGGCTGCTCTTTGTCCATTTGTTTTACTGGATATTTATCCAGATCGTGCCTGCTAAGAGTGGGTGTCTCTTGGGGAGCTCTTTCCTGGACCCTATTCTCCCTCTACATGCCATTTCACTTGGTGATCTATATTCTCATAGATTCAGTTATCACTTCTAGGTAATGATTCTCAAGTCTTCTTGTCCAGCCCTAACCTCTGCTGATTTCTAGTCATATCTTCAGCTGCCTGTTGGATGTCTTGAAATGTCCAGTCGACATCTTAAATTCTACAATGTCTCCAACCAAACATGTTATCTTCCCCCAGCCCCATCCATACTTCTTCCTAACTTCCCTATTAATTAGGAGAGTACCATCATCTTCCTAGTTACCCAGACTTGCAACCTAGGTGTCATCCTGGATTCCTAACTCTTATCTATTATCAAAGCGCTGTAGATTCTACCTTCTTAGCATTTTTCACATGTACCCCCTCATCTCCTCTGACACCGACACCAGCCTGGTGCAAACTCTCATTGCCTCATACATTGCCTTGATTTCCCTGACTCAAATCTCTTGCTATTCCAATCCATCCTCTGCTCAGCTGTCAAATTGACCTCCCTAAAGCTGAATATGTCAACAAATCTGAATATGTCAGCTCCCTATTTAATAAACTTCACTGGCTCCCTATTGCCTCCAGGATCAAATATAAAATCCTTGGTTTGGCTTGTAAAACTCTCCATAACCTGCCCCCTTCTTACCTTTCCAGTTTTACACCTTATTCTCTCTCCATGTGCTCTGGGATGCAATGACATCAGCATCCTTGTTCCCTCCTACAGGACTCTCTCATCTTCCAAGTATCCATTTTCACTGATAGTCCCCATGCCTGGAATTCTTTCCTTCCTCATCTTCATCTCCTGGCTTCCTTCAAGTCCCTGCTAAAATTTCACCTTCTACAAAAAGACTTTCGTTAATGTTTCCATTAAGCATCTGCTGCCCTGGCTGGTTTTAGCTCCACAGAACAAGATGCCCCTTCAGGTCAATCAACACTTATTTTTAAGTGCCTACTATGTTCCAGGCACCATGTAAAGTGCTTGGGATTTTGTGGTTTGTTTAGTCATTTTTTCAGTCATGTCTGATCCTTTGTGACCACTTGGTGTTTTCTTGGCAAAGATACTGGAGTGGTTTGCTATTTCCTTCTTCAGCCTACTTTACAGACAAGGTAACTGAGGCAAACAGGGTTAAGTGACTTGCCCAGGGTCACATAGTAAGTGTCTGAGGCCAGAATTGAGCTCAGGCAGTGGAGTCTTTCTGATTCCAGGCCCAGTACTCTATCCACTGTGCCACCTAGTTGCCCAGTACTGGGGATACAATTAGTAAAAAGACAGTCCCTGTCCTCCAGGAGCTTACATTCTATAGGAGGAGCCAATGCATAAAAGGAAATAGGAAAGCAGGTATTGCAAGGGAGGGGAGAACACTTGAGACATATCTGGTTTGGGAGCATCTCGTTTCATGGACCTAAAATCAGACAGAGCAGCAGATACAAAGTGAAGTGAGCTGAAAATCCAGTTTCTTCCCTCTATAAAGGAATGCAATGGGAGGAGTTCACAACTCCGCCCTCTATTCCAGCACTTTTCCTACTTCCTTTTGTGTGGTATTCCCTTTTAGATTGTAAGGTCCTTAAACACTGCACACAGTAACAGCAATATTATTATTTTTTAATATTTTATTTTATCTTTGGAATGATTTTTTAATGTTAAATACATTTTTAAACATTCAATTTTTATAAGATCTTGAATTTCAAGATCTCCTTCCTCCCCTCCTCTGATTCCAGAGAAAGAACTGTTGGAATCGGAATGTAGATAGAAACTACTTTTTAAAAACTTTATTTTTCTTGTTTTTTCTTTCACTATATGATTAATATGGAAATGTTTTGCATAACTGCACATGTATAACCTTTATCAAATTATTTGTCTTCTCAATTAGAAAGGAAGGGAGGGAGGGTGGGAGAGAATTTGGAACTCAAAAGTGTAAAAAAAATTGAAGGTTAGAAATTGTTTTTATATGTAATTGGGAAAAAATATTAAAATACAAAAAAAGAGTCAGGAACTGTCTTTCATTTTATTAAGTGTATCTGCCTGGAACATAATAGACACTTAATAAATGCTAATTCCCTTCCCTGTCTCAGTAGTCTGTGAACTCCTTGAAAGCAGGGATTGTTTTTTTGTCCTTCTTCATAGAATTTCTTCAGAACTTAGCACACCACCCAACACAGTAATTATTATATGTTTACTGGCTGTGAAAAGCAAAACATTTTGTTAAGAGGGATTTAGATATTTTACCATAGTGTAGTATAGTCTGGTTTGGTAAACACTGAGTTAGAGGAACTTCCTTGTAAGGTGTGTTTGCTTAGATGAGCACCTTGAGTTGGTGAGGTTTTTGAGAAAAGATCAGTTTCCAGGATTGAAGGTTAAGGGAGACCCACAGTTAGAAGGTTGGAAAAAATAGGAATTATCTAAGGAGACAGAAAAATACTTTTAAATTAAAAAAATTATTACCAATTTCTTATTTTCTCTCCCTCCTACCTTGACCTTTGTGGGGGGAGAGGGAAAGAAAAACTGATCCCCCATAACAAAGATGCATAGCCAAGCCAGATTCTCTCATTGGCCATACCCAAAGCCACATCTTATTCTGCACCCAAGGTCAATTATCTCTCTCTGTTAGGAGATGGGTATCGAACTTCATTCTCAGTTAAATTTTCACTGATACCATTCTTTTTATCACTTCTTTTCTTTCCTTTTGGTGAGGCAATTAGGGTTAAGTGACTTGTCCAGGGTCATACAGCTAGTAAATGTCTGAGGCTGATTTGAACTCTGGTCCTCTTACCTCCAAGGCCAGTGCTCTATTCATTTCACCACCCAGCTTTTCTTTTGGGTCATTTTTTTTTTTTTGGACGGTGTGTGGAGTACAAAGACCCTACCCCAAATTAGCTACACAGAGATCTCTCCAGGTGAAAGTAGAAAGGTTTCTTTGTTAGAATCTCTCTAGAAGCGGGCAATCCACACCACTAGATGCCTATTTACAGAAGCAGAAGGCTGGGTTAAATAAACATCACAAAGCTCCCTTCCCCTCTCCCCTTCCCCCCATGCAAAGCTCTTACTTTTGATTGGCACTTTCAGTTAACTTTTCCCTTATTTGGCAGGTGGGTTGATAGAAAGGAAGGCTCAAGCAGAAGATTTTCACAGTATACTTAAGGTTTCAAATATGTCCAATATGGCTGATGGGAGGATGGGCTTGATTGTTTCAGGCAGTGCCAAGTGTGGGAGCTAGACTGATTAGGGATTCAGGAGGTACCATATTGGGAGGGAGTTTTATCTCTGATAATGTTGTTCAAGGTTTTCCGGTGTAACTGGCCACTTAGAACAAAGGAGCTATGTACTTCTTTAGACTAAAGAATTTGTTTATGAAATACTTGGGCGATATACTCATGGGATGGCTACTGTTGCTAGGTAGACTGCTAACTCAGGAAAAAGAAACTTTTAGGCTGGGGGCAGGGGAAAGGCAGAGTTAATGCCTTTATGGCTGGAGGGAAGTGTGACTTTTACAACTTAATTGCACAGGCCTGTTACAAACATGTTACATACATAGGTACCTGAACACAAGTGAGATTTTACAAACTGAAGTAACAAACAAAAGCATCCCAGACCCCATCATTCCCCCCCACAAACAGATGGGACCCAAATTCATTTGGTGACAAGGGACAAAGGTCTCAGCTTCCTGAGCTGCTTCATGCTGAGAAAGGATCATAGAGCTAGCTGTCCCTGCCTCACAGGGATCTATCAGTCAAGGGGGGGGGGGCTTCGGCCAATGCCCAGAACTTGGCAGACATCAGATCCAGAGGGTGTTGGGTTGTGGTTCGGGCAGTGGTTGGCATTCAACCTGAGCCATCATCTGCAAGTAGAGGGTGCTGAGCCTAGAAAAGACAAATCTGGCAAAGAGAGTAAACAAACAAGAGCCCAAAAGAAATAGGAGAAAAATGACCAGAAGTGGAGTCCTTTATATTTCTACATGCTACATAGACTAGATGCATCACAAGCCATTAGTCGTCACTAACATAACTGTAGACCTTAAACAAAAGAAGTTTCTGACTGGAACCTCACCACTGAGTACTAGACATACATCAGAAAGCTTGTCTATCTATCCTCTGATTATATTTACTTTGGAAGAGAGAGATGCTTCAGAAATGGAATCTTTTACACATACACTCAGTTACAAATGTTAACTTTTGCTTAGTTCATGGAATAGCTACAAATTCATATTGAAACAGCAAGATGTTTTGCTTTACAACTTATTACATCAATTTAGCAATAATTCAGTTGAAAACTTTGTAGACCTTCAGAAATGATTACACAAGACCTTTCCAAACATCTTTTCTAACAGTAAGGGTGACAGTCTCTTCTGAGAGACCACACTCTTCATTCCACACAGAACTTTAGCAGATTAGTTCACCTGAGAAACCACACTCCTTCCCACACAAGGGGGAATGGCAAGGCAATTGGGGTTAAGTGACTTGCCCAAGGTCACACAGCTAGTTAAGTGTAAAGAGTTTGAGGTCTAATTTGAATTGAGGTCCTCCTGACCTGCAGGGCCAGTGCTCTATTCACTGTGCCACCTCCCCACCCCGTTTTCATCCTTTCTTAGGGGAATATTGTACTCTGCTCTCTGCTCCAGCCATGTACCTTTATTTGTTCAGCCATTCCCCAGTAAGCACTACTTGTCATCATCATCCTCATCTTCAGCACTGTAATTGGCATCCCATTAGTTTCTAGTTCTTTGATATTACAAAAAAGAGCTGTTGGTAACTATTTTGTACCTATGGTCCCTCTTCAGATTCTTCGCGGTATAGGTCTCGGTATATATATAGATATATATCATCATATAGTGATGATACATGTGTATACATACATATATGTGACATAAGCACAGCAAGGAGCCACAGCGCACGCTAAACCAACAGGGGAAGTGGTTCCTGGCTCCCTCCTAAATGAATGCCCCGATCATCGACTATCGAGGGAAGTCATCCACGACTCCTAGAGCACTCCCGGATGTTCACTGTGGGAAGGAATGGCGGCCTCTGGCTCGGTGGTCGGGGAGGCGGCCCCTCCCCACGCACTTCCGGTCAGGGCAGCTCGGCGGTTTGGCCTTATAGAGAGAGGGTCGGTGTCCCTGGCTGGACCGGCAGGTCCCCCTCATCTGCCCTCCCGCCGTCTAAGGGCGAGGCAGGCGGGGGGAGCTGGTGACCCTGGCGCCCGCTGGCCGAGGCCGCCTGCCCCGGCCTGGCCCTCCGGCCCCTCTCCCCTGACTTCCTCCTTCTCGCCTCCTCCTCCCCCCGCCCTCCAGGGAGGGGTAGGACAGCCCTCCTTCCGAAGGAGGCGGTCGCTTCCGGGCTGCACCCCCCAGGCTTAGGAAGCCTGGCGCTGCCTTTCCTTGGCGTGTTGCCCCGCACCCCCATCCTCGTCCCTGGAATGGAGCCAGATTTTGCACGTTGTGGGGCTGACGCAGCCCAGCGCCGGGCACACCATAGGTGCTCCATAAATGCTGGTTGATGGGCTGGCTGATGTTGATGCAGTTTCCCCCGCTAAACTTCGCCATTCTCCTTGCAGTGTGGAGGTGGGTGTGCAGATGTGGCGGACCAGTCTTAACCCCATGGCCAGGACCGAGGCTCCTCGCTTGGTTGCTTTCCGTGGGGGGGAGGGGGGGGGTTGTTGCACTTTCTGGCTATGGCCACTCTAGAAGCGTAAGCCATTCTAGGGGGCTGCCTCCCATACCTAAGAAATCAGAGACTCGGGAAGTGTTGAGGTAAGTACTAGGTGTGGATAGATAGCCCCTGGGCAGTGGAGAGGACCCTGAGCTTGAATTTGCAGACTGGGGGCAGCCAGAAGGTCCTGTTTTAGTCTTGAGGAAGCTCGTTTCTGGGCTCCTAACTTCAGAAACAGAAATGTAAAGTTACAACGGGCTGTCTTCTTCCAGAACGTGTCCCCAGTCACTGTTTTGGAGGTGAGAAAACAGGCACGGAGCATTGAAGTGAGTTGTCTGATGTTACATGGTAGCAAAGATTTGAACCCAAGACCTTTGACTCCATATTCCGCCCTCTTTCCACTGCCCCCCACTTTGCCTTTGGGTCAAATTGTGAAGGAAAAGGGAATAAGCAAATATATAGTGCCTACTATATGCCAGGCACTGTGCTAAGTCCTTTACAGATATCTCACTTGGTTTTCTCACAAACCCTTGGAGGTAGGTGCTGTTATTATCCATATTTTATAGTTTGAGGAAACTAAGGCAAACAGAGTTGTTAAGTAACTTACCCAAGATCACATAGCTAGTAAGCGTCTGAGGCTGGATTCCAACTGCCATCTTTCTAACTATTAGCCAAAGAGGGGATAGTAATCCTTTCTTTGCTTCCTCTTTGTTTGTTGTAAGAATCTGAAGGGTAAATGTAAAACTCTGTTCAAAGGAATTATTTCAGTCATTTATTTGACAAATATTAAGTCAACAGGTATTTATTAGTTACTCTATGTTACAGGCACAGTATGGAATAGTTGAAGAATGCTTCATTGGGATCATAGCTTCATAGATTTAAAACTGAAAAGAACCTTGGAGATAATCTGGTCCAGAGGTGTCAGACTTGCTCCAGAGTGGGGTGGTGTGAGATTGAACCAGGTTAAAATGTTATTGGGAAATTTTTAACAAAATAAAATACAATGCAACACAGTGTTAATTTGTGATTTTCTAAGTCAATAAGCTTCCAAAAGAAATCAGTTTCTGTTTGAGTTTGACATCACTAATCTGGTCCAACTTTTTCATTTTACAGATGAAGAAACTTAGACCCAGTCAGTGAGTTACCTCCCTAAAAATCACAGTCAGTCATTAAGCATTAAGTGCTTACAGGCAGGGTCCTTATTGCTTAACCTACAAAGTCATGACTAGTGCTGACCCTCAAGGAGTTCACATTCTCATAGGGAAAGCAACATGCAAAAAAATTGTACACAAAAGGTATATGCAGTACCAATGGAAGATAATCTGAGAAGGAGGCTCTGGCAGTTGAGGAGGGGACAAGGAAGTAAGGGAAACAAGAACAGGTTCTCAGACACCAAATCAAATGCCCTTTGCACTGTTCCAATTTACTGAAGCCTAATTGCAAATGAGTTCTTCAGGCAAGGACTTGGTTATTTTCTAAATTCTGTTATTCCTACAGCGGTTCTCAACCTGTGGGTTGTGTTCAATTTGTAACAATGAAAATACATCCTGCATATCAGATTCATAACAGTAGCAAAGTTACAGTTATGAAGTAACAATGAAAATAATTTTGTGGTTGGGGGGGTCAACACAACTGTATTAAAGGGTCACGGCATTAGGAAGGTTGAGAACCACTGCTCTAGTACTCCTTAATATCAGCAGCCTTGTCCACTGTAGGTCCTCTCAGGGTTCACTTTGAGCCCAGGCTGAAATCTGTGGTTTCAGTCACAAACCTTAGTGCTGCATTTCTTGCTCAAATGTTTTTGAAATATAAAATTCTCCCTGTGCCTTCCAGTTCCCTCAATCTGGCAGGTATTGGGTACTCAGCAAATATATGTATATGTCCCCAATGAGATCTGTCACCAGACCTAGGTGAAACACATCCTAGGATAGTGAAAGAATTGCCAATGTGACCAGCAGCTATAAATAATTTTTGAGAAATCATGGCAAATGGGAGACATGCAACAACTAGAGATTTGATGGACATCTCAATTTTCAAAAGAAGGCAGTTTATTCAAACTATAGGGAAGTTAGCTTGATATCTTTTCCTGGTAAAATTCAAGAATCTTATTAAAGCAATAGTTTGTGAATTCTTAGAAAGGAAATAAATCATAATACATATCGTATTATATATACATATATGCGTGTATATGTATATATATATATCTATGGATATGGATTTCAGCAAGGTATTTTACTAAATTGTGATATCCTTGTCACCAAGATTGGTAGATGTGGGCTGGATTATATGGATTTGTAATTGGTTTTCTCACCAGATCCAAAGAGTGGTACTTAATAGACTGAAAGGAGTCTCTAGTGGAATGCTTTAGGTTTGCTGCCTTTTGCCCTCTTTCAACATTTTTATCAATAAATTAGAGAAAAGACCATGCTTATCTAAGTTTCAAGGTTATGGGAAGCTGGGAAAATAGCTATTCTGTTGGATGACAGTTGACAGTATTGGTATACCCCCAAAAAGATTAGGACAGGCAAAATGAAATTTAATGGGATAAATGTAAAGTCTTGGTGTTTCAGGACTTGCATAATTAGAGGATGGAGATGGTATGGTTAAAAAGCAGTTCATGTGAAAAAAAACCCTGAGGTTTTAGTGTATTACAAAACTAAATATTAGCAGTGTGAATTGCTCCCAGAGAAAGGAATAGGGTCTAAGACTGAATAAATAATATACAGGGTGGAGTCAGGGAAGTTATCTGTTTATTTTCCCTGGTTAGACCCCTTCTAGAGGACTTTATCCAGTTCTGGGCATCCCATTTTAGGAAAGCTATTAGACTATTTGGAATAAATCCAGAGGCAAGAGGTCTGAAGACCATCATTAAAATTAGTTAAAAGAACTGAAATACTTAGCCTGGAAGAAAGTGTTTAAGAGCCATGTGATAACTACCTTGAAATATTTGAAGGGACAGCAATTATGTGGAAAAAAGCTTCAGCTTGATAAGTTTGATTCCAGAGACTAGAATTAGGAGCAATGAGTAAAAGTCATAGGGAGGCAGATTTTGACTCAATATGAGGAAAAAAAATTCCTAGGAATTAAAGCTAATAGTGGAGTAGACTGCTTCAAGAAGTGTTTTCCATCCTTGGAGGTATTCTTGCTGCATCTTGACGCCCTCCATTTGGGATTTCATAATCCCTACATATGTACTGTTCTATCTCTACAGAGTTTTCACATCTGTCATTTTACATGTTCTTCATAATGTATTTCTTTAGGGATTTGAGGCTCATAACACACTTCCCTCTGAACAATCCAGTGGGATCAGTAGTGAAACTGTTGTCCTCATTTAAAAATTAGACTTGGACAAGTAACTTGCCTCAAGTCACATTGTTAATAAGAGGCATGAGGTGACTCTTCAGCCAGGTCTCCTGGGTCCTAGACTAGAATTCTTTGTACTACCAGGGTGCCTCCTTCATATAAAGCCACTAGGATTTCATACCATTGAGGAAGCTTACCTCTTCTTCAAATTTCATCTCTCTTTGCACCCCACTGAAGGCTGATCTGAAAAAACTGGGGAACTTGCTCTGTGATTATTATTGAAACGAAGGGCTGAGGTGATGTGGATCTTATTGACAATTACAATGTGATATGTACCATTAGTGGGCATCTCCACCACCAAAACCCTTCCCTGACAAGGCATGGGAAGAAATGTGGCAAGAGAGAAAATCTTGGAATCTTGAGTCTCAGCCAGTGAAACCCAAGCTCTTGCAGTTCCCTTCTAGCTGGGAAGGCTTTACCAGTTGGTCTGGTCTGCCAGGGTGAGGAGGGAGCACACAACTGTGGATTCAAGAATCTTTTGAAGTATTAAACATATGTTTTTGTAACTTTTAATGCAAGAGATTAAACAGAACAAATTTAATAGGTTTTCATCTGTATTCATTGGTCAGGGTCCCCTTCTCTGTACTAATTCCTTCTACCTCCAAGGATTGAATGAGATGCTGATAATGTTTTTACTGGGCTTGGGTTCTTAGGGCTATTTCTGAAATTTGAAGTTGTTGGAAAGCATTTGGGGGCATTACTCTTTACCAGAGTAGTCCTTAGAGTTTCCTCCTCACCATAGTATAGCTTTCATTTTCTTTAGGTACCCTCTGTGCCCAGCACCAGGAACATTCATCAGGTGAGGTGGCAGCTGTGGGGACAGAGCACGAGTTACCTCCTGTTGTACATCCTCTCAGCTTCTCACTTGGGACACAGTCTGGACTTCAACACCACCAGACTCCACGTCTATGAATCGTGGTATAACCCCTCAAACTCTGCATCTCTCAGATTCCATACTTAAGTATTTCTGCCTCATTCCCCTATTCCCAATGAGCCTTCGTGACCTTTCAGCCTTTTAGCTTCCCTATTCCCAGCTGTAATCTCTGTCCCACTGTTGTAGTTTGGGCCTGACCATATGGGTTCCCTCTGTGTAGAACAGGAAATGCTCTCCACAAAGAGCTGCCATGGCTTCAAAGTACAGATCCTGTCTGACAATGTCATTTCTTTTTGTGAAGTGGCTATTAGGCAAGTAGATCAGAGAAATGTGGTAGATGTGGTTTAAGTAGACTTGAGCTAAGCAGCTGACAGCCTCATCTTATTTTTGTGATGAGATGAAGAGATAGAAGCTAAGTGCTATTTCATTTAGAAGAGTTTGGAACTGAGTGACTGGCCCCCAAAACAGTTATTAATGGTTTGATGTTAACTTGGAAGGAGGTCTCTAAAGGGATGCTCAAGATGAATTTAACAAGACTAAATGGAAAGTCTTTTTAATTGAATTTAAGAAATCAACTTCACAGGGAGAGAGTATGACTAGTATTGAAGGCAGCTGATGTATTGTGAGGTTGGGGTAGGGATGTATGAACATGTCTAATGATGTTCCTGTGTATGATGAGACAGGTTGGAGAAACTTTGAGCCAGGTACTGAGCTCCTTCAGAAAGCAACAAGGCCTTGTGCCGTATTATGTGAACAGATCACAGTGAACCTCAGTGGAAGATGATGCTGAGTGATGGTAGCAGTGGGCAGCAGGGCTATCTGTGCCTAACTTTCTGGCCCTTTATGGGGGGAGGACAAAAGGAAGGGACAGCTGGCTTTGGAAAAGGTAGTCAAGGATATATTTCTGCAAGGAAAAGAAGATGGAAAGAGTGTGAAAAGAAGGGTTTTCTGCATGAAGAAAAATCTGTTTGCAGTTTAGCAGGGGTTTCAGTGGGCACAGTGGAAGGTGGGGAAGTGCCTACCATGTACTAGGCACTGTGCCTTTTTAAGTGCTTTAGAAATAGCATCTCCTTTGATGTTCCAAACAAATCTGAGAGGCAGGTGCTGGTATTATCCCATTTGCTTCAGTTGAGGAAACTGAGTCTAGGAGAACTTAAGTGACTGGGTTAGGGTCACACAGCTACTAAGTGTCTGAAGTCACATTTAAGCTCAGGTCTTCATGAGAATTGGGATCAATTTCAGGAAGCCCTGGAACCCTGGAACAGTGCTTTAGAGGAATGTCAGAAAAGAGTCATGCAGGTCATTGGATTAAACTGGGTTGGTGTGAGAGTACAAGGAAAAGTAGTGAAAAAAAGAGGAGCTGGAATCACTGGGGTGAGAGGGGCAGTTTTGTTCCCAGTTCTTTGGGGCATCACCCTGCCATCATTCCCCCCCACAAACAGATGGGACCCAAATTCATTTGGGGACAAGGGACAAAGGTCTCAGCTTCCCGAGCTGCTTCATGCTGAGAAAGGGTTGTAGAGCTAGCTGTCCCTGCCTCACAGGGGTCCATCAGTCAAGGGGAGGGGGCTACGGCCAATGCCCAGAACTTGGCAGACATCAGATCCAAAGGGTGTTGGGTTGTGGTTCGGGCAGTGGTTGGCCAGTCATACACATTGAAACTTGATTCTAGCATAGTGATGTCATTTTGTTCTTCTTCGAGAACGAAGGACAACAGCAACCCAACCAACTGATAGTACAGTACCTCCTTTTACCCCTTACCCACACATGTCCTAGGAAAGTCATCTGTTTGGCTCCTGCTTCCCTACTGTCCTGCCTTCTCCGGGAGCATAGAATTCAGTTCCTTTGCCTTCCCACTATCCTGCCTTCTCCTGGAACAAAGAGTTCAGTTCCTTTGCCTGGGAGCCTGATCTTACCATTATCTTTTCAACAGTAAGAGAGCGAGATCTAGCCTAGTCTCTAGACTTCTAGTTCCATATCAACAGCTGCCTATTTTCTGTTTCCAGCAAGGTGTTTCATTGTTCTCTTAAATTCAAGATGATCAAAGCAGAATTCATCATTTTTCTTGAAGCCTACCCTTCTTCCCCCACTTCGTTATTTCTGTGAAGGGCACCACCATCTTTCCAATCACCCAGATTTGAGAGCACATAATCTTAGAGTTATCCTTAGCAAAAGCTTGGCACATAGTAGGTGCTTAAATGCTTTTTCCCTTCCATTCATCCTCAACTCTTCACTCTCATTAACCCTCATATTCAAATATTTGCCATTCTTATTGATTTTTTCTTCACAAACTCTCACATCCACCTTCTGGTTGCTCACACCACCTTAGTCTAGGCCCTCATCACCTTTTGCCTGGTGATAAAGTGTACTGTAATAGCCTTTTAATCAGTCTCCCTGCTTCCACACTTTCCTATTCATTCACCACATAGTTGCCAAAGTGATATTCCTAAAGCACAGGCCCAGCCTTGCTGTTCTTTGGCTTAAGAAGCTTCACTGGTCCTTGATGACTTCTAGATAAAAATATAAACTCTGTTTTGCATTTGAAGCCCTTAAAAATCTGGCTTCAGCTTCCCTTCCTAGGCACATTACACATCCTTTGGCTCCAGCCAAATCTGCCTTCCTGCTGTTCTTGATTTGCATCTTGGTGCCTTCACGGTGGCTGGCCCCCCATGCCTGTTCAGGATTTTTTCCTTTCCTCTGACTTGTAGAGTGTCCACCTTCCTTCAGCGTATAGATCACCTCCTACAAGAGACCATTCCTGATTCTGGCCAACTGTTAGTGTCTCCCCACTCCCATATTATCTTTTATTTAGCTTATACGTACATTGTGTCCCCAAAGTTGTACGGTTTTAAGTGAGTAAAGCTTTACGTATATGGATAGGTGTTGTTTTCCCAGTAGCATGTGAATTTCTTGCTTTTTGTTTTTGTGTGTCCGGTACCTAGAACACTCATTTGCACATGGTAGGTGTTTAATAAATGTTTGCTTGATTATAGTTTATAACCCTTAAAATACCACAGAAATATGAATTATAATAAAAATAATTATAAGTAACAGTATGATTATAACAATAACTTGTAACTAATTTCTGTTATTACATAACTCATGTTCATAGTTCTTTAAGGTTTACGGGTACCTTTCTTACAAAATGGAGTATAAATGTATAAATGAGGAAACTGAGTGTCAGAGAAGCTATGTGACTTGTACATGATCACACAGATAGTGTTAAAAGTGAACTGTCTTCCAAGTCCAAGTTATGAGGCAGGGGTCAGGAAAAATTTCAATATTTTAATCTTTAGAATCTCTTTTAATACCTTTATATTCTAGACCAGCCTTCTCGCTCTCTTCAAGTATGTTTTCCTTATTCTGTGTGTTTATTTTACACTCTGTTCTGGAATTCTCTCCAATAACTTAATTCATAGTATTATAGGACTTTAAAAGTTGGAAGGGACTTTAGAGATGGTCTAGTTCGACCCAGTGGGTCAATTAATAAACATATTACATGCCTACTCTGCAAAGCCCTGTGTTAGACATTAGGGGAGATAGAGAGTTTAGATAAAATACTATCGCTTAACTCAAGGAGTTTACAGAGTAATAGGAGGATAAGTGATCCACACATAGCTATGGTACATAATATTATGTGATTACTATTGTACAGATGCCCAAAAAAAGTGCTTCATGAGGAATGGCTTTTTATCGAGGGAAAGTTTTTTTTCTGGGGAGGTGCCATTTTTAAATTGGGCTTTAAAGGATGGGTAGAGGTTCAAAAATGGGGAAGGAACGTATTATAGGCAAAGGGTACAGTCTGAGCCAGGGCAGGAAGGCACAGTATATAGTTGGGGGCCCAAGAACTTTTTTAGTCTAGCTGGAGTATGGAGGGCACAGAGGGTGGTGAAATAAAACAAGAATTTGAAAAAGCAGGGTTGTACCAGGTTTTGGAAAGTTTTGAATACCAGACAAAGGAGCTTAAACTTTAATTAGGAGGTAGAAGGGAGTCACTAAAGATTTTTGAGCAGAGGAATAATATGATCATATATATATTTCTATGAATGATTATTCTCGCAATGTAGGAGAGAGATGGAAAGGGAGAATGTGTGAGAGATAAGGACTTTTCTTAAAATGAGTTTCAATTTGATGATACTGTTTCTGCCTTCCAGCAGTCTGATTCTGTTTTGTTTCTCATTTCAGATTGTAAAACTTTTAATAAGAAAGAGGCTACATCAAAGCAAGAAATTACTAAAGAAAGTTGCATGGAACAATATGGGAAAAATTCCTAAGTGAAGCTTCCCAGGGATCAAAGTTTATGGAAGTCTCTGAAATGCAGGACAGTTTAGAGAGGCAGAGAAAGGTCCTTTGTAGAACTATAATTTACAAGAAAACTCCTGGAGGAGAAATAAACCATGAACTTAAAGACTATAAAAGAAGCTTCCGTTTGAGCTCAGATGTTGAACTTCAGGGAAGTCATGAAGGAGAGAGACCTTATAAATGTGAGGCATGTGGCAAAAATTTCAAATATCAGTCAGACATTATTAAACACTTGAGAATTCACACTGGAGAGAAGCCTTATGAATGTAAGGAATGTGGAAAATTCTTTAGCCAGAGCTCAGATGTTATTAAACATCAGCGAATTCATACAGGGGTAAAACCCTATGAATGTAATGTTTGTGGGAAAACTTTCATTCATAGCTCACATGTTATTAGATATCGAAGAATTCATAATGGAGAGAAGCCCTATCAATGCAGTGAGTGTGGAAAAGCTTTTAGCCAGAGCTCAAACCTTACTCGACATCAGAGAATTCATACTGGAGAAAAGCTCTATGAATGTATTCACTGTGGCAGATCTTTTAATCAGTTTTCATTACTTATTGAACATGAGAGAATTCATACCGGAGAGAAACCATATCATTGTAAGGAATGTGGAAAAACATTTAGTCACAGTTCAGATGTTATTAAACATGAGAGAATTCATACTGGAGAGAAGCCCTATGTATGTCATGAGTGTGGAAAAACCTTCAGTCGTAGCTCAGGTGTTATTAATCATCAGAGGATTCATACTGGAGAAAAACCATATGTATGTAATGAATGTGGAAAAGCCTTTAGAGGATGGTCAGGCTATGTTCAGCATCAGAGGACTCACTCTGGAGAAAAGCCTTATAAATGCAGTGAATGTGAAAAATCTTTTACTCGGAGCACACAACTTATCAAACACCAGAGAATTCATAGTAATGAGCACATTCCAAAGAATAAATCAGTTAATGTAATGAAAAAAGAAAAAGGAGAATCTGGGAGAGCAGAGAATCCAGTTTAAAGCAGCTTTTCAAAAGTTTGTAAGCTCTTGGAGGTCAGGCATTTAACTTGCATTATACACAGCAAACCCACCATCTCATAAGAGTTGCTAAATAAATGCTTTTTGGTTCATTATTGATAACTTGTGTGGCTGTTTCACACTCACCCCAACCCCATTGTCAGATCTGAGGAGTACTAAGAGAACCTGGGTAATGTAGGTGTCAAAGATGGAGGATATTTGAAGAGGAAGTGTGTAAAATATCAAGAGCAGAGGCTGAGATGGATGAAAACTGAGTAAATTAGCATGGCATATGGCCAGGAAGAAGAATGGGAAAAAAATTTGTTCAGTGCCTACTATGTGCCAGGCACTATGTACTAGGCTCTTTTATAAATATTATCTCTTTTGATCTTCACAATAACCCCAGGAGGAATAATGGTAGCATTATTATCCCCATTTTACAGTTGAAGAACTACTGTAATCCAGGAAGAACACTAGTTACTAAGGTACCTTAGAGCAATTTGAATCAGTCTTCCATTTATTTACTGAATACAGAGATCTTTTCTAAGTTTTCTGGGGAGGCAGTTTACACAACAGCTAGTTGATTAGTTGTAGTTAGTTTATTTTCTTGAAATTGTTGGAAGACTGTCATGGTAGCTTTCAATGTAACTAGAGTACAGAGGGTGAGGTCTCATTTTAATGATGTCATCCCAAATCCACAGAGGCAAATTTGGGCTTAGTATAAAGAAATACTTCCAAACAATTAGAATTTAGAGTTGGGAATGGAAATGTCCAGAAATGGAATGGGTGCTTACAATAGGAAGTTCCCAAGCATTGTAGGTTTTCTTCCCCAAATTAATAAGCATTTCTCTATCTCTCCCTAAGCTTTCCCCACTGAGAAAAAGAGAAACAAAACCTTTATAGTAACTATGCATAGTCAAGCAAAACAAATTTCCACGTTAACTCTGTCCACACAATATCACTTAAATTTTCAATAGGAAGCTGGACAAACACTGTCAGAGATCTTATTATAGAAGAGATTCCTGCTCAGATAAACACTGTAGTAGAGGACTTCTCAGATTCTTCCCATTCAGATTCTGTGATTTTAAAAAATAAGCCCTTGAGAAGAAGCAGGAGGAAGCTGTCATTTGGATATGGTAATGCCCTATTGTCAGAGTGAGACATGACTGAATGACTTAATAGCAACCACAGTGCCGTTTTCGTCTGTGCATCAGGTTATATATTTTCCTTATTGAAAAATGTTTTCACATCAATTTCTGAACAACCTTCCTCCTCCCTTACCCAAGAAGTAACAAGGAATTTTTAAAAAGGGGGAAAAAAAACAGTTAAGCAAACCTAACCAATACATTGTGTCTAACAGTAAACACATTATTCCATAATAAAGTTATTATTATAGACTATAGGTCCTCCACTTCTGCAAGTTACGGAAAGATATATATCCTCATTTCTCCTGGGAGGTAAATCTTGGCCACTGTAATTATACAGCATTCTTTTTGTCTGTGGTTGTTTTTTTTTTTTTGCTGTTATTACTCGTGTATGTTTTCCTGCTTTTAACTTACTTCATAACAAGTTTTCCCATGCTTTTCTGAATTCTTCATATTCATTTCTTAGGATGCACAAATGCCCCATATTATCTCTCTCTGTCTCAATGAATATCTACTTTGTTTCCAGTTCTTTGATGCCATAAAATGTGCAGCTATGAATATTTTGAGTGAAAAGTATATTTATATATATGGGTGAAACATATTTGCATATATGTGTATACATACATATACTTTCTGTCTTTAACTTTATTGGAGTAGCAGTAAGATCTATGCTCCAAAAGGTATGGACACTTTAGTAACCTTTTTAGGGGTATAATTCCAGTTGCTTTCCAGGTTGTTTTGTACTAATTCACAGTTCTACCAACTGTGTCTTAATGTGGGTCTTCCCACAAACCTGTGAGCAATGACTTTCCACTTTTTGACATCTTGGCAGATTTGCTGGGTTTGTGGGGAAGTTTGATATGCTTTTGTGAAGAGTTTTAATTTGCCTTTATTATTAGAGATTTAGCAAAATGTTCCTTATGGTTTGCAGCTCTTTTAAGAACTATCTTGTTATATTCTTTGACCATTTATCCATTGGATGAATGGCTCTTGGTCATATATTTGTACTATACATCTTGAATCTTGGCTCTGGAATCAATGGATGTAGCTCTGATACTACCTGTGATTCTGATAGATTTGACCTATAAATGCATATGGAACAGATATTTTTCTTTGATATATTCTTTACAGCTCAGTCAATTAACACTTATTAAGTGCCTACTGTGTGCCAGGCACTGTGCTAAGTGCTTGAGGATAGGCAAAAAAATAATTTCTGCTGTCAAGAAACTCAGTCTAATGGTAGGAGATGGCATATGTGCAAACATTTCATATATATATATATATATATATATATATATATATATACACACACATGTATGTGCACATATTTATATACATATGCACACATACATAAATACACATATATCTGATTAGTTAGAGGTAGTCTCTGAGGGAAGACATTAAGATTAAAGAGGACTAGCTAGGAAAAGTTTCTTGCAGAAGATGAGACTTGAAATTGGAGGCAGGGGTGAGGTGGGAGAGCATTCCAGGCATGAGAACAGCTAGTGAAAATAGTGAGGAGATTGTGTTTAGTATGAGGAACAGCAAGAAGACCAGTGTTCCTGGATCAGAGGATGCAAAGGGGAGTAAGGTGTACGAAGACTGAAGGTAGGAAGGTGCCTGACTATAAAAGACTTTGAAAGCCAAAGAGAGGATTTTATGTTTGACCTAGTAGGTTAGAGGGAGCCAAAGGATTTTATTAAAGGTGGTGAAGAGGTTAAGAAGTGAGTGTCTGAGGGATCTGATATGAATCCCTAGAGGGTTCTTATCTGGAAAGAAATTCACAGGACCCAAGCTATCTTTTGGCAAAGTTACAAAGTTTATTGTTATGTTATACAGTTTTATGCTCTGCAGCAGGTAGGAAAAGGTTAAGGGAACCTGCAAAGTGCAGGGGATAGAGATGCAGTTTTTAAAGCCATAATACTGTCAGTGAAGGTTAATTATGCTAACTAGGTGGGTAAGGGTGGAGTTAGGGAGGAGTTTAGGTATGGTCACTGCTTAAAGGGATATGTACTTTGTGTATCAACTGCCTAGGTGTATTGCCCATAATTCACTGGGATATCCCAATGGGGGGGGCTATCAGGAGGTGTGGTTTCTGGCTTGTGACATCACTAGGTTACTTTTTGGACAAGGATGAAGGGGATATAGCTCATATGGCTGTTGGGAGGATAGGCTTGATTTTTTCAGGAGTCGCCAAGTCTGGGAGCTAGACCATATTGGGACGGAGTTATCTCTCTGATAATGTTGTTCAAGGTTTTTGGGTGCAGCTGGCCACTTAGAACAAAGGGGCTATGCATTTCTCTAAGGGTTTGTTTATAGAATGACTGTATATAGGCAGACTGCTAGCTCAGGGAAAAATACTTTTAGGCTGGGGGAAGGGGAGAGGCAGAGGTAATTCCTTTATGGCTGGGGGAAAGTGTGACTTTTACAACTTAATTGCACAGCCTTGTTACAAACTGATGTCACATACATAGGTACCCGAACACTAGTGAGATTTTACAAACAGGTTACAGACAAAAGCATCCCAGACCCCATCAGTGGGGTGGTGGTGACTGAAGGTGACATGGCTGGATCTGGATTTGATGGCTAAGTGGAGGATTGGAATGGGAAAAGACTTGAAGCCAGGGAAACCAGCCAGCAGGTTAGTTCAATTTCATTTTCTCAAATTGAATTAAGCTCGATACTTCATATCTTATATTTTAAAGCTCTTGAATATGCACAATTTATCTAATTTGCATTTCTGCAGCTTTTTAAGGTTTATAAAAATGATTTTCTCATTACAGCCTGGTGAGAGGTAGGTCACCTAAAGTATTGTTAACATCCATTCCTTGAAACAGAAAATGGGCTTAAGAGTTGAAGGGATTGGCCTGTGGTCACACAGTGATAAGTTCTGGGGTCAGGATTCAGCATTTAGAGCTCAAAGAAACCGTAGAGCTCATCTAGTCCAGTGCCTTCACTTAACAGACAAACAAGTTAGAGAAGGAAAATGAGCAAATACTGAAAATCTAAAAGGTTCATAGCAATGTA
The DNA here is from genome assembly GCA_028646575.1 of Pseudocheirus occidentalis. Taxonomy (NCBI): domain Eukaryota; kingdom Metazoa; phylum Chordata; class Mammalia; order Diprotodontia; family Pseudocheiridae; genus Pseudocheirus; species Pseudocheirus occidentalis. The sequence goes on along the minus strand of CM053594.1, from coordinate 68,413,833 downwards.
GAATAAAAATTAGAAAAGGAGAAACATTTTTTACCTTAAAGTAACTGATTTTATTGGAGGCAGTGGAGAATTCAGCACACAGATATGCCTAACAGAGTTGATAGTTTAGGGACAAATGAAAGATCAGCAAACAGCTCAATTTTAAGGGAGAAAGAGGAATACTAGCTCACATTTATTTATCTGGTGCTTACTATGTGCCAGGCACTTTACAATTATCTCACTGACCCTTCATAACAACTCTGTGACTAAGGGAGGTGCTATTATTACACCCGTTTTACAGATAAGAAAACAGGCAAAACAGTTTACTTTTTCCTTCCCTGGTGTCACATAGGTAGTGAGACTAGATTTGAACTCGGATCTTCCTGACTCCTGGGACCCAGCCCTCTGGGGAAGGGAAGACTCTACAGAAGGAAGAAATGGCAATCTGGAGGTAATGTTTTGTAGGGGTGGGGAACCCACGTTAATGTGTGAAAGCAGGAAATGTCGAGGACTTTCAGAAGCTGTGTGAAGGACAGATGACGCAAATCGTGGGTGACAGTAAGAGTGGAGAGGAGGGAGATATGGAAGATGAGATGAAGGGTGAGAATCTAAGAGACCTCAAGGCTGAGGAGCTGTTAACATGAAGGGCGGCGGTGCCTCAACAGCAATGGGCAAGTCTGACCGAGGAGCGGCTTTCCAAGGCGGCAGCCAGCCGGCCACGTGGCCCCAAAGTCGGGGCGTCCAGGACAAGGGGCTGTCCAGCAGAGGGGGCCGAGCAGTGGCCAGTCACCCCCACGGGGAGCGGAGCCGACGGTGTCCAGGGATGAAAAAGGACGCTCTGACTGTCGTGGGGATGGATAGTCGTGCGGTCAGACCGGCCCCCAGGGGGTGCGGCGCCCAGCAGGGCCCTCCCCCTCAACGCTCAGCCTCCTCTCCCTGCCCGCAGTGCAGAGTGCCGACCCTGTCCTCGGACGTCTCCTAGCTATGTGACCCTGGGCGAGTCCGCTTCACCTCTGCTTGCCTCGGTTTCCTCATTTGTCAAACGGGGATAATAGCACCTACCTCCGAAGGCTGTTGTGAAGACTGAATGAGAGCATATTTGTAAAGCGCTTAGCAAAACCTTCTGGGCTCTTCCTGCCCTCCCCTCCCTCTTTTTCCGGCGGACGCCGATCCCACCACACTCCCTGACAGGCGCCTAGAGCGTCGCCGGAAGTGCCGCGCAGCTAGGGCTGAGGTCGGGCGGGAGGCAGGGGAGCACTTCCTGCTGGGGACGCGGCTCGGGGTGTGTGTGATGTGAACATCTTCCGCGGCTTGAGAAGACCTGGTGAATTGTGTTGCTCAGGGCTAAGGGTAAGCCCGCGCGGCGGAGTCGGCCCCAGGCTTTGGGAGTTGGCGCACTTCCCCGTGGTCTTGTGGGGGGAAAAGATAGAGGGCGCTGTGGCTGGCTCCGGTACCAGGTCGTTGTACGCCTGCGCCTGCGCGTGTGCGTGGTGGCGAGGGTGGGGGTAGGGTAGGTCCTGACAGTGCCGGGAAGGCGGCTGGACCGCCGCGTCTTTTTGTGCGCCTGCGCGTTACAGGCAGCTTGGTTTGTCACGTGCTTTTTATGTACTTGCGCGGTGGTGTGCGTGAAGATGGCGAGAAGTTTGTGTTTGAGGCGGTGTGCAATGTCTGTGTATCCCCAGCTCATAGTTAAGTGCTTGTATGCAATAAGCGCTTAATAAGTGCTCGTTGCTCGACAGGTGTATGTGTGTTGGGCAAGGGTTGCTCTGGCTAGAAACAACAGAGATTAATGATAGTTAACTTGTAATAATGGACTTTGTAATGACCCTGGGACCCTTTGCTCGTCCTACCCCCATCTGTCCATGCTTCTCTGACCATCTTCCTAAAATGCCTTCAGTGCCTGCCATTTCCTGTAGGATAAAGACCACACACTTCAGGCCGGCATTCCTGGGCCTCAATGGCGGTGACATAACCGTGGTGGTGGTGGTGATGGCTGGGTTGTAGTAGAAAGACTCCAGCATCGCTAGCATCCGGGGGCCCCGCTGTGTTCCCCGCTTAGTACCTGTGTGACTCTGGCCAGGCCTCAGTGTTCCTGTGCTATGGGGGAGGGGGAATCCTAATGATAAAAGACTTCCCGAGCCCCTTCTGACTCCAAGGCCAAAGTACTAGGCAGCAGGGTGCCCCAGAAGAAGCTCCATGGTCTGGAGCCGGCTCAGACATCCATTCCAAGGAGAGTTATTCCTACCCCCGCCTTCCATTCCAAAGTAATGCTTCTAAATGCATATATAAAATACATGGGGGTTCAAAGGAAACCCAGTTACATTGAGGTAGTCATCAAAATATTTTAAAGAGCAGACTCACTTGAGGCCATTGAAAACTCCTCATCTACTGGGCATGAGAAGCAGATCTCCTGTCTCCCCGACTGGCCCTCCAGCCTCTAGCCTAGGCTCTCCCTATGAAGAAGTGACATTTGAATGAACCTTTGGAGAATGGTTGGGAATTGAGCAGCTAAAGGGAGTTCACTGTAGGTTTTTGTAGACATAGAGGTAGGGTAGGAATAGGGCCTACACCTGGCATTTCATTTATAGAGATCTCCCAGGTGAGGAAGCCTCTGCTGCTGATGCAGGTAGGTGCCTTCCCTGTAGGGTATTGCCTTCTTAGAGTGTTCCCTAGAGTGTGGAAAGCTAAGTGAGTATAACCAGTACGTGGTACAGTGAGGGCTTGAGCCCTGGTCCTCTTGGCTTCAAACAAACTCTCTCCTGTGCCTTAGGAAATCAGCATGGATAAAATGGAAGTGATAATAACACTGATGTTGTGGGGACTATATGAAATAACATGTAAATGGCTTTACAAATCTTAAATATGTAAATATGTATATGTAAATGCCAGCTATTACCAAGGCAAGAAAATGTAAGGTTTATAGTGGAGAAGGTAAGCAGTCTAATTTGGCTAGAACACAAATTTCATGCAGGGAAATAAGAAACAGACTGGAAAGGTAAGGTGGCACCAGCCTGCGGAGGCGTTGAATGCTAGGTGAAGGAGCTTGCATGTTACTTAGTATTACGGTAACAGGGAGATTTTGAAGGGTTTGTGAGCAGATCTTTCAGTGTATGATGAATGGGTATGGTGGAGCAGATCAGAGGACAATGAAGATGGAAATACTTGTTACCATTATAGTAATGCAGACAGGTGGTAATGAAGCCCCATACTAAGGAATAGAGAAGAAGGAATAGTCATGAGAGACGTTGGAAGAGGTAGAGTTGATGGGACTTGTTAACTGACAAGAGTATGAGAGATTATGAGACAAAAGTCAAGAAACACTAATAGCCTTACATCTGGGTCTTACCCCTGCTACCTTCAGGCCATTACACACACACACACACACACACACTAAACTGAGTTTTCTGAGGGTAGAGATTAGTTCTTATTCTTTTTTTTACCTTCTTGATGTAGAAAAATTCAACTGGATTAGCATTTTTTAAGACCCATCTCTATGTCTCACATGGTCACCTGCTTGTTGGACATTTTCTTCTTGGATGTCCCACCAGGATTTTAAATTAAACATATCTAAAATGGAATTTATTCCTGTAGGATAACCTACCCTCCCTCTGTCCTAGACACATATGTGCCAAGCCCAGTCCTTTTTCAAACTTCCCCAGTTCTAATGAGGGCAGCACCACTATTTCAGTCATCCATAATGTCAAAGTCAGTGGGGTAAAACTCAAATAGAAATGGGAGCCACTAACCCTTACATTCTTCTGTGGATATATGGGGTTTATAGGGTTTGTGAACTTGAGGTCTTTTTTACCATTGCAGGAGAATTCTTAGAGAGGCAAAGAGAAATGAAACAGTCCCAGTCCTCAAGGAGCTTAGCAGATTATACCCACAGATCTTTCATTAAAAATTACTCTTTTGAACAAGTGCCATTTACCTTTTCCATTTCTTCTTTCAGAGTGTGAAAAAGATACTGAGAATGTAGAAATGGTTTCCAAATAAGACATTGCTGCTGAAGCAGAATCCCATGGAGCAATATGGGAAAGACTCTTATATCATGTACCCCAGAGAGTGGGTTTGAAGGAGACTGTAAAAGTGATGATTTAAAAAGTTTCCCAACTTGTGGTTGTTATTCAGGCCAGGAGTGTAATGAAACTGGGACAAGTTTCAGTCTGTTCAAACCATATATATCAGGAAAGGGCTAGAGAAGAGAAATCCCATGAATAATACCAGAGTTTCAAGTGCCATTCCAAAGCTGATAAATTACATTGGCAAGAAGCTCAGCGAATGGGATGAATGTGGAATGCCTTCAGGCACAATTCTAATGCTGTTATGCATCATAGTGTTCATTCTGGAAAAAAAAATTATGAATGCAGTGAATTTTAGTCAGGGTTCAGATCTTATTCATTAAACATGAAAGCATACTGAGAGAGAGATGTTGTGAATGTGGGAAAGCCTACTTAGTTGAAAATCAGATGTTAAACACCAGAGAATTCACACTGAAGAGAAACTCTATAAATGTGATAAATGTGGGAAAGCCTTCATTCACAGCTCACACTTCACACAATGTTTGAGATTTCATAATGAATTAAAACCCTTTCAGTGTAATGAATGTGAGCAAGCCTTCAGCCAGAGCTCAAACCTTGTTCAGCATCAGAGAATTTAGAGGAGAGAAACCTTATTAGTGTAAAGACCATGGAAAAGCCTTCAGTCAGAATTAGTTTCTCAGTGAGCATCAGAGAATTCACACAGGAGATTTTTTTTAACCACCAGAGAATTCAGAACTTGTCACAAGTCCTTTTGAGTGCATGGAATGTGGGAAAACCTTCAGAGTGAGTTCTCATTTCATTCAATACCAGAGAATTCATACCAGAGAATAATCGTGTTAACCTCATGAGAGAGGGGAAATAAATGTCTGGGGGACAAAAGCCACTTTAGGGCAAGACCCCACCCCCCATCAACAGCTGCCAGCATTTGCAGAGTAGAGACTTTACTACCTACCTCCATCCTGGCCTTTGGCCAGTACATGTTCCTAGAGGTAATTTAGAGGTAATTCTTGGGTTTTGTTTTTGTGTTTTTTATTTTCTATTTTCTATTTTTATTTATTTATTTTGAAATTAATAATTTTGTTTATTTTTCCTGTTTACATCATTCATTTCCACGAGATTTTGAGTTACGAATTTTCTCCCCGTCTTTCCCCTACCCACGACCCCAAAACAGTGATCCCACTGTAAAGCCCCTCCCCTAATCTGCTCTTTTCTATGTCTTCTTCCAACCCCCCTCTGGTAGAGCAGGGTAGGTCTCCCTACCTCAGTGTCTATATATCTTAATTCCCAGTTGCATGTAGTTAATAATAATAATAATTATATATATATATATATATATATAAAACATTTGATTGTAGAACTTTAAATTCTAGATTCATTTGGTTCCTCCCTCATCACCAACCCCCACTGGAAGGACAAGCAGTTCAATACAGGCCGTACATGTGTAATTACGCGGGATAGCTCCACAGTGGACATATTGTAAAAGACTGATTATATGTCCCTCCTTCCTATCCTGCCCCACCCCGTTCTATTCTCTACCCTGTCTCTGACCCTTTACTGAAGTGTGTGCTTCCAGCAACCTTCCCCCAGACCCTGCCCTCCCTTCTGTCATCCCACCTCTCATCCCCATCCCCCCTGCTCTCCTGTGTAGCAAGATACCCAGTTTAGAGTTTATGTCATTCCTTCTCTAAGCTAAATTTAATGAGAGTAAATGAAAGTAAAGTTGTAACAGTTATCCCTTGACTCTTCTATATGGGATGATTAACCCCATTTTGTCTCTCCCTGTCTCCTCTCATTCTAGTCCTCTCCCACCTCAGAATTTCACCTTTTAAAGTATCATCCCTTCCTATTCAATTGATCCTGTGCTCTCTATGAACTCATATACACACATACTCAGATATGTATTCATACGAGTATATAGCCTTCTATATAGACATATGTGTAGGTATACATATATACATTTGTATTCCCTTTACCTATCCTCATACTA
>CM053594.1:68391222-68407324 GCA_028646575.1 Pseudocheirus occidentalis | reverse complement strand
ACCTACATCAATAAAATAAAGAAAAAGCAGATCAATCAACTGGGTATGCAACTTAAAAAAAAAACTACAAAAAGAACTAATTAACCCCCCAATTAGAGACCAAATTGGAAATCCTGAAAATCCAAGGAGAAATTAACAAAATTGAAAGTAAGAAAACTATTGAACTAATAAATAAAACTACAATCTGGTTTTATGAAAAAAACCAACAAAATAGACAAATCATTAGTTAATTTGATTTTTAAAAAGGAAAGGAAAAAATAAAACTAAATTACTGGGATCAAAAATTAATGAAGAAGAAATTAAGACAATTGTTAGGAGCCATTTTGCCCTACTATATGCCAATAAATTTGACAATTTAAATTAAATAGGTGAATATCTACAAAAATATAAATGACCCAGATTACTACTTAAATAACTCATTCTCAGAAGAAGAAATTAAGCAAGCCAGCAATTAATTCCCTAAAAAAAAATTCTCAGGGCCAGATGGATTCACAAGTAAATTCTACCAACAATTTAAAGAACAATTAATCCTAATACTATATAAACAATTTGGAAAAATAAGCAGAGGTCCTATGAAATTCCTTTTATGACACAAATATGGCACTGATACTAAACCAGAAAGAGCCAAAACAGAGAAATAAAATTATAGACCAATTTCCCTAATGAATACTAGATGCAAAAATTTTAAATAAAACACTAGAAAAGAAACTATAGCAATATATCACAAGGATTATACACTATGACCAGGTGGAATTTATACAAGGAATGCAGGGCTGTTTCAGTATTAGGAAAACTATCAGCATAACTGACCATATCAATAACAAAACAAGTAGAAACCATATGATTATCTCAATAGATGCAGAAAAAGCCTTTTAAAAAATACAATATCCATTCCTATTAAGAACACTGGAGAGTATAAATGGAGCTTACCTTAAAATGATAAGAAATATTTATCTAAAACCATCAGCAAGCATTGTCTGTAATGGGGATAAATTAAAAGCCTTTCCAGTACATTCAAAGGTAAAGCAAGGATGCCCATTATCACCTCTTACTCAATATTGTACTAGAAACATTAGCTATAGCAGTAAGAAAATTAAAAAACATTGAAGGAATTAGAATAGACAATGAGGAAACAAAACAATCACTTTTGCAGATAATATGATGCTATACTTAGATAATTCTAGAGAATCAACTAAGAAACAACTTGAAATTATTAGCAACTTTAGTAAAAGTGTGAGGATAAAAGATAAAACCACAAAAATCATCAGTATTTCTTTATATGACCAACAAAGCCCAGCAGCAAGAGATAAAGAAAATTCATTTAAAATAACTGTAAGCAATATAAAGTACTTGGAAATCTATCTGCTAAAACAAACACAGGAACTATAGGAAGACAACTACAAAATGCTTTTCACATAGTCATACCCAAACAATTGCTCATAGATAGGCTGAGCCAATATAATAAAAATGAAAAATTTTATATTATGTTATTATGCTATAAGTTAATATATCTGTCCAATGCATACAAATCAAATTATCAAAAAAATCATTTTATAGAGCTAGAAAAAATAATAACAAAATTCACCTGGAAGAAAAAAGCCTCAAGGATATTAAGGGAATCGATGAAAAAAATGTTAAAGAAGGCAGTCAGAGCAGCTAGGTAGCACAGTGAATAAAGCACCAGCTCTGGAGTCAGGAGGACCTGAGTTCAAATCTAGCCTCAGACATTTGACACACTTACTAGCTGGATGACCCTTGGGCAAGTCACTAAACCCCAATTGCCTTACCTTCCCCCACTCAAAAAACAAACAAGGCAGTCTAGCCACAGCAGATCTCAAACTGTATTATAAAGTGGTAATTAGCAAAATAATTTGATACTGGTTAAGAAATAGATTGGTGGATCAGTGGAACAGATTAGGTACAAATTACATTATAGTAAATGACCATAGTAATCTGGTATATTATAAAACCAAAGATCCAAGCTTTTAGAACAAAAACTCATTATTTCACAAAAACTACTGGGAAAATGGGGAAACAGTATGATAGCAACTAGGTCTAGGTGTTGAGACCAACATCTTGCAGTGTGCACCAAGATTAGGTCAAAATGGGTACATAATTTACACATAAAGGATGATACCATAAGCAAATTAGAAGAGCATGGAATAGTTTATCTGTTAGATCTATGAATGTATGACCAAACAACAGATAGATGGCATTACAAAATGTAAAATAGATCATTTTGACTATATAGAATTAAAAAGTTTTTGTACAAAATCAATGCTGCTGAAATTATAAGGAAAGCAGAAAACTGGGTTTTTGCAACATGTATCTCTGATAAAGGTCTCATTTCTCAAATATAGTGAACTGAGTCTAATTTATGAAAATCCAAGTCATTCCCCAGTTGATAAATGGTCAAAGGATATGAACAGGCAGTTTTCAGACAAAGAAATCAAACCTATCTAGAGTCATGTGAAAAAATCCTCTAAATCACTATTGATTGGAGAAATGCAAATTAAAACAACTATGAGGTACCGTCTCACCTATCAGATTGACTAATTTGACAAAAAAAGGAAAATGATAAATGCTGGAGGGAATGTGGGAAAACTGGGACACTAGTGCACTATTGTGGAGTTGTGAACTTATCCAACCATTCAGGAGAACAATTTGGAACTATGCCCAAAGGAGTATAAAACTGTGCATACCCTTTGAGCTAGCAATACCACTGCTAGATTTGTATCCCAAAGACACAAAAAATTGAAAGGATCTATTTGTACAAAAAATATTTAAAGCAGCTCTTTTTGTGGTAGCTAAGAATTAGATATCAAAGGGATGCCCATCAATCAGGAAATGGCTAAACAAACTGTGGTATATGATTGTAATGGAATATTATGGTGCTATAAGAAATAATGAGTAGGATGATTACAGAAAATCCTGGAAAGATTTACATGAACTGATACAAAGTGAAATGAACAGAACCAGAAGAACATTGTACAAAGTAACAGCAATATTGTTTGATGAAGAACTGTGAATGACTTAGCTATTCTCAGCAATACAATGATCCAAGAAAATCCCAAAGGACCAACGATGAAGCACACTATCTGCCTCCAGAGAAAGAACTCATATTGTTTGAACACAGACTGAAGTATGCTATTTTTCACTTCCATTCTTTTTCTTTTATTTGAATCTTGTGCAAAATGACTAGTATAGAAATGTTTCACATTTAATGTATAACCTGTATCTGATTGTTTACCATTTTGGAGAGGGAAGAGAGGAGGGAAGGAGTGAGACAAAGAATTTGAAATTCAAAACTTTAAAACAATGTTTTATAAATTGCTTTAACATTTAGTTGAGGGGGAATAATATATATATGAAATATATATATATCTATATATATTTCAAAAAGTGGAATGGGCTGCCCTGAGAAGCTCTTCAGACAGAGAATAAATGGCCAGTCTCCTTTTGAGGAGCATAGGGGATAGAACTTAAAAAAACATCTTAGAAATCACATAGCCCAACCCTTTGTTTTACAGACACAGGTCAAGGGTTTACATCTAGAACCTCATCTTTATGGGATAATCTGTGAGGATTTCCTAAGTCCTTCACACCTTGAAGTAAGGCAAAGAAAGGTCTGGAAATGGCATTGATATGACACCATGATGTGGTGTCTGATTTTTTTTGTCTTCCATTTCATACCAATGAGCTCCTTAGTTGTCTTGTTGTAGAGAGGGCTCTGAGGTCACCACCTCTCCTTCCAGTGATTAAATCTACAGAGCCCAAGATCTGTCTTCCTAGTACCTCACCCATCTGCTCCCTGCCACTACTCTGGGAAGGGGGTTATCAGTCTTTCCCCCCTTGGCCCTTCTAACTTTCTGGACCAAAGTGCCCCTCCCTGGCCAGTAATTCCCTATGTGTGTTAGTCTCCCCTCTTTTCTGGCTTGGACTCTGTGTTTATATTTATGCATTTCTATTTCTATCCCAGTGCTTAGCACATTGCCCGGCACATAATAAACCAATAACAAATGTTTTTCATTCATTCTGAGAGGACAGTAAATATCATTCCAAGAAATGAGTGAGTACCATGTTGATGATGAGCCTGGTGGTGTGAGGGTTCAAGCTGTTCTCCAGGTGAGGAGAATGAGATGGCAGGTGGAACAGGAGGCGACCAGCTTGGTGGACCCAGGGCTGCCATCTCCAAGGAAACTTCTTGTTGCCGTGCACAGACAGGACTCAAGGAAAAGAAAAATCGTCCTGGTAAAATGAGAAAGGGAGAGCATATGGAAATTATGATGGAAGCATAAGCTCTAAGAGGGATGATGTTAAAAAAAAAGTCCCAGTTTGAATCCCAATTCTTAACAAGTCATTCCCTTTTCAGAACCCATTTCATCATTTCTGAAATGAGGGAAATGTACCACATGATCATGAAGATCCCTCTAGCTATCTATGGTAGGAAACATCCCCCAAAACCCTAGGTACGAATAGTCTCTTCTATAGAGGTAACAGTGAAAGAATCAGGTGCTTTGCTCAGCCATTAGATTTTAATGACAATGTTAAAAATTTCCAGCTCAAATTGAGACCAAAACTAGTTTAGGAAATTACAAAACAGCACGGGTGCAGAAGCCAACAGGGAGATAATAAGGAAGGAGGAAAACACCCAAGGCCAGCGTGTAATAAGAGTGACTTTGTATAAAGCCTCTCTTCAGTTTAGGCACAGGAAGAACACTCCCTGGCATTTAATACACTTAACTATCCAAGGACAGTTGAAGGCCTCTGTACCTGAGATCTGGAATCAGTCTGTTCTGCTGGGAAAAGGCTGGCTCCAAGATGAAAACCTTGTCTTCATTCTTTTCTAGGATGAGATAGACCGGCAAGTAAGCCCAATTGCATATACAGGACCCTCCATCTCTGGGAATTCCAGAAATACTCAAACTTGGGTTTTTTGGTCTTCTTTTCTGTACCAATGAGACCCTCAGTTGATTTGTCCTGGAGATGGCTCTTAGGCTATTTCTCCTTCCAGTGGCTAAACCTACAGGGCCCAAGACCTGTCTTCATAGTGCTTCACTATGAAGCACTTCTTCCTTCTACCATCTCATCACCAGAGATGGTAGAGAAATAGCTCTGGGTCAGTTTATTGGACTGTTAGACACTTTAAATACATGAAAATAACATGTAAATATCAACATACCATGTTATTATCTCTGGTAACCTATCCCAAGGACCCATCTTGAAGAGGGATAGTGTCATTTAAAGGGTCTGGCAGACCCACTGGCCACCTTATTAAGTTCTCTACTCAACCAACAACAGACAAGCAGAGGGAAACAAAACACATTTTTTCCTGCATTGGTTTACCTTGCTTTCTAGGAGTTTGGGACCACTCTGGGCCTAGAGGTGGAAAAGAATGAATGCCAAGGAGCTCAGGCTAGGATACTCAGCTTTCCTGAAAATAAATACAAAAAGAATAGATTTTACAGACTCTTAAAGTTAGAAGGGACTTCAGAGGAATCTTTTCCATGTTCCTCTGAAAGAGAATCTCCCTGTTTAGACTTCCACTATCTAGGAGCCCATTTGACTGTTTTGTTAGGAAGTTTTTCCTTATGTTTAGTCAAAATTTCTTTTCAGCTTCTCCCTGGGATGGGCACTCTACATGGGAATAAATACACATATAATTTAATAAAGATGATCTCTGCCCTTGAGCTTATATTCTCACAGGAAACTGTACCTAGAGAAAAATGGTGATCAGGAGTGTTTAAGCCTGGGAGATCACAGGGATGATGAATGGAGTCCTTTTCTCAATGACAAGTATCTTCTTGATATAAATGGACTAGATGCCCCAAAAGCCCATTTTAAGTTTCTACTCTAAGGGATAAACAGCACTGGGAATAAAAACATGAAAACTGTCTTAAAGAGCTCTCAGAGGTCCTTTCTCCCCTTTAAGTGATGGTTCCCTCTCACCTGTTTCAGAAATACAACCAAAAGGGAAGACAGGGCTCTCTGTTATAATCTAGGCTCCCAGTGGAGCCATCAATCCATGCTAGAGCTGCCTGACTAGCCTCCCCAGCAGCAATGGGGAGATCCCTCTCCTCCTAGCTTGCAGAACTCCTGGAAAAGCTACCACTAAAACCCATTTGAAAGTTGCTCAGACATCAAGAATTCCTGGGACAAACAACTGGAAGAGATTTTGAAAACCATTCAGCCAGCACATTGCAGACAAATGAAGCACAGAAAATTAAAGGACTTGCCCAGACTCTAAGTCTTGCCCTCAGATGCCCAGCCCTGTTAAGGTCACCTCCAGATAAGGGCTGTCCCAGCTCCTTTTGACTCTCCTCCAGGGGACGGAAGTACCCAAGCTCTGCCGGCTCCTACCCCTCTCCTACCCCAGCTGAGGGAGGTGCCCAACCCATCCCACGTCCTGTCCAGTCCCCAAGGAAGAGTTGCTGTCAGGCTCTCTCAGTGGCAGATCGGGGAGTTCTCTGTGCTCCACTCTTCCTGCCCCTAGATAAGGCAGAGTTTGCCCCACCACCCCTGCCCCAGCGTTCTGTACAACCACCCCCCAGGTGAGTGGGTGCCTCGTGCTCCACCCATCGTTGTGAAGGAGGTCCCTGCATTCTGTTCCTTCCTATTCCCAGATGACTAGAGTCTCCAAGCTGTCCCGCCAGCTGTTCAGGAGGGTTCCGGAGCTCCAATCATCCCGCCCCCAGGTGAGAGGGCGGTCCCCTCTTGGACCGACCAGTCCCCGGCTGAAGGAGGTCCCTACGATCTGCCTTCAGGTTTGGGGTGGGGTTCCCTGCATTCTGTCTTGTCCCCAAGTGAGGGAGATCCCCACTCTGTCCTCAGGTCAGGGGTCTCCCCCCTTTGCCAAGTAAGGTTCCGGTTCTGTCCTGCCCCTAGGTGAGGGAAGGTCTCCACTCTCTGTTCTCAAGTCAGGTGACGGGGCTCCCTGCGCTCCCGAGGGAAGGAGGGCCCAGCGTTCTGTCCGGTCCCTTCCCCGCGCTCCGGACCCCTTCTGCGTGACGAGGAGCCGCTCCCGGCCCCAAAAGGTCCCCAGGACACAGCCGAAAACAGACTCCCGGGGACACGCACACGGGCCCACATGGGTAGGGGCTCCCTCACACCAAACCAGGAGCGTTTTGGCAGGACCGCGAACCCCGAGGGCGGCACACACTGACCAAGCATCCATAGGCGCCGAGCCCCCCGGCCGGAAGTGGACCCAGCCCCCCTCAGGGGACCTGCTAAGTCCAGGGTTCCCCCTTCTCCCCCCAACACTTCCGGGGCTTTCTTGGAACAGCAGGAGATTCTTTTGTCAGATTTCAGCCTGGGGAAGAAGGGGGAGGGTCGAAGAGGGAGGTCCTTGGAAAGGAACAAAGAATGATGGAGAGAGGAGAGAGGACCGAAGGAGGCGGGGTCGGCACAGCTGAAAGCCTAAGAGGGGCCGAGATGGAAAGAAGCCAGAAGCAGGCAGGGCCCAGAGGGAAGGACCGCTGGATAGGACACACTTTGGAGGAGGCAGGAAATGTAATAATTGTTATTATTTACATTTTACAGAAAAGGAAACTGAGTTGAGGGAAAGGATGTGCACACAACTCGACTCTGGGGCAAAGCTGGGAAATGGGGATCACAGGGGGAGAAAAACTCCGTTTTCCTTTGCATCATTTCTGTAAGGATGGCTGTAGATAAGCAATTATTGGAGAGGGAAGATCTGCAAGTTGTCAAAGGATGGAGAGATTGTGGTACAACCCTTTCTATTTTTGTAACCTTGTATGCACCCTTCCTCCAGGTTCAATCCTCCCAACCCTCTCTTTGTCTCTAATTACACCACCTAAAATTTTACACTGGAAAATTTCAGATTATTTTGCCTATTACTCAAATACAGCTTAACACAGGTAAACAGTGCATATATTAAGTATCCTCCCTTGTAAGGGAGTTCATATAGAAGAAATTTTCATACGAAAAGCAGTTCATATTTACTGAAAACACCATAGGGGTCTGACAGCCTATGCAGCCTTTATTCCATTTCACAGAAGATTTAGACTTATTAGAGCCCATAAACAAGGCAGGAAAATAAAGAAAAGTGCTCTGCAGGTCATAAGCAATGCAGTTCTGACCTTATTCTGGTAAGTCCAACCTTCCCCTGGTCTGCCTCCAGATCATACCTGATTTAGACCTCTCTCAGAAGGAAAACAAAGTTGGGATGGCTTGTGAACAACCCTTCAACATCTGCCCAGCCCCAGGTCTCTCTAGCTGTACAAACCATATGTATGATCAATTCTTCTCTGAGACTGGTACTGCCCAGGAACTCCTGTTCTTTCTCTAGAAGTTTAGAACCCCACAAACTTGGGATTACTAAAAGAGTACCTCCAAGACTTGACACCACCCAGGAAATTCCCTCTGACATCCAGGAGACTAGGGCTCAGAAATTCCCTTCCTTCTCTATGCAGTAGGTGCTCCCTCCACTTGGACCACGAGGTTTCCCTTGCCATAGCTGCCACAAGGCTGATAGTTTAGGAAATGCCTCTCCAATACTGATGCCAGGAATTCCTAGGCAGTTTGAATAAATCCATGTCACTCATACGTGCCTTGTCCTAAGGAAGTCATTAATGGTGGCAAAGGTATTTTCACATCTTCCCCTCCTATTCTCCAGAACTTAGATTTGCTTCTATCTCTGCTGCACTCTCAGAATATCACAGGAAAGGTCAAATGCAAGGAAAGGGACCAACTTACTTTGTTAGACTGACCCCTTTATTTACAGATGAAGCACAAAGACTGGCTCCTCCTATAGGAATTTGAACCAACCAATTCCCCATGACTCGGTCATTAAGAATTAATCAAAAACCATATCCTCCATCCTCTAAAGGAGATGCCAACTGGCAACAGTCACACCCTCCATAGAAAATGGAAGCATTTGGAAATAAAGTAGATACATATGAATGGAAGAATTGTTTTAAAAAAACTGTAGTAGGGGCGGCTAGGTGGGTAGTGAATAAAGCACAGGCCCTGAAGTCAGGAGGACCTGAGTTCAAGTCTGACTTCAGACACTTAACTAGCTGTATGACCTTGGGCAAGTCATTTAACCCCAATTGCCCTGCATTTCCCCCTCAAAAAAAGCAAAAGAACCCCCCCAAAAAACTGTAGTACATGCAAATAATATGAACTATTACTGATCTATAAGAAATGATAATTACGAAGAATTGAGAAAATCATGAGAAGACTTACATGGGAAATAATATATACAACTACAGCAATATAAATGGAAAGAACAAAAAGAAGTAGAATGTTGTATAATTATAGCCACCAAGGTTGACCCCAAAGATGAGAAAAAAATGCACTTTTCCTAAAAATGAAAGTTAAATTTAATAACTACTTTTTAAAAGAAAATGCACTCCTTTCTCTGGAGAAGGGAGGAATTGCAGGTGCAAAACAACAGACTGCATTCATGTATTGATTTTG
This sequence comes from Pseudocheirus occidentalis, assembly GCA_028646575.1. Classification (NCBI taxonomy): domain Eukaryota; kingdom Metazoa; phylum Chordata; class Mammalia; order Diprotodontia; family Pseudocheiridae; genus Pseudocheirus; species Pseudocheirus occidentalis. The sequence continues at coordinate 68,397,883 of CM053594.1, read as the reverse complement.
TCAAATTGCTTTGGTTTTTACACGTCCTTCATTTCCAAATATATTTCTCCCCTTTCTTCCCCCCCTCCCCAGCCATCTCTTGTAACAAACATTTTAAGAAAAAAGCAACCCAGCAAAACTAATCAACATATCAATAGTCTGACATAAATGCACTCTTCTCACTTGTTCCTCCATCTCTGAAAAGATATGATGGATGTACACATTTCCATCCCTTCTCCAGGAACAAACTTGGCCGTTATAATTAGTGTTCCGTTTTGTTTTTGTCAATCTGTTTACATTTTCTTATGCACTGTGTATGTTGTTTTCTTGGTTAAGCCTAACTTCATTTGCATCTTCTTATATCTTCCCATGCAACTTCGAAGTCTTCATTTTATTTCTTTCCAGTACATGGTGTACCAGTGCGTTTAGGCATTCCTTGACTGATAGGCCTCCACTTTGTTGCCAGTTCTTTGCTCCTACTAAAAATGCTGCTATGAATATTTTGATGTATATGGGAGCCTTCTTTTTCAGAAACTCCTTGAGAAGACTATGACAGATGCCTCCACTTCATTCCTCTCACTTAAACTCTGTAATCTGGCTCTCACCGTATCTTTCAACTAAAACTTCTCTCTCCAGTTATTCATGGTATCACCAAATGTGATGGTCTTTTCTTGATCCTCCTCTTTTTTTTTTTTTTACCTCTCTGCAGCCTCTGATACTCATTTTAAGTCACCCTCTTCTCCAGGTTTTCATGACATTGCTCTCATTGTTCTCCTGACTGACTGCTCTTTCTCAATCTACTGTTAGATCTTCATTGAGATCACGAACATTAACTTGATGTCCCACAAGGTTCTATCCTGGGCCTTCTGCACTTTCCCCTTTCCCCTCTTTCAACTGATGATTTCTATCAGCTCCCATGGATTCAACTCTCATCTCTCTGCAGATGATTCTCAAATTTGTCCAGCCTTACCTCCCTCCAGACCTCCGGGCTTGTATTTTCAACTGCCTGCTGGCTAGACATCTTGACCTGGATGCTTCATGGACATCTTTAACTCAACAAGTTCAAAACTGAACTAATTTCCCTGCACCCCCAACTCTCCTCTGTTCCCAACTTCCCTGTTACTGTTGGTATGTACCATCATCCTCCCAGTCACCCAACTTGCAACCTAGGGGTCATTCTTGACTCCTTGCTCTCTCTCCATATATGATCAATTGCCAAGACCTGTGGATTCCACCTTTGAAACTTCTCACAGGCCCTCTTCTCTTCTCTAAGATGACTAATACTCAGGTGCAGACCCTCATCACCTCATGCCTGGACTACTGCAGCAATCTTCTGGTTGGTCTCTGGGCCTCAAGTCTCTTTGCTCCATTCAGCTGCCAAAGTGACAGGTATGACCATGACATCCCCCTATTCAGTCAACTCCAGTAGCTCCCTATAGCCTCTAGGATCAAATATGACATGCTGTGTCCAGCTTTTAAAGCCCTTCATAATCTCGTGGTGGAGTGGATAGCAAGCTAGACCTGGAAGCAAGAAGATTTGAGTTCAAAATCCAGCCTCAGACAAGTCCTAGCTGTGAGATTTTTGGCAAGTCACTTAACTTGTCTGCTTCAGTTTCCTCAGTTGTAAAATTCAGATAGTAACAGTACCTACTGTAGGGTTGTTGTGAGGATCAAATAATATTGGCAAAGTGCTTTAGTACAGTGCCCAGCACATAGTAGATGCTATATACATTCTAGTTGACTCATTTTGACCTAGCAGAGGGGTCTCTGGTTCAAAGGGCATAAACATTTTTGTCATTTTCTAAGCATTATTCCAAACTGCTTTCTACAACCAACTGAATCATTTAATAGTTCTACCAACATTGACTACTCCCATCTCTTGTCCTCTTCACCAATTTACCAAGTGTAAGAATCCTTACCATTGTTTTGACTTGCATTTCTCTTATTAATTTGGGTGCAATCTCACATGCTTGTTAATTTGCAATTCTTTTGAGAAATTTTACACTTTTTTCTGATTTGTTACAAAGGATGGCTCAATAGGAAGGGAAGGCATTTTCAGAAGTGAAAAGGATGTAAAAATAAGACTTAAAAAGATTTTAAAAAAACTTTCACCTCCCCATAAGCTCAAATTGATTAGACAATTATCTTGATCACACTCCCCTTCCCCCCATTTTAAAATTTAATCCATAACTTGTTTTTTTATAGCAGTCATTTTCGATTACTCCTTTGGGTCACCATAAGGCCCAAGGGACTTTCCCATTTGACCTGCAGCTGAAACCTTCCACATATGTTGTCTCTTAAACAACGTGAGCTCCCTGGGAGCAGGGACTGTCTTTTGTCTCAACAATTCTCTGAAGCGTTTTGCATATAGTAAACACTTACTAAATGCTTTATTCATGCTCCCACTTCAACCTCCCTACTTCCATTAAAACCTCCCTTGTAACCAAGGAAAATAGGTAAAACCTACTGAAATAGCTCCTGGGTCTGACAGACTATGCAGTATTACCCACCTATAAAGCTCCTCCTCCATTACTTCTCTTTCAGAACAAAGAAAGATCATTGCTCAGTGGCCTTTTAATATTATTTCCTTCCCTATATTTTAACTCATAACTCTGACTCTCCAAATAAGAAGGCAGGGAGGAGTGGTAGTATTTTCTTTGGTGCATTGTGTCCCCACACAGAATTTACACTAGAAAATTTCCAAATATGTTTACGTCTGGATTTCCACAAATGTGAGCAACAAGATTCCCAGGTCTACAAGCACTAAAGGAAATAATATTCATACTGGGTTAAAGATAGCCTTTACTTTATCTGACAGAAAATACAGGTGGGTACAAAGGTCTCAGGAGTCCATAAACAGATAGAGATCATTCTTAAAGAACTGTTACCTCTAAGCTCCCCTTAGAAGTTTACAAACTTGACAACACCTTGACATTTTCGCGCAATCCCTCTTTTTCCACATCTTACACAGTACCCCTCAGATTTGTAGGAACAATCTGTTTAGATTCCCCCCTTGGAAGGCAAACACACTCATTAAACTGCTACTGTCCTAACTATTCACAGTAATAGCAAAGAGCAAAATTCAGGTTTTAGGTTCCACTTTATTGTAGTTTTTAAGTCTCTTACTACTACTAATTATACGGGTAATCCTTTTCTAACCATAAGTACAACACTCAGAAAATCCCCTTCTCCCCGTAGAATGTCAGATCACCAAACTCTTAAACTTGAGGTTACTCTGGAAGCAATCTCCAAAGCTGGCAGTAACCCATAATTCTCCCCTCTACCAGAAACCTAGTTTCTATAATCACACTGGCTAGAAAATTTAGAACCTCCTTCCACAAAGGAGGTTGGACTTCAGAAATATTGCCTGTAAATTTCCCTTAAGACCCCAGAAGCAAGCATATATCTGATTCTGCTGTTTCTACAGAAAACCATGATATTCCACCAATTCCCTAGCTGTTGATGTCCATTGAACTGAGAGATTACCACCTTTTGGGATGAGGTGGGGATGGTCAAATGGTCCAAAATCCAAAAATTCTAAAACTGGACCACTTGGATTCATTGAGTACATTCAGTTCACTATGAGCTCCTTCACCAGGGAACCCTTATCTGCTCCTGAAGAGCAGGAGTAGGATTGGGAAGGAGGAGAGCAGGGGAGAAGTTTCCCATCTGTAAAATAAGGGAAGTATACTCAATCTCTGAGAATCCTTCAGGTTCTAACATTTTAGACTTGGATTCTCAAGCTATCATTCACTCCCATCTTGTTTTTCTTTGTTTTGCTTTCCAGAGTTTCTGAGTTGTGGTTAATAAGAGCCCTGATTGAGACTACCTGACTGTTTAATGACTTCCCATAGTTCTCATCCTTCTCAAAGCTTGTATTCCTCATGATGCCCAAAAAACATCCCTTTCTTCTCGAAAATTTTTCCTCCCTAGATATACATATCACTATATACTTCAAGTTCTTCTTAGATATGAGAGTGCCAAGTAATGGAAAAACAGCCACACCTTTCAATACAAGTACAAACATTTCTTGATGAAAAAAATACTAGCACTTTATGTGGAGTGGTAAGCCAGGAACAATGCAACAGAAATTACAAAAAATTTACAAAGAATCTGCTCTCTGGCAACTCCTAATATTTTAGAGATTTCTCTAAAGTGGATAATCTATTATGCACAGCTCTCTTTCCTCCCTATTTAATAAATAGGGAGGGTTATTAAGAGGGGTATTTCTAGTGTGAATTCTCTGGTGTTTGGTAAGCTGGGTCCTCCTGATAAAGGTTTTCCCACATTCATTGCATTCATAGGGTTTCTCCCCTGTATGAATTTTCTGGTGCTGAATAAAGCTTGACCAGCCTCGGAAGGCTTTTCCACATTCTTTACATACATAGGGCTTTTCTCCAGTATGAATTCTCTGATGATTAATAATATCTGAGCTTCGACTGAAAGTTTTCCCACATTCATTACATTCATAAGGCTTCTCACCAGTATGAATCCTCTGATGAGTGATAAAACCTGAACATCGACTGAATGTTTTACCACATTCCTTACATTCATATGGTTTTTCTCCAGTGTGAATTCGCTCATGTTCAATAAGTAATGAAAACTGATTAAAAGCTCTGCCACATTCACCACATTCATAGGGCTTCTCTCCAGTATGGATTCTCTTATGACGTATAAGATTTGAACCCTGGCTGAAGGCTTTACCACATTCATTGCATTTATAGGGTTTCTCTCCACTGTGAATTCTCTGATGTCTAACTACATGTGAGCTGTGAATAAAAGCTTTCCCACAGTCACTGCATTCATAAGGTTTTTCTCCAGAATGAATTCTATGATGTTTAATAACATCTGAGCTCTGGCTAAAGGTTTTCCCACATTCCCCACATTCATAGGGTTTTTCTACAGTATGCAATCTTCGATGTTTAATAACATCTGAATAACATTTGAAGCTTTTGTTACATGTATTACATTTATGAGGCTGTCCTGTAGCACTTTGCTGATGTGTACCAAGATTGGAGCTGGCACTGAAGTCTTTCTCCCCTTTAGGAGCTTTCTTGTCAATAACTGTTCCAATCAAGGAATCTTTCTGTATCTCTATACCTTCCTCGATTTTGCAAGATTCATGACATTCCAGTTCCTGTGGGATATCTTTTAGGAATCTGGACATCACTGGATATGACTCTTTTTCAGGAATTGCCATGGTTTGGAATCTGCTCTTCTCAGTTCTGGTCCCACAATCTGAAATAAAGAAACAAACAAATTACACACAAATAGCAAATGATTTCTGAGGGAAAAAAAAGCTTGACAAAGGCCATTGGATGAGATGATGATGATAATTATAATTCACATTTACACAGCATTTTTGCATTTATAAAATGCTTTTCTATGTAGGCTGAGCATATATCCTTATTACTATTTTACAGAAAAGGCATAAAGAGTAATTTACCTTAATAAAGTACGCTAGACAAAGATAAAAAATATATATAACAACATAAGTGAGAGAAAAAAAAGGAAGTGAATGTTCCATGAGTTAACCCAATGATACAAAAATCAGACTCAAATGAACTGAATTATTCTGCTAAAATGATTTTTCCTCACCCTTTCATTGTTACAAGGGATATCCCCTTGAATAGGAGAAGGAAGAGGGAAAGATTCGGCAGTGAAGGTGATGGTAAAATAATCAAAGCTATCAATATGGATTTAAAAATATATTGCAACTTTCCACGGCCACTCATCTGGCACCATAGCTGGGACTTGAACTCATGTTTCCTTGTTTGAAGCATAGCATTCTTCTCACTATATCATGCAAAGCACTATACAAATGAAGGCAGTATTATTATTATTAAAGTAGAATCTACTGTAGTCAGGAAAGATCAGGCCACAGATCCCCCAAAAGAGTTGAGAACTATAGTATTTAATAAATGTTAACTGACTGAGGATGCTGCCTCCTTGGACACCCTTTCCACCTTCACTAATGCCTCTCAGCTCACTGACTAAGACAAGGGAGTTAGAATTCTCTTTACCTCCCACTGCCACTTCCAGGTTCTCCCCTACCTCCACCATTCTGTAACTTCTCTTTTGAGATGCATACAATCCTCATCTTCCATCCAATAAAAATTCTGGTAGCTAATGTCTATAGATCTTCAGACTGTTGTTGTTGTCTTTATCCTTTGTTATCGAAGAGAATCATGACATCAAGGAGATGATGACTTGCAGTTGACTTTTGATTTGAGGGAGGGAGGGCTGTGCAAGGTCATCAGCCTCACTTTCTGCTCCAGAGCCATTTGGTTCTAGTGGTCAGATATTCTTCAGGATGACTGGAGATGGAGGTTACTCCTTCTCCAAGAGTTCAGTTCCTGGCCCACAATTTTTCTCTCCTCCTCAACTCCTGCCCTCCTACTAGGAGACTGCAACATACATACTGACTCTCCCTCAAGCACCCTAACCACTGAGTTTCTCAACCTACTTAGCTCCCTGGATCTGTTCCTCCACCCCGCCTCAGTCACACAGATTTGGTCATACCCTAGATCTTGTCATCATCCACAAATGCAACTACCTTCACTGAAACTGCTCTCTCTAAAGTTACCAGTGATCTAATTGCCAAATCCAAGGGCCTTTTCTCAATCCTTATTCTTGATCTTTCCATACCTTCTTTACAGTCTCCCAGGCTTGCAACCTAAGG
>CM053594.1:68379372-68390722 GCA_028646575.1 Pseudocheirus occidentalis | reverse complement strand
CAGTCCATTTACCCTCTCCATGATGTATTTGTCCGAAAAGTCAAGATGCTCAAGAAACCCAAATTTGAATTGGGAAAGCTAATGGAGCTGCATGGTGAAGGTGGTGGCTCTGGAAAACCTTCAGGAGATGAAACAGGAACAAAAGTAGAAAGGACTGATGGCTATGAACCACCAGTTCAAGAATCTGTCTAAAATAAGAACTTTCAAAGGTTGAAAAATAAAAATTTATTATTGTGAAAAAAAAAATGAACTGGAGAAGACAATGGGAAACCACGCCATTATCTCTGCCAAGAAAAGCCCAAATGGGGCCATGAAGAGTTAGAAGACTGAAAACAACTAAACAACAATAAATGAATGGGGAAAAATGGATTGTTTACATAAACAGATAGATGCAAATGAGTTACTATCAACTCACCCCAGGGGGATGAGAAATCCCTTTTTTAGGACTGGCTTCAGAGGCTGCCTCACTCCAGGGACTACTGTCATGTGGGAAGGTGCCACTGCTCAGGAGCCAACCAAACTTGGGAGAAAACAGTCTATCATAACTACCGTGCACCCAGACATCAGGCTTTTCATGGCCAAAAATATGTCCAGGACATGGAATCTAAGCTCAATCAAGAGCCCAGTGCATGCTGCAGAGGTCGTTTCTTTTCCAGGTATGTGTTATTATCTTGATCTGCTCCCTCAAGGCACTGAGAGTTACAAGTATTTACTGTCTCAAATAGCTCATCTGCCTTCATCCCCAGTTTTTTTGGTATTTGGAAAAAGAATGGCTTTGGCACTAATTTCCCCTCCCTACAATCATCTTACCTACCCCTGAAATCACTGCCCAGTCCCTATCCTCCTCTGCTGTCCTGCCCTTCTGCCCTCTGTTCTATCATTAACAAGCTCCCCTTTGTCATCCTCTACTCCTTCTTACATGGTCCCTTCTAGAAGCCCCCACATCACAGACCACCCTTTCAAGTTCCGGTTATTCTTCTTTCATGCTTGCCAACACACCGAGCACAGAAGAGACACACCAGTTACTTACTTCCAGATCCTCAGACTACTGAAATCATTCAGCAACCTTTCCCTTGAGGTTCAATGTATTTTTGTCATCAGGTAAACCAGGAATTTAGAACCTGGATCTGTATTCATCCTAATCCATGCCTTCATGACTGTGCACTTCAACATACATGTATGATATCTTCTTGAACATCCTGGCCTAATTCCTCAATCTCATTTCTGGATCCATTCCTTCATTCTACCTCAGCCACTCATAGGAATGGTCAAACTAAGATCTTCCCATTATTCATACCTTCATAATATGGGAATCTGAAACTGCTCTCAATAATTACAAGTTCTGTCCTGTCAACTGTCTCTCTATCTCACTGCAACCAATCTTCACTATGACCTCTAGTCTCTCTTACCTTCAATCTTGACCCATGGTAGCTAGACTATTACACATGGTCCTCTTTCCTTGAATCCCTTGACACCATTTCCTCTTGTTGTTCTAGTTTTGCTAAACTCTTGGTACCCTCTTTTTATCCATTCTTATACTGCTGCTGATCAGTAGAGGAGAAAGTCACACAACGGGGTCTACTACAAATTTATATTTTCTTATTTTAATCAAACCATCAGTACTATGTGGTAATTCCTTATGCCTTTAAATTCCTACCAGAAGCTTGGCCCTTGGAGATCATACACAATCTACTGCATATTGCCTAAAAACATACCTAGGTCTCTCACCTTTAAAAATATCCTCCCTTAACCCTACCATCTTCTCAAACTGGTATTCTATATCTTTCCCCCTTTACACAGTTAATGCCTAGAAAAGGCTGTTTAAAATCACTGCTATTGCTTACTCACTTCCTGCTCACTTCTTGACCCCTTATTATCTGATTCTGACCATAACACTATAGAAACTGCTCTGAAGTTACCAACCTCTTTTAAAAAATTAAAATCACATTTACATTTTCTGTTTTTATAACCTGCCTCTCCCCAAGTATTTCTATTCCCCACTCCACCCCCAAACCATATCCTATTTAAAAAAAAAAGGAAAACAAAAACAGTCTCAGAAACCAACATATTGAAAAATATGAGACATTACATGGAATGGCTTCATGCCTATAGTCCCCTACCTCTGGAAAGAATGCGGGGAAGTACCTTCACATCTCTCTTCTTTGGGTCCAAGCTCAGTCATTATAATTTGACACCATTTGGTTTCAACTGCTTTTTTGTTCTTATTCTTGCGATTTATATTGTGGTAGTTGTTGTATATAAGGTTTTCCTGGTTCTGTTTACTTCATTTTGCATCATTTCATGTAAGTCCTCCCATGCTTCTCTGTATTCATAATATTCACTGTTTCTTAAAACTTAGCAATATTAGCGAATATTATTAATATTAGCAATATTCTTTTATATTCAAATGCTACAATTTGTTTGGTCATTCCCCATGGTCATCTATTTTGTTTCCAGTTCTTTACTACTACAAAAAACATTGCATTACTATCTGGTTACATGTAGTTGGCACTTACTTCCTTGGAAAATATTCCTAGCAAATAGAGGCTTGGGCCAAAGGCTGGGAATATTTTAGTTCCTTTCTTGGTCTAACTCCAAAGTGCTTTCCAGAATGATATACTTACCTTCTTACAATCCTCAAATACCAATGGTTAAATCTGATAGCCTTTTCTTGGATCTCAATCTCTTTGGTATCTCAACAGTTTGGTTCTCAAAATATTTTTACTGAATACATTTTGTTCTACAACATCATAAAAAAATCTTAGCTTACTCCTCATTCAATCTCCCAGAATATACAATCCTAATTAAAAGTTAAATAAAACAACATTAAACAGTGATTGCAAATGATGCTACAACAAACTTACACTTTGGTAACTTTGTCCAAAAGATGGGTAAATGCTTTACAAGTATCAATATTGTCCTTTGTTTTTGATCTGAGTTTTATTGCGATTTAAAGTTGTCTGCATTTATAAAGTTGTCGTACTTGCATGTCACATTCTTTGCTCTGTTCACACTGCATCCCATATCATAGTCTTCTCAAATTTCTTTAAATTCTTCCTATTTGTTATTCCTTATGGCACACTAACATTCCATTACATTCAGACACACTCCACATATCCAATCAGTTGCCCAAAGTCACCATTTCTACCATCACAACATCTCTTATGTCCAATCCCTTCTCGTTACTTACACTGTCACCACCTTGGGGCCTTGACAGTTCAAACCCTCACTTCCTCTCATCTGGACTACTGTAACCGCATCACAATTACTGTCCCTGTCTCAAGTCTCTCACCACACCAATCTATTTTCCACAACAGCTGCTTAAGTTGATTTTCTTTAAGCTTCTAAAGCTATGTACAATTTGGCCCCAACCTACCTTTCCAGACTCATTATACATTACTCTCTTTCCCATACTCAATGGCATAGTCAAAGTGATCTTCTGACTGTTCCATATGTAGTAAAACACTCTTAAGTTCCAACTCTGTGTCTCTGCTTTGGTGTTCCTCATGCCTGGAACACACTTCCTAATCTAATCTGCCTTGCAGAATCTCTTGTTTTCCCTTAGCCCAAGCACTACTTTCTTCCTTTTCCAGTTGTTATTACTCTTGCATTGGCTTTTTACATATTTTATATACATATTAATGTATTTATGTTGTCTCCCTGAGAAAAAGTAAATTTCTTGGGGACAGATAACCATTTCCTTTATTTGCATTTCTAGCACCTGGAATAGCCCCTAGGATACAGCAGATGCTTAAATGATTGTCAATCAACTCATTACAATTTGTTCAGATATCCTCCAATCATTAAGCATGTGGTTCATTTATCAAGTTTTGCCAGTACAAATAGAGCTGTGACATTTTTACAGACTAGCCTTTTCTTGACAAGAACCTTTTTGGTGATATGAACACAACAGTAGGCCTAGTTATTTCTGCTTATTTAATTCTACCTTAATTTCAGCGAGAATGGTTTTACAGTTTTATTTATGTAGATCATGTGTGTTGTTAACTACATTAACACTGCATTTTGTTATTTTAAATGATATTCTTCTTATTTTTATCTTGATTATTGTAACACACAGAAATGATTTCTGTAGATTAATTTTGTATACAATGCTATTATGCTGAAGCCATTGTCTCAATAAATCATGGAGACCATACTGTCCAGAGATAATTTTGCCTTTTATAATAATGCTTAGTTCCTTGATCCCTTATTTTTGTCTTAATGCTTATTATACTTATAGCACTATATAAAGTAATAATAGGGGTAGTAGGCATCCTTACTTTTCTACTACTCTTGCTAGGAAAGCTTCTAACATTTATCCTTTACAAAGACCTCGGTCACTTCATTTTATCCTTACAACCCTGGGAAGAAAATTCTATTAATATCTCCATTTACATAGGGGGAAAGAAGCTGGCAGAGGTTAAGTGGTTGGGGCATGGTTCCACAGTTAGTAAGAGCTTCGGGCCAAATCTGGTCTTCCTGGCTCCAGGTCCAGCTCTCTATCTGTCACCTACTTGCCTAATATTTTAGACATTAAGGAAAAGTCCTTTTATTCTTATTTCTAACATGAGACATATTTTATTAAAAGCTACATCTACATCTACTGATATAACTGTTTATTTGATTTTATTACTAGTATTATAAAATTCAACTTGATCAAAATGAATACTTTTTTGATTTATATTTTATTTACTCTTTTTGACCAATTTTCATTAGCTATATATATATATATATATATATATATGGAGAGAGAGAGTATTATTTCATACTTGATTTTGGAATCAGCACATTTGTTTCATAAAAATTATTTGAATGCCGCCTTCTTTTAATAATAATAAAATAAGATTAGATAACCTATGGATTCCTTCTTAAAATATCTTAGAGAAATCATTTGTCAATCTGTTTAAACCCAGATTTTTTCCCATAAGAATTCTTTCATGGTTTGCTTACTATTTCCATCTCTGAAAGAGAAATTAAGATTATAATTTCCTATTTTGTTTATTTTAACATTTTATATTTTTGTAATTTCTCATTCCATAAAGTGTATGTTCCTATTTGGTTATCATTTACTTTGCTGTACAAGTTTCTTATAATTTTTTTTCCCTCACCATTTGTTATGATGTCACTCTTTAAATTTTTGATGTTAATTTACTTTTGCTTTCTTTTAAAAAACTCAATTAGCTAATAGGTTATTACAAGTTTTTGAAAAAGGCCACCTCTTTGTTTTATTAGTTCATTTAAAAAATAATAAGATTATAGGATCATAGCTTTAGAGTAGAAGGGTCCCTTAGGAGTCATTATAATCCAATATCTCATTTTAAAGATAAGTAAATCGAGGCCTAGCAGAGTAAAGTCATATCACATTTGGATTATTTGTGCTCATTTCTTAGAACAACACTTTAAGAACACTAATAAAGGAGGGGAATATCTAGAGGAGTAGCTAAGAAGACTAAGGCCCTTGAGATCATGCCCATGGGTACTGGCTGAAGCAATCAGGAATGTAAACTTAGACTAAAGAAAACTTAAGGGGGCCATGCTAGCTTACTTCAAGTAACTGAAGGGCTATCATATAGCAGAGAGATTAGGCTTGTTCAGCTTAGTCCCAAAGGACAAAACTGAGAGCAATGGCTGGAAGGAAAAGATGAAAATTTCAATTTGTTGTAAGAAAAAACTTTGTAACAATTAAAACTTTCTGAAAGTAGAATGGTCTGGTAGGAGGTGGGTTCTCTTCCCATTTATTAGGTGCATAAAGGATTCTTGTTCAGGTATGGTTTGGACTAAATTGTCTCCCAGGAGAGAGTCTTCGTGGTATTAATCATTGAACAAGCTATGGCTCAAAATGCATTTAGGATGCTAATTTCCTTTTTAACAGATTAGGAAAAAATATTTTTAATCTCCAAGTAAAGGGTGAATGACTACTAGTATTCATCAGCTATATTGAAGAACAGATTGCTTTTTAGGTCTAGGTTCAGTAGATAGCCTCTAAAGCCCCTTTTTAGGATCCTATGATCTCTACTACTTTAATCATAAGGCTGCTTTCCCTCTTTGTCTCTCTTAAGAATATCTGTTTATTACTGTCTTATTTGAAATCATAATTGCAAACTCTTACTTATTTTTACTCACCTGAAATCTAACATATTTTAGTCTCACCCTTAACTTTTACAATTTAGATGTTACTTACAAATAGCAAATTGATGGGTTTTGTTTTCTTATCTATTCTGTAATTTGCTTCCTGTTCACTAGTAAATCTACCCTGTCAAGGTTATAATTGTTAAATTTGCTTTTCCTTACACTAGATTCCATGATATTACTATTTTTCTTTTAATCAGAGTAAGATATCACACTTCCTGTTTTCTTTTAAAACAGCCCCATCTAACTCACTATACTAACACCATATTTCCAGGTGTCACCCATGACTCCTCTCTCTCTCTCTCTATTATGTTCAATCAGTTGTCAAGTACTGCTCTCTCTACCTTGGTAAGTAACATTTTTCTCTCCTCTCACAACACTACCACTCATCACCTTATACTGTTATGCTGTGTCAATAACCTTCTGGTTGGATTACCTGCCTCAAGTCTCTCTCCACTCGGGTCCACCCCCAACTCAGGTGTCAAACTGATCTTCCTTAAGCACAGGTCTAATCATGCCACTTTCCTGTTTAAAAAACCTCCAGGTTCCAGAGAGGCTTATACAAACTGATGCTAAGTGAGAAGAGCAGAACCAGGAAAAATCTGTACAGAGTCACAGACACATCGTATGTGTGACGACCAGCCTTGATAAACTGGACTCTTCTCAGCAACACACAGTTAAAAGACAACTCTACAAGTCTCAGGATGGAAGGCGATACCTACATTCAGAGAAAGATCTAGAAAGACCAGAGTTTAAATGGAGACTGAAGCAACACATGCTATTGTTCTTTTTATGTTTGGTTTTCTTTTTTCCCATTGATCACTCCATTGGTTACAAAGCTTCTACACAACCAGACTATTGTACAGTGTGAAAGTGTCTGCAGATCCTATACATGATTATATGCCACCTTGGGGTGGGGGGAGGAAGTAAGGGGAGAAAATCAAAAAAATCAAAACTCAAGTGATTCTGGAATTGAATCTTGTAAACTAAAAGTAAACAAACAAGTCAATAAAAAAGAAACCTCCAGGTTCCTTATTACCTACAGGATCAAAGATAAATCCCGTTTGATACTGAAAGCCCTTCTTGATCTGGCCCCTGCATACTTTTTCAGTCTTCTTACACCTTTACTCACCTCCATGTATTCTGTGATCCACTAGCACTGATCTCTTCCACGCTCCTGCCACAAGATAACCTGTTTCCCAGTTCCAGACATTTTTACTGACTGCCTGCCCCCGTGCCTGGAACACTCTCTTCACCTTTACCTCATAGTTCTCTTGTTTTCCTTCAAATCTCTCCTAAAGTTCCACCTTTTATAAGAAGCCTCTTCCAAACCTCCTTAGTCTTTAGTGCTTTCCCTCTGAGATGATCTCCCACGTACCCTGTCTATATCTTGATTGTACATACATTATTTGCATGTTGTCTCCCCAATCAGTTTGTGAACTCCCTGACAGTGGAGACTGATTTTTTGCCTCTCTTTGTAAAATCAGAACTTACTTAGCACAATGCCTGGCACACAGTAGGTCCTTAATAAATGCTCACTGACTAACAAAGAACTACTTCCACCACTAACATACCAAACACAAAGCTTCTTTTACTTTAAACAGTTCCCAAAGTTTACAACCTTAGGTCACTGAAAACTTTTTCACCTTTCCCTTACCAGATATTTCCAACCGTTTCCAAGTTTGTATCTTGTCCCTTGTTATCACTCAAATGTGACTGCTGTGTACAAACTGTGTGATGATACTAAGAGCAGCTTACATTGCTGCAGCAGTTTAAGACTTAGGAGGGCAAAGATCATCATCCCAGTGAAAAGGTGAAGGAACTGAGGCGCAGAGAAGCAGAGCACTCTGCCTGAGTTCACAGGCACTAGTGGCAGGATCAGCAGTCAAACCCAAGCACTGCCAGTCTCACTACAGTTGGAAAAGTCTAATAAACGACACTATTCTTTCCCTCCCGAGTACTAACAGTCTAGTCCACACTGTGGTGGAGCTCATTACCACTGGTCAGTGCTTTCAGCTGTTCCTGCAGTGTGATGGACGCATTGTAAGTCCTGAACACCTTGGCTGTCAATCCATCCATCAGGTCCTGAAGATGTTTGTTCAAGGTTGATGTCTGAAAACAAAGGAACAAAAGGGTTTTAAATAGGATTTTCAGGAATGCCTTAAAAATCGCTTACTTTCTGTTCTCAATTTTTCACAGATCAGGCAGATAGGGAGAAAGCATAATTTGGGCAGGCTGCATACAGCTGATCGTATGAAGATCTTCTCCCAGTCCTTGCCAAGAAACCAGCCTCTGTGTAACAACAGTCATCGGGACGGAGTTCAGCCTAGCCTGTGACAGATTCAACTCTAACCACTGTCTGGTCAGATTCTCTCCACTTGCTGCTAACACATTATTACACAGTCGATGTTTCAAGGTAAGATTTTCTGCACCATAAACCAAGACTAACACAATAACAAAGAAAAATTCAGTGTGTGATAAATTAAAACATTTCTTGTCAAAAGACTTTTTTAAAGCTATATTTAACAGACATGAATCCATTATTCATGTCAGCTTTGAAATGCTGTTGTTCTATTTGCTGTGCAATAACCTTCAATTGGACCAATATTACAGAAAAAATACATTGCCCAAGTGACAATGACATTTTATGCAATCAGTATGACATCAGGAGCAAAGTAAATAGGAACCATTTTTTCCCCCAAATAAAGCTCACGTTAAGTCTATCAAACAGATCGTCCCCTGGATCCTTGTTCTCTATGAAGAGCTGCAAATTCTTAAATACCTGTAATGAAGAGAAAAACCCAAAGCTTACATGAATATCACGGACAGTCTCAGAACAAATTCATAATGAAAGGACATGATGGGAGTTGGGAGAAGGCAGGCGAGGTACAGGAATCAAGCTGGTGACCAAAAGGTCCCACATTTATTTTAATACTTCAGGAATCAATGATTTCACTTGAAAAGCTGCTCTGTCTACTGATGCTGATCACAACCATTCCATGAAAGCCTGAAATGAGTGAATGGGTTGTTGTGGTAAAAATACATTCACTTCCTGGTGTTTGACCTGGAGCTTCTTATAGCACTTGTCTAGATTGGTTCTAGATAGGTGGCTGCTACCAGGCCCATATTAAATGATTTTCCAAATTCAGGACTTGCCTGACCTTATGTTCTGCTAGCATAGCTTTCAAGACCCCAGGGTTGCCTCCAAAGTACAAAGAAACAGAAGAAGTATTACTCAGGTAAGAACTTGAAAGTCTTTTTTTTCCCTCTTTTTGCAGGGGGGAAGGCAGGGCAATTGGGGTTAAGTAACTTGCCCAAGGTCACATGGCTACTAAATGTCAAATGTTTAAGGCCAGATTCGAACTTAGGTCCTCCTGACTCCAGGACCATCTATTCACTGCACCACCTAGCCACCCCAAGAACTTGAAAGTCTTAAGAGGTTTGTCCAATGCTGTTCGAACAGAAAGGAAGATTGGCGAAATGAACAGGTGCTGAGCATGTATCATGGTGTAAAATATAGGAATCATAGGATCCTTATCAAAGATGAAATGTACTTAACAAGTATGGATAAGAATGTACTTCTTTAGAGACTTATAGATCCAGTCAAAGGGTTTTTGAACTAAAAAGGTGGGGATTAGGAGGGGAAAAAGGAGAAGGCATGGGAAAAGGACTTCTTGTTTATGTCTGCTAGGTAACACGAAGCATAGCTACAATACAGGAAGAAGAAAAAAAGTAAGACATGCAGAAGTTCATAGAGGAAAATTCAAGAAGAGAGAAGCAACAGATCTCATGGTCTCAGATTTCTACACAGAAATGCACAAATAATAGGCAACAAGGATGATGAATTCTATCACAATGTGGCAAATCTGACCTCACTGACACTTGATGGTATGAGACCCTTGACTAAAATATGAATTTGGAAGAGGATACCTCATAAAAAGACCAAGTCGAAGGGAGTGGAACAGGGCAGAACATCATGTATTAAGAAATTATGATCACATGGGGAAATTCAAGACCTTGAGCAAGGAAGCTTGGCAAGAAACCTTTGGTTGGAAATTAATGGTGACAGAAACAATTGATCAGCTAACATTTATTAGGTACCTATTACAAGCAAGGTACGGTGCTAAAGTGCTGGGATACAATAAAGAGGCAAAACTCTCTGCCCTCAAGGAGTTTATAATCTGAAAAGAGAGACAACATGCAAACAAATACATATAAAGCAAGCTATAAACAGGATAAATAGGAAATAATTCATAGAAGGGAGGCACTGGACTTAAAGAGTAGGGGAAGCCTTCATGTAGAAAGTGGAATTTTAGTTGGGATTTAAAGGAAGCATGAGAAACAGAGGAAAGAGTTCTGTTTCCACAGAAGTGACACATACACACACTCCCAGCCTTCTAAGAAACGTAATAGGTTATAAGACAGAAGTAACTAGTTCCAACCAGAGCTGTGGCTTTGTAGAACCAGGCTTCCAATTGGGTAAAAGGTCAGAAGCTTGTATGCAAGCCTGGCAAGTGTTAAATATTAACCAACAACCCTCCAAGCTAATTTGAATACACATGCAATGCATGACAAGGGAGGGGGAACATATCTAAGAGAAAAACATGCAACAGGAGGTTGAGGAAGTTGTATCCAGACAATGAGTGACAGGGGAAGGGGCCTTGTGGCTGGGAGAGAGGATAAAGAATGGCTGCTTCCAGCTCTCTGTGTGTTGGACACCCACTCTTATAAGAATGCAATAAACTGGGGCAGCTGGGTGGTGCAGTGAATACAGTACCTAAAGTTGAGAGGACCTGAGTTCAAATCCAGCCTGATGCTTAACACAAAAAACCAGCTATCTGACTTTGGGCAAGTCATTTAACACCAACTGCCCTACTTTCCCCCTCCAAAAAAAGCAAAACAACAACAACAACAACAACAATAACAAAAATGCAATAAACTGCTTTCCTGTCTTTTATCAGTTGAGACCTCACTTCTTTGGGAGCATGTTTTTCACAGAAGCCAGGAAGGTCAGTAGTTGGAATAGAAGAGTCATGAAAGAGCATTCAAGGCATGGAACAGCCAGGAGGGCTTGAATATTTGTTAGGAAATATGGTATAGAGACACTGGAAAGATAGAGGAGAGTTAGGTTGTGAAGAGTTTTGAAAAAAACATTTTGTATTTAATCCTGGAGGCAATAGGGAGGCCAATGGAGTTTTAGATTAGTTTAGTTTAGTTTAGT
>CM053594.1:68362659-68379272 GCA_028646575.1 Pseudocheirus occidentalis | reverse complement strand
CCTGACAGGCCTTGGTAAAAGAATGAATATGGGGAGTGAAAGACAGCGAGGAATCCAGAATATCTGCTAGGCTGTGAACCTGAAGGAATGGGAAAATGGTGTTGCTACAGTAACAAAGAAAGAAGAAGGGAGAGGAGCATTTAGGGGGAAAAGATGAAGAGTTCTGTTTTAGATGTACTGAATTTAAGATGTCTACTGGAAATCCAGTTATGTCTAAAAGGAAGCTGCAGATGTGAGATCGGAGGAGTACAGAGATTGGGGCAGAATTTGAGAATCACCAGCACAGAGACGGTAGTTAAATTCAAGGGAGTTGATGAGATCACCAATTGCAATTGTGTAGACTAAGAAGAGAAGAGGGCCAGGACAGAATCCTGAGGGATACCTATGGGAAAGAGTACTTTGGAAGAGCATCTAGAAAGGAGAAGGAGAAGGAATGGTTTGATAGGGAGAAGAAAAACAGGAGAAAGTGGTGTCCTAAAGCCCTGGAGAGAAGAGAGTATCAAATTGGGGAGACAGACGAAGAGTGTTAAAGGCTACAGAGAGGTAAAGGAGAATAAGGCCTGAGAAAAGGCTATTGGATTTGGCAATTAGGAAATCATTAGTAACTTTGGAGAGAGAAGTTTTGGTGGAACAATACTGTCAGAAGCCAGGTTGTAAGAGGCTAAGAAGAGAATGAGAAGAGAGAAAGTAGAGGCGCCTATTGTAAAGGGCTTTTTTGAAGAGGGCAGAAGATATACATGACAACGGTAGAAATGGAAGGATCAAGGGAGAGATTTTTTTTAGGAGGGGGGAGACACGGATATGTTTTAGGCAGTAGAGAATGAGCCAGCAGACAGGGGGAGATAGAAAATAAGTGGCAGAGTGAGGATGGCAGAGGAGACCATTTGTTGGAAGAGATGGGATGGAAGGGTGTAATTTGAACAGGTAGAAGGGTTCGCCTTGGGAAGGAGCAAGGCCACTTCCTCATGTGAAAAAGGGATGAAAGAGGAGGGTGGCAGGAGGCACCTGAGCCCCAAGTGATGGAAGGATTGGGGTGGGGAGAAGAGGGAAGTCACAGAAAATGACCTCCATTTTTTCTGTAAAATATGAATTGAAGGGTAAGGGGAACTATATGAGGTTTGAGGAGGGATTAAAAGGTTTAGTGAGTTGATAAGGGAAGTATAGAAGAATTACCTAGCAGCACCGAGGGGCTAGATGAGGTTGTGTAACATATATCTGAAGTGGACCCAGTCAGAACAGTTGTGTGATGTTCTTCATCTTTGTTCAGCAACACATGAGCTGGAGTGAAGGCGATGAATGCTGAGTGATCCGTGGCTGTGGCTTACGGTGTAATCAGCAATATAGGATAAGGGGGCTAAGGACTCAAGAGAGGAAGACAGTGTGGAGTTGGACTGGTTCAACAAGGGCCAAAATGGAAAGAAGAGGAGACAGTGGCTAGGGCAGGGGTGATGGCTTATGAGAGAACTGAGGAGTCAAGGGACTGGAGCTCATGGTGTGGAGGAAGAAAAGGGTTTTGTAAAGGGAAGGCAGGAGGTAAAAAAAAAATATCAATAGATTATGGTCAGATATGGGGATTTCAGAATTCTTGAACATAGAGATGGAGTAAGTGATAGTAAAATCAAGGGTATGACCATCTTTGTGAGTGTGTCTGAGGCTGAGTCAGATGGAAAAGACACAGCTAGACAGAAGTTTGAAAAAGATCTGCCATTTTGGTGAATTTGAAAGCTCAGTGAGTTATCACTATAAAACATCAGAGTAATGTAGCAGTGAAAAAAGTCAATGCAATATTAAAATGCACTGAGAAGGACAGCAAGACAGATGGAGAAGAAAAGCCAGGAAGTTGCCTGAGCTCTCCCTAGTTTCTTTTGAAACAATGCTAAATCAAGTGTCTAAATGAATTCTGGAGCAAAAGAACCCACAAAAGAGAGTGAAACAATTCCCCAGCCCAAGATAACTTAACTCTGTTTCACTTGGGTAAAAGGGGAGCACAGCCCAGTGCAGGCAGTATACGAGTAAGCCATCAGGAAGCTCTTAGCCACAGCACATATCAGCAATCAAGGCCCCAAGGTCCTGGCTCAGTAGGTCAGCAGTGAGGCCTCTGGCCCCAGCACAATAGGCAAATTGCCATCCTGGAACCCCTGGCACAACAGGTGCAATGAGGCCAGGCCATCCTGGCACAATAAGCAAGCTGCCAGTACTGGCACACAAAGTCAGTGACCAGGCCCCTGACCCCCAATGCAAGGAGCTTGAAACAGTACCTCCTGTATCCCAGGAACAGGGTTCAACTTTAAAAGACATGAAATAGGCTGGAAAATTAGCAAATTAGCTGAACAAATTAGCAAATTAGCAAAATTAGCTGAACAGCATCTTTCAAGAAATTATCAAGGAAAACTGCCCTGATGTCCTAGAGTCATGTGGATAAAATAGTAACCGAAAGAATCCACCAATAACCTCCCCCAAAGAGTTCCAAAATGAAAACTCCAAGGAATATTATCACTAAATTCCAGAGCTCTTAGGTCAAAGAGAAAATACTACAAGCTGCCAGAAAGAAACAATTCCATAATCAAGGAGCCACAGCCCAGATTATGCAGGACTAAGTAAGCAGATTCTACATTAAAGGATCAGAGGGAGAACAGCATATTGAAAAAGGAAGGGAACAGTCCCACTGTATTCTGCCTTGGTCAGACTACTCATAGAATATTACATTTAGTGCTGGGCATCATATTTTAGAAAGGATATTGATATGATGTAGAATATCTATAAGAGGGTAACTATCTATAAGTATGTACCTTAAGAATATGGAGACTAGGGACGGCTAGGTGGCACAGTAAATAGACCACCGGCCCTGGAGTCAGGAGAACCTGAGTTCAAATCTGGCCTCAGAACCTTAACGCAAAAGCTAGTGACCTTGGGCAAGTCACTTAACCCCAATTGTCCTACCTTCCCCCCTCCAAAAAAAAAAAAGAATATGGAGACCAGTTGAAGGAACTATAGATATTCAATTTAAAGAACAAATATCATTTCAAGTATTTAAAAGCCATCAAGTGGAAGATAAATTAATTATAGACTTGTTGAGCTTAGTGCCAAAAAGTAAAACTAAGAATAATGGCTGGAAGCTACAATAAGAATAGATATATGGAAAATCTTTAATTAGTATTATCTAAATAGTTATCTAAGGGGCAGCTAGGTGGCACATGAATAGAGCACCAGCCCTGGAGTCAGGAGGACCTGAGTTCAAATCCAGCCTCCGACACTTACTATTTACTAGCCACATAACCATGGGCAAGTCACTTAATCCCAACTGCCCTACCTACCCCCCCCCAAAAAAGCAAATAAATAAATAAATAGTTATTTAATAATTAAGAGTTATCTAAAAATGGACAAGCCTGCTTCGTGAGTGAGTAGGTTATTCCTCACTCAAAGTCTCTAAGCAAAAGGTCTGAGGACCACCTGCTGGGTGTGTCATAAGGGCATATGTGGTCACACATAGTAGGTTAGACTACATGGCATCTGAGGTCCCATCCAATTCTTAGAGTCTATGAATTCTATGAGGGGGGATGTAGCAGAGTTGCTAGATTGCATTTTCAGTGTAACATGTCTTATCTGAAATTAAAATACCTCAAATCTCATATTTTAAGAGAACAACATGATAAAACAAAGTACTCACTGGCTTTTCAACAGGCACTTTGTTGTAGTATCTGATAGAGTCCTTTCCCAGGAAGTCAAATTCAACAACATATTCCTGCCCATCCAACTCCCGGTGTAACTGTATGTGTTCAACACGAAGAGAGCAGCAGCCAACAGTGTCTGCCGTCTCTCCTTCTTCTTTCTCGTTACCAGCTCTCAGGGCTAGCTAACCACGGAAAAGAAAAGGAGCCTGAGATGTAATCATTCAAACACACTTTGTTACCCAGAGGTAACAGATTTCAACCTTAGACACCGCAGAGAGAATTCCTCTGGTCCAAGCATCAGCAACATTTGTTAAACTTGCTCCTTCTCTATTCTAATAGTTAAATAACAACAGCTGACACATACACAAAATTTTGTGGTTACAAAGAACATTACCATAATACTGTCTCCTTTGACCCTCACAAGAGAGCGCAAAGACCCCTAGATCTGAGAGTCAGAAGACCTGAGTCTGATACATGCTGGCTATGGTACTGTGGGTAAGTTAACCCTTTTGACTCCTCATCCGTAAAACGAGGATAATACTTATACTGCCTTCTTCACAAGGTTATGGTAAGGAAAGTGCCATAATCCTTCAAATACTATAAAAATGGGAATTGTTATTATTTCCACTTTACTGATGAGAAAACAGACTCAGAGGTTATGTGAATTTCCCAAGGCTGCAATAAGTAAAAAGGTTAAGTGCTTAAACTCTGATAAAAGCAGTCTTCTGACAAATCCAGTCAACGTCAGAATTTGGTGTCAATAATGAAAAATAAGCATTTTTGTCTAATAGTAAGTTCTACTACAGACTCTAAAAAAGCCTTACCTTATCAATGAAATAAAGGGCAACAGCTCTCTGTCGTTTTTTCATTTCCCTGGATTTCCAGTCAAAACGGTACTGAAAACGGATTCTGTCTACCACCCCCTTCAGGCGTCGAGCAACTTCATACTTCTGCCAGTCCTTCTCCCCCTGGATAAAGAAAATAATAAAAATCTCCCGTATTTCCTTTCAATCTTTACCTCAGGTAATGGTTTGTGACAGAAGGAGAAGAAACCTCCAACCACATTAATTCTATATTTTTCATACCAGACCAGTGATTTTTTTGATATAGGGAAACCTGGTGAGGAAACTTCCTCTACCAATGTAGATGGGCATTTGCTCTGCTACTCATAGGCTTATAAAGTGGCCTGCTGGAATCAGAAGGACCTGAGTTCAAATCCAGCCTCAGACACTTACTAGCTGACCTTGGGAAAAGTTCAACCCCAAATGCTTTCAAAAAGAAGAAAATGAGAGAGAAAGTGGGGCAGTCTTCAAAGGAAGAAAGTCAAGCTGTCAACAGTTACATGAAAATATTCTTCAGATAACTATTCCTTAAAAGTCACTAACATGTACATACCTTTTGGTCCAGTAATACTACTTTAAGGCCTCTATCCCAAAGAGAACAAAGAAGGAGGGAAAAGATTCATATGTACAAAAATATTTATAGCATCTATTTTTGTAGTGGCAAAGAACTGGACAAAATGGGAATATCTGCTATCAAACAGGGAATGAACTAACAACTTATGGTATATGAATGTAATGTAATATAATTATGCCATAAAATGATGAAAGAAATTATTTCAGTAAATCCTGGGAAGACTTGCATGAACTGATGCAGACCGAAGTGAACAGAACAAGGAGAAAAATTTTTACAGTAACATCACTGTAAAAATAACTTTGAAAGCCTTAAGATAAGGCAGCTAGGTGGCGCAGTGAATAGAGCACTAGCCCTGGAGTCAGGAGGACCTGAGTTCAAATACAGACAGACACTTAATACTTACTAGCTGTGTGACCTTGGGCAAGTCACTTAACCCCAATTGTCCTGCCTTCCCCCCTCCAAAAAGTGAAAGAAAAAAAAAGCCTTAAGATCCCTGATCAATGCAATGACCAACCATAATTCCAGAAGACTCATGATGAAGTACTTCCTGATAAAAGAGACCATGAATTAGGACACAGAATGAGACAATATATTTTATGGACATGGCCAATGAGGTTAATTTATTTTGCTTTACTATACCTAATACTTGTTATAAGTTTGGTTTTTCTTTTTTTCTTTTTTTTTCTTTGGAGGGCAGTTGGGGGTTAAGTGACTTGCCCAAGGTCACACGGCTAGTTTGTGTGTGTGTGTGTTAAGTGTCTGAGGCCAGATTTGAACTCAGGTCCTCCTGACTCCAGGGCCAATAGTATTGATGGGAGAAAAAACTTATTATCTGTTCATTAATATACAATTTAATTTAAAAATTTCCATAGTGAATAGCTATAATTCATCATGTCCCAGTCTCCCCTTAAAGAAAAAAAAAATGACCAGTTTCATGTAAGTGGGAATTATGACTTTTGTTGTTTCAGGCATGTCTAAATAACGCTACTATACAATCTATCTTAGGTAGACACTGGAGTAAAGAAGGAAGGGTACTCGCTAAAAGTTAGGTAAGCATTAGATTTAAGAACAAGGGATAGAAAAAGGTAGTTCAAAGGAGGAGGGCTGAGGTCATAGCATTAATGCGGAAGCCGTTTTAAAAGTGATATTAATTTGCTATGGTCCTAACACCCAATTCTAAGAAAGATTTCTTGTGGTAATTTTATACTACAATACCATGAGTCCTTGTAAACTGTACAACCTAAGAGCAGTAGGATGGGCTCCAAGGATGTCGGATGGGGAAAGTTAAATACCAACCTTCAAAGGCCAACAGATTTCCAGGATGGGAATATACTGAAACTTAAAAGACTCTGTTGTCCTCATGTAAATATGTGCTCATTCCTTATTTTTGTATTCTCCACTTTTGAAGTTTCACCACTACTTACTTCAGAATTTCTTTAAGTCGTACAGTTCTCTAACAACTTGATATATGTATAACAGTGGTGGCATGTGTGATCTACGTACCTGAAGTATTCATTCACATCATTGTGTAACCACCATGTATCTAAACAGATACCACTGATTCTCAGATCCTCTGATAGGGAGCGGTATAACGAAATGTAATGTTAATGGAATAGAAAGATCTTCCCTGTCCATTAATAGGCTTGTATGATCTGCTTTGAGCCACATGGAGCCTGGGTCACATGCAGTTAAGAGTAGGAGGCACTTGCTCAACAGAATTTTAACAAACAGAATGTTGGGGAGACAGTGCAGTGTGTGAGAGGCAGAGCAGGGCTTGAGAGGACACAGGCAGAGGGAGGACTAGTTGAAGGAAACTTGTTTGTAGGGAGGCCTAACAAATAAGAATGTCTAAGATGTTCGTGCTCCCTGGAGTAGTGATCAATACCTTGTTAAATATTACCTCCTGGTATTCTAGTCTAAATAAATACTTCTGGTTTTGCATTTAATGAAGACAGTTTATTATACTTTGTGAATCTGCCCTGAAAATATGTCTGCAAAGTCATAGCAGCTGATATGGGTATTGCATTGGAGTTACACCAAAATAATGTTGGATGTCAAGTCAAGAGACTGCAATTCAAAATCTAGTTCATCCACCTATAAACTGTGTGACTTTAGGTAGTAACTTAACTTTCCCATGCCCCATTTTCCTTATCTATAAAGTGGGGAAGATACTTATACTTGTACTACCAACTCCATAGGGCTGCTGTGTTTGTAAAACTAAAAATATTACATAAAGATGATTTATTATTATCTTCTTGAAAAATTATTATTTATAGTTGTCCTTAGATATCAAATGACTTGTCCAGGGTCACACAGCTTGCATATGGTAGAGGTGAAAATTGAACCCAGATGTCTCTGATTCCAAGACTGGCCCTCTAGCCACTATGCCATGTTGCCTTAAAGATCCTATATTACAAAGAATATTTTAATAAATAATGACAGCTTCTGATCTGAGTTACAAATTCAGTTTTTTTGATGGGGGGAAGTGAGCCGGAAAGAGGGCACAATGAGGAATTTCAACTGACTGAAGGTCAAAGAACACTTACAAAGTAGTTGGTAATTTCAACATGTTGCCAAAAGTAGCCTCCTAAAACTTCAATGGATTATCATTATCATATTACTGCATTTATAATTTTGTTGGTCCCAATTTTACTGGCTTCCTCAAAGCGTATCACAACCCTTGTAGGAATATAGTTGAGCTTGAGCCCCTATGGCTGAAAAATTTATCACCTGGCAGTCAACCTGGTGATGAGCCTGTTGGACAGGTTAGTTCTTAGATAAAACAGTCTTCTGGCTATTATTTCAAAGAAAATGTGGACATAAAACAGAAAAATGTTAAATTTGTCTCTTGCACAAGGTTTAACCTACTCCTACCCAGATCAGGAGAATCCACAGAGGTACTTGTGGTCATATGAATAGGTAAAATTTCTTATATTTTTAACCTCAGGCCATATCCTTGGACTTCTGAAAAGACAGGCTTATAGAAGGAAAGGTCTACAATTAAAAACTATCCGTAACATACATACATACCTTAAGCTTAGAGCTGGGGTTCAACATGATGTACTTAATGGAATTCTGGATGTTCTCCGTCCACGACGCTAGCCAAGTGACTGTGTTGTCAAAGCGCACTTCTTTCCATTTGTGACCTGGAGGTGGCTCTGGTATTTTAGAGTCCCTGGAGAGAAAAAGCCACATCAGTCAGGTTAATTATTTTACAGGTTCTTTTTTCTTGAAATCATAGGAAAATGATTAATCAAATCCTAAAATATAATATTTGTTCTTAAGTACTACTTATCTGCACCACATATTCCAGACTTTGTTCACATTGTTTGGTATCATTCTCTAATTGTTTTCCAGATGAAGCAGAAATAGAATATGAATAGAATATGAAACCACAACATTCCTGGGTGGTATAAAAGACAAATGAGAATTGAGAGCATAATTTATGGCCTGCACAGGAGAAATAATTGGAAGAACTGAAAACATGAATCCATGGGTGGCAAGTCGCGAAGAAGAAACAAAAGAGAAGACAATTGATTGGGAATTCAAATACACAAAAGTGAAAGAAAATGTGCAAGAAGAGGAACAAAAAGGAATAAATAACATTAAAAGAAAACATGATCAAACCAGGAGAATGTTGTACATAGTAATAGAAATACTATACTACGATCAACTGTATTCTAAGCAATACAATGACCTACGATCATTCTGAAGGACTTAGGATGAAAAATGCTACCCACCTCCAGAGAAAGAACTGATAAAGTCTGAATAGAGATCAAAGCATGGTTTTAAAATTTTCTTTTTTTTTTTGTGGAGGCTGAGGGGAATCTGTGTTTTCTTTTGTAACATGGCTAAAATGGAAATATTTTGCATGACTGCATATGTATAACCATATCAAACTGCTTACCTTCTCAAGGAGGGAGAAGGGGAGGAAGGGAGAAAATACGGAACTCTAAATTTTAAAAACCGTTTTTACATGTAATTGGAAAAAAATAAAATTATACACACATATCTAGATATGGATATAAATATGTATATGTATACCTGTATATTTTAGAATATGCTTTCCATTTAAGCAAAATACACTGATCTCAAGACAGGATTCTTTAAAACAATTTAAGAGTTATAGTTTTTCCCAGAAGATCACAAGCCCAAAAATCTGAATACTACAATGCAAGAAAACTGCCTGGAACTCCTGAACACAGAAAACAAGTTGCCAATCAGAAAAATCCATAAATCACCTCTAGGAAAAACTCAACACCGCAAAGTACAAAACAGATAGTGGTTAAACTTAACAACTGCATTGAGAAACAACAAATTTTTTAAGCGACCAGGAAAAAGATCTTCAAATACAAAGGAAAATAAATTTGAGTAACACAAGACTACTCTGTACTCACAAGAAAACACAGGAAGAAATGAAATAATGTGTTTTGAAGAACAATGGAGTTCAATGTGCAGCCCAATATGACCTACCCTGCAACTCAAAGTTTGACCACAAATGAAAAAACATGGTTGTCTAATAACAAAGAGGTGTTTGAAACATTATTGATAAGAGTGCTGGATCTAAAGTCAGGAAGACGTGAATTCAAATTCAGACTCAGACATCTAATAATTGTGTAATCCTGGGTAAGTCATTTAAACCGTTTGCCTCAGTTTCCTCAACTATAAAATACAAATGATAATAGCACCTACCTCCCAGGATTGTTGTGAGGATCAAATGAGGTAATAATTGTAAAGCACTTAGCACATAAGACAAGGAGAAAGAATTTATCTCTGAGAAAGAGTATAGAAAATGAAATTTTAAAAACTTATTGAACAGGAAACTAGTGAAAAACTAGTTAAAGGGGAAGAGAAGAAAGGTATTCTACTTACCTGAAAGTGAAAAAAATAGAGGAAGAATTAAATTACCAGATAAAAGTATGAAAGAAAAGAGGAATTAATAAACAAAACTCCAAAGGCGAAAGGGGAACAAACTGTGCAAGAAGGGGAAGAGGAGAGGGAGACAAAAAGGGCCAGTAGGAAGGACACCTTAAAAAAGATTAAACTAAAGTAACTAGAAAAAAAGCCCAAAAAACTAAAAACCAAAATAGCACTATATTTACATGAGAATGGGAAGAGGAAATCATAACTTGGGGAAAAAAGCATTATTAAAGACAAATGGAATAAAATATAAATCTATTATAACTTTTCTGGGGGGTGCTTTTTGAAGGGGAAGATAGGGCAATTGGGGTTAAGTGACTTGCCCAAGGTCACATAGCTAGTATGTCAAGTGTCTGATGCCAGATTTGAACTCAGGTCCTCCTGACTCCAAGGACAGTACTCTATTCACTGCACTACCTAGCCACCCCTCTATCATAACTTTAAATGGGAATAGATTATGCAATACAATAACATGAAAAAGAGTGACAGAGAGGATAAGAAAACAAAACCCCACAGTCTGTTGCTTACAAGAAGCACATTTTAAAAAACAAAGACATACATAGAATAAAACAGACCTGGAAAATCTTTTTTACCATTCATCAAGAATTAACTTTTAAAAAGCAGGAGTTGCAACCATGTTAGCCAAAAAACAATAACAAACATTTAAAGAAATTGTTTGAGCTTCAGTTTCTTCACCTGTAAAATGAGGAGGCTGGAGTAGATTACTTCTAAAGTCCCTTCGAATTTTAAGTTTATGGTCTTATGAAATAAATTTACTTTCTTTTACTGACAAGCAAAACATATACTGAAGAACTGGAATGTGTAAACATATATACAGTTTTAAGAGGAAGTAATGGCAATGGTAATTTGAAGATCTTCCCTGCCTTCTAAAAGGTCCAATATAATCACTGGGAGCCTGTGGTAGGAGGAGTTTGCTGAAAGTTGGAACAGAGCCCACAGGAAGCTAGGAGTCAGAGCATCTAGATGGTGGGAGAGAGAGGACACAGGCAAGCAGACAGCTATGCTTGTGAACTGTGTTTATTAAGGATGGTATGGCCCCATGCAGTGTTATGGTGTATAATGGATTCAGTTTCCTGGTGTTGGAATATGGCTTTCTGGTTTGGGGATTCAGTTTTCTGGTGTCTGAATAAATGTTTTTCTTCTGTCTTCTATATGGGCAGTCTGCTATATTTTGCAATTCAGAACTATAATGGCATGTTCACAGTCACTGTTGGTGCTGTGAAACTGCTTTGGCACTACAGATGACTGTAATCATTAAGCACAGGAACTACAATGATATGAGGGAAGTGATTATCAAATAACTAATTTATTAATATTGGGGAGACACAGGATTTATCCCTTTCTGAAACTTTATTCTCTACCAGGCCAAGCCAGAATCTGAAAGACACTGCTGATAATGAAACAGGATTAACTTTCTCTTCAGTCTTATTCAGACCCCACCCAAGTGGGGAAGCCCAGTAGTGTTCTACTTAGGTTTGGGTATGGATATATTCTTTGAATAGATTGCCCTAAACTAAGGGTGGTTTGGAAGTAAATAAAATAATCAAAGTCAAGTCCCCCAGCCTCATTAAAATGGGCCCTCTCATTATAATATTCATTTTATCTCACCGAGTCAATCAGACTCAATTGCTACCCTCAGGAGCACCTGCTCTTCCAAGGGCATATAAACAGTGAGTGGGTTCCATGAGGTGTCTTTGGCAATCAGGAGTGTCACTGAACCACTGATTAATTATATGATAGCACAATTAATAAAATGAACATTTTATACATTACAAATACATGAAATAAAAGCTTTATGCTCTCTTCATTGTACTTTTCTGAATGTAACTCAGACCCTCAAAAATGCTAAATAATTTTTTAAAAAATGATCTTTATGTTCTAAGTCAGAAATACAAATCTTAGCTAAGATAAACTCAATTTCTACCACTTAAATTTTACCATGTACTCTTAACCTAAGGGAGCACCCCTTTAAGACTGCTCCTCCTCCCACCCTCCCATATAACTCATAAACGAGACACGAATTTATGCTAATCTTAATGGGAAGGTTTTACTAAACCAAAAGCATACCTGCTGCAGTTTATGATTACATCTTCTGGCATTATTCTTTTCTTCAACATCCCCATTTTTGGATGGTCCCCACGGCCACGAAACAACCCTGGTGGCTCAGTCTTGAAATTGCCTATTTTCTCTCTGTGGCCATCCAATATACAGTAGCCAAACTCTTCCTGAAGTCTTTCTGCCTCTTCTTTTAGCTTCTGAGTTAGTAAAATATCATATACATTAGCAGTGATCAGAATAGGACAAACTTGAATTTCTTAAACTGAACTAAAGATTCACCCCTTAATTGGTCCAAAATGAAGTATGCACTTAAACTTGATTTTCCATGGAAAGAGTCTCAAGAAATAAAAAGTTTAAGAGAATCAATGAATTTGAGTGATATACAATTACTGAGGGTTTTATAAGATAGAATCTATGATGTTATCTCCAGTCATGTTAGGCTGTTAATGAAACAGAATTTTTCAAACTAAAGTTAATTAAGCTAAAAAAGAAAAAAAAGTCCTTCATTTTTTTAAACGTTCTTAGTTAAACTTTAACTATCAATACAACTGTTGTTAAACTGCTTTATCCATCTCTATTCAAAGCTATTTTTGTTTGTTGTAAAGATTATCATTTCTTAAGGACTTTAGTGAATTTCGACTGAAATAAAAAATGAAGCTATAGTAGATTCTTCTCAAAGACTGGAGAAATATTTACATACATAAAACAATGCAAAAAAACAACTATATTTCACAGCGGACCAAATTATGTACCACATTAATATTATATTTTGTTCATTTATCACATTTTTCAGAGGGGAAATGTTACTAATTAACGGTAGACCTAGTTTTATGTAGTTATATATGTTTCTGAAAGTGTATAAATTAAGTATTTTAAACATCCTAGAGGAGTTTACTATTTAAAAGAATCTTATCCTTTTATGAAATGATAGCCAATAAAGTAAATAATCACTCACTAATTTTATCTTTTTTTTTTTTTTTTTGCTTTTTTGGAGGGGGAATGTAGGGCAATTGGGGTTAAGTGACTTGCCCAAGGTCACATGGCTAGTTTTTTGTGTTAAGGGTCCAAGGCTGGATTTGGTCCTCCTGACTCCAGGGCTGGTGCTCTATTCACTGTGCCACCTAGCCGCCCCCTAGTTTTATCCTGAATGTAAAAAAACTTCATGCAATTGTTTGCTTAAAATATATCTGCATGAAATTTGACCAGGAGATATTTCAAGTATACAGAATATTTATATTTTTGATAACCAACCTCTTACTGATGGCCTGGCTACACCCATCATTAAGATGAATTCCTCTAGGATGAATATCAACAAACGAACAATTCTAAAATTTTAGGATGTATCCTGACCTGTTTCTCCTCTTTGGACAAAGCTTTTCGGGCTTCATTTTTGTCAACAAAGTACTTGTGGATCTCTGTGAAGTCACACTTGTCCAGGTGCTTGATTATCTTTTTCTCTTCCATGGTCATTTCCTTTTCCAAAAGCCAGAAACCAATATAAAGCCTTTCTTACTCATCAATTCAAACTCCATGATTTTATCATATGGGTGCCCCAACAACTGACGCAGAGACTTTAGCAGACAATCATCCTAAAACTCATTACATTGTGGCCAACCTCTGGGTGAAGAGGTCCTCCCAATAAGCTCAGCAAGCCCGGTGCTCAAAAAGAAACAAAGTCCATCACTAGGTAATTACCTGGGGCTTCTCCAGTTTGTTAGAACCTGCTAGAAGCCTGCACCCCAATGTGACGGAGCAAATCCATAACAAAATGAATCATCAGAATAGATCATCTCTTATCTATAACTAAAAGGACAAAATTAACCCAGTGAGCAGGACACAAACTTGTCATTTAGGGAACTGAAAGAATTTTCTTTCTTAAAAATTAGTGGGTCAGATGGGTATTCTTGAGAGATGGACTAGAAACAAAGTGTGTACTAGATGACATCAAGGACTAAATAACTCATTATAACTATTACTACTGATGACTCAGTACCTAAAAATATAATAAAAACTTCATAATAAAGAAATGAGGTAAAAAACAAAGGCTGCTCTTGTTAGGAGCTTACACTCTAGGACCCTTTGGCCAGTACTTTAAATATATGCCATAAGTATTTAATGCCTACTGAAAAATGAAAAGCTTCTACATTATGATAAAAGAAAAAACAACTGTCAGGTGTTTACAGCAATACAACCATGGCTTATGATTTCACAGGTATGCCAGCAGAGATTATATTCATTTAGAACTTTAGGTCTTTGTATGAGAAAGCTAAGTAACTTGCCCAAAGTCAGTAAGAGACAGAAATGGGATATGAATCCAGGCCTTCCTGAGTTTCAGCTTTATTGTTTGTTTGTTTTAACTCCTTCAAGAAATATTTATTAAGGACTGTTTACCAAGCATTCTGCTAGAAACTGAGAACTGAAGATTGATAAGACACTGCTATGTAGGGCTTTGCAAACAGGTGAAGCATAATAAATGGTTTATTTTAATTGATCTGGAAAAAGAAAGCTCCTATGGAGCTTATTTTTTTGTTTTTTTTTTGTGGGGGAGAAGCAGGGAGATGTATCATAATCATCAAATAATAATCAGTATGATAATGTAGGGGAATAACACACCAAATGAGAAGATTATATATGGTTTTCAGACTCTGGTGCTCAAAGTCCAACATTAGCTGTTTGCTCCTCCATTTCAGAGGGTGCACAGATCATATATGGATATGCACCCCCCCATACAGAGATAAAGCTGTGACATCATCTCCACTGGAGTGTTTGCCTAGTACTGGTGATGGATTGATATTCTCTAGCATACATAAGCTTGGATGGGAGACCCTCTTTCTCCATGCTGAAAGCATCTCTCTTCTTATACCAAAGGCAGTCTATCAATCTTTCAGGTTTCACCAATCCTCAGGCAGCTTTTGAAAAGAAAAATGTATGAAACACTCTAACCTATCTTGTTATCCCAACAGACTTGAGGTGATAGATTTCTACTGACTCTCCCTCTTGATACCTCAAGAGCTTTCATGAACCAGACAGGTAAAACTTACTTTGTTTGGCCCTGGAGAACAGAACTAAGTTCAGTGTCTAAAATTTGTGGGAATATGAATTTTGCACAAAATGGGGAAGGACTTCCTGACAATTAAAGTTGTCTAGCACTGGGAGTGATCTGCTTTTAAAAGTTATGAACTCCCCACCCCTGGAGGTGTGGGAGCTGGATGATCATTTACCAGGGAAGCCACAGAGTGAATTTCTGAAAAGTTTAAAATGAGAGTATTGAGTCCTTTTAGTGTATGAATGTTAAAGTAAAGGGATTGAATAAAACAAAAAAAAATTAAAATCTCTGCCAGTTTTGAGTTCTTTTTTTTTTCTTCAAAACTCAGGGGAGGCTTTTATTATATGGCTTTATTTGGAGTGGCTTAAAATATGGAACTTAATCTTATTTGGTACATCTGGTTAATTATCTAGGCTAAAGAGTACCAAATATGTCACATGCCACTGTCTTTAGGAGGTGCAGTAAATTTCTCTTTTTTTTAGACAATTCTTTTATTGCTTTATTTTATACCTTGGTTTCTTTTTCTTTCTTTTTTGTTGTTTTGTTTTCTTCTTTTAAAATTAATTAATTTTCTTGTTTACATCACTCATTTCCACAAGATTTTCAGTTACAAATTTTCTCCCCATCTTTCCCCTATCCACCACCTTGAAACAGCCATCCCACTGTATAGCCCTTCCCCCAATCTGCTCTTTCCTATGTCCTCCCCCACTGCCCCTCTGACTTTCTGATAGGGAAGGATGGGTCTCCCTACCCCAGTGGCTGTACATCTTAATTCCCAGCTGCATGTAGTTGTTAATAATAATAATAATAATAATAATAATAATAATAATAATATATGTACTGTATGCGCACACACATATTTTTAAAAACATTTGATTATAGAACTTTAAATTCTAGATTCTTTCCCTTCCTCCCTCGTCACCCACCCCCATTGGAAAGACAAGCAATTCAATACAGGCTGTACTTGTGTAGTTACACAGAACATCTCCACAATGGACATATTGTGAGAGACTGGCTATGTGTCCCTTTTTCCTATTCCACCCCACCTTGTTCTATTCTCTACCCTGTCCCTTTACAGAGATGTGTACCTCCAACAACCTTCCCCCCACCCTGCTCTCCCCTCTGTCATACCACCTCTCATCCCCATCGCCCCTACTCTCCTATGTGGCAAGATACCCAGTTCAGAGTTTATGTCATTCCTTTCCTAAGCCAAATTCAATGAGAGTAAGGCTGACCCATTCCCTTTTGCCTTCCTGTTCTTCCCCTCCACTGTAACAATTATCCCTAGCCTCCTCTATATGAAATGATTAACCCCATTCTGTCTCTCCCTGTCTCCTCTCATTCTAATCCTCACCCACCTCAGAATTTCACCTTTTAAAGTATCATCCCTTCGTATTCAATTGATCCTGTGCCCTCTATGTACACATACTCAGATATGTATTCATATGCATATATAAACCCTATATTACACTGGGTGGGGG
>CM053594.1:68332176-68362159 GCA_028646575.1 Pseudocheirus occidentalis | reverse complement strand
CTCCAGGGCCGGTGCTCTATTCACTGCGCCACCTAGCCGCCCCTTGACTAATGTTTAATAAGAAGGTATCTGTAGAACCTTTATTGGATTGCATGCCACCATGGTGGGGGGGAAGGAGGAGAAAATTTGGAACTCAAGGGATAATGGAACTGAATGTTGTAAACTAAAAGTAAATAAATAATTTTTTTAAAGTGTGACTTAGCAGCAAAAATAAATAAATGAATGAATGAATAAATAAATAAACAAATAAATAAATCCAATGCTATTCTTGGAGGCATTAAACGAAGCCCAGCAACTAGAATGATGATCCTGCTGTTGTTGGCCTTAGTCAGACCACATCCAGAGTATTCCATTCAGATCTCAAAACCTCATTTTAGGAAGGGTAATCATGAACTGGGCCTTGTCTAGAAGAGGAGACTGAAGACCATGACACAGAAGGATAACTTGAAGATATCAAGTATTTTTAGCTTGAAGAGGGCTATAGGATGCTCTGACAGTTGTCTTCAATTATTTGAAGAGATGTCACATACACTTGTTTTGCTTGGCCTCACAGTACAGAACTAGACAATGGATGGAAGGTACAGTTGTAGATTTAGGCTTGAAACAATAAAAACTTCCTGACAATTAGAACCATCTCATAGTGGGACAGATTATCTCAAGGAGAGGTAGTAGACTCCCAGTTAGCAAAAATTTTCAGGCACAAGTTGGATGACTAAAGAACTTGTTCAAGTACAGACTGGACTCTGTGATCCCTTCCAACTCTGAGATTCTGAGATTTATGATAATAACAAACACAAAACAAATCTAAAGATAGTCTTCATAATCTCTAATTCTCAACATTAAACCTCATTCTCCTCACTGAAATTTTAATTTAATTTGATAATACAGAGTAAACTTGTCATGCTTGAATGTCTCCTTTCCTTTCCCAGTAGACATGCTAATTAACAATGAATCAGCCAAATGCAGTGCAAACATTTGTATTTTACTAACCATTCCCTTCTGAATCTTACCTATATAAGACCTTTTTGGTGCATGGTACCTAACTATTACCACGCTAGACTCAAAAAAGATGTTCAATACTTGTTGGTTATGTGATACAGTTTGATTTATGAATTAGTGGGCCAATGGAAAACTCAACAGTTTCCCCTATTCTTGACAAAAGTCTTAGACACAAACTCAGACTTTCATTAATGATCCAGTCCCATCACATATTAGCTGCGTGACTATAGACAAATAAATTAACATACTTGCTATGCCCTCTTCAGTTTTTTTCCAAGGATCAAGTTACTTATCAATGATGTAATGTAGAAAAAGTAATGGACTCTGAGTCAGTCATAATACCTAAATTTGAATTCTGGCAACAATATTTACCATGTGATTAGCTGTTTGCTCTCTCTGAACCTTGTTTTCTTTATCAGTAAAACAGGGGTCCTGTACACTACCTGTTTTATAAAATTATTATGTTGTTATGAGGAAATGCTTCGTAAACCTTAAAGTGCTACAGAACTGTGGGTTATAAGTAGTGACTAAAAGGATAGAGAGAATGAATGCTCATCAAATTTATTGATAACAAAGCATGCCCAATACATGAGAAAAAAATTACATCACTCTACTTGTCTGGGTAAGTTACTCATATTTCTACAGCACTTTAAAGTTCACAAAATACCTTCTCCTCAATAGCCTCATGAGGTAAGTAGTACAGGCACTATTACTACTCATAATTTGTTTTGAAAGTTGCAGAGGTATGAGGATAAAGACTGAAAAGAGGTCACTATATTTGAAAATTATGTCATCAATGATCTTTGAAAAACCAATTTCAGGAGACTGGTAAAGAAGTAAATGCTACATGGCAAAGCTTAAAGATAACAGACATCAGACTTCAGGTTAAGATGGCTGGCAGCCTAGCTTCCACATACCTATTGCAGTTTAAAAGAAAAAAAACACCTAAAAATGGCACAACACTGAATGACAAAAAAATTTAATGAAAAATCATAATAAATTACTTTACCCACTCCATTACTACATAAAGAATCAGTGAGAAGTCCATGTGCAACAGAAATAGGCATCCATTAGAAAAGCCAGTGTCAGTGCAAGCAAATAAAATGTTTGCCTCCATCCCAGAGCAACCAGAGACAGACCAGAAGTACCTGTAACCTGCAAGGTGTCATATTCAGAGGAAGAGACTTAAGATCTCCATAAGAAAACTTCAGAATGGCAGAAGTCACCAGCACTCATTCTGGAAGCAGGAGTGATTAAATCCAAGTATGGAAGCTCAGACAGGTCAAGAGGCTCTGATATTTCACAGATGATACCACTGAGAGCTGAAAAGTCAGGACAAACTCAAAGGAGCCTTTGACCCCCAGTGGTCTTAGCACAGATACATCCCAGGAGGTCAGCACAAAAAAAAATCTAGGTTGAAATCAAGTAGGGCTGATTATGTTACCAAAAAGTGAAGGGGACAGAGCCTAACCTTGGCATGAAGTCCTAATTCTAGAACTAAGGCTAAAGATATGAATAAACAAAAGAACATAACAACCACTTAATAAAGAGTATAACTCTAAGATACCTCAAAATCCAATTTATTATAAGAAGTAACACTATATCAGTTGTAAGCAAAGACTCAAAGAAGAAAACAAATTTTCTACAAAGACTACGTAAATAACTGGAAAAAATGAAGCAAAATATTTTTTTTAATGAAATAAAATCTCTAAAGAAAAGAACTGGAACGAGAATAAAGAACTTGGAAGAAAAAGTGTTAAACCTTACTCAAGAAAATGAATTCCATGAAAGCAAAAATAAACCTGGGATCTATCAGCATTGTTTCTCAAACTATACTGGATAACAATAGTCAATAAATAAATCTGATAAAAATTTTAGCGAGAGGCTGTGGAATAGACTGGGCAAACAACATACAGAAGCAAACAAACATAGCAGCCTAGTGTTTAATAATCCCAATGAAACCAGTTTCCAGGGAAAAGACAAAAACTTCTGGGAAAACTGGATAGCCATGTGACAGAAATTAGGTTTAAACAAACAACTCACACTATATACTAAAATAAACTACAAATGAATGTGACCTAAATATAAAAAATTACATCCAAGGGAGAGAAGGAAGGAAGAAATTATCTTTTAGATCTATGGATAAGGGAAGAGATAATGATTAAACAAGCAATAAAGATCATTTGAGGTAAAATGGACTATTTTTGGTTATATAAAATTTAAAGGACAAACATCTAGTTTATAGTGTAGTTAAAATTAGAAGAAAAACAGATAAGTGGGGGGAAATTCTCTTAAGTTTTTCTGAAAAAGGTCTTATATTCAAGATACACAGACTTATAAAGATGTGAAAAGGAAATCTTCAGTTTTTATATTTTAATTTTTAATTTCAAGTTCTCGTTCTCCCACTACCCCCTCCTTCACCCATTGAAAAGGCGAGAAAATGTAATACTCATAAAGTCATGTAAATCCTATTTTCCCATAAGCCACGTTCCAAAAGGGAGAGAAAGACAAGGGAAATAATAAAAGAGAAAAAAATACTTCAATTTGCACCGTGAGTCTATCTGGAACTGGTTAGTATATCTTGTCATGAGTCCTTCAGCACTGTGGTGGATCACTGTATTGGTCAGAGTTACTAAATCTTCACAGTCATCTTTAAAACCTAACTGGCACTATGCACATTAGCCTCTTGGTTTTGCACACTTCACTCAGTATGAGTTTAAGTTTTCCCGCATTTTTCTGAAACCATCCTTGAAAAGGCATTTTTCAAAGGGAGAAATCCAAGCTATCAAAAATCATTTGAAAAAATGCTCCAAAACACCACAAATTAGAGAACTACAAATGAAAGCAACTCTAAGATTCTACCTCAAGCAATCTGAAGGGGTTATATGATGCTGTATTAACAACCTAATGGGAGAAGAATCTAATCAGAAGACACACAAGTATCTTCAGAACGTTGCCAGTTTGATAGTTTTAAGAGGGGAAATAAAAGGCTGGGTAGTGTAGTAAGTGTAAAAAGAATAAATTAGGAGGTGGAATTTTGGGGGGCTTATGAGAAGAGTATATGAACATGAACAAAATGAGCAGGTGAGTACAAGCACTTAGATGAACTGGAAAAAAGGAGGTATGAATGCATATACTCACAGGTCCTGAGTTTATCATAGACACACAAGGATTTATGCTCAAGAAAATGAATTTTAACTTTGGTGAGTTGGTGGAAAAGAACCAATGATCCACTTCTGAGGTAAAAGAAGAGAGCTATAGGATAAAAGCATATTGATTCAGTTATAAAGCACTGGTAGCATTGGGAAAAAGGTGCTAAAAGAGGAAAAAAACAACTGGAGGAAAAAATCATTGCAGCAAGTTCTCCAAAGCAGCAAGTTTCTATAGGTCTGGCATCTAAGACCTATGGGGAGCTGATCTAAGTGTATTAAAAACAAGAGCCATTCACCAATAGATAAATGGTCAATGCTATCTGGATAATTCTCAAAAGGATGAAATTGAAGTTATCAACAACTATATGAAAAATGTTTTAAATTAATACTAATATTAGGTAAATTAAAACCATTCTGAAGTTGCACCTCAAATGCATCAGACTAGCAAAGATGACAAAAAAGGAAAATGCCAATTATTGGAAGGGATATAGAAGGAAGATAGGCACAATGATAACTTTTAGTGGAGTTGCAAATTAGTTCAGCAATTTGACACTAAACCTAAAAAGTTACTACATTGTACATACTTTTTTATCCAGCAATATCACTACTAGACTCATACCCCAAAGACATCAAAGACAAAGGACAACAATCTATATGTACAAAAATATTTGTAGCAGTACTTTTTGATGTAGGAAAGAACTATAAACTATTACAGCAAAGAGCTGGAAAGGTAGAACCCATTAGAGCTGCCTGAACAAATCATACTAAATTAATATAATGGAATATTATTAAACCTTAAGAAATTATGCCAGATAATTTCAGAGGATCCTGGGGATATTTACATGACTGATACACAGTGAAAAGAACATGACTCAGAGAATAACATATACAATAATTACAATACTGTCAAGGAAAACAACTTTGAAAGCCTTAAGTACTCTGATCAACTAACTACACTAGACTAATGCTGAATCCTGCTTCCTTTGGAAGCTACAACTATCTCTGGCAAAGATGTAAATGAATGGACAAGAAGTATAGAATGAAACATATATTTTCAGACAGCCAATATATGGTTAGATTTGCTTTGTCTAACTCTCCTTATTTGTTAGGTATGGCTAAACTGGGTGGCTTTGAGGAAAAAGGGGAGAACAGAGGCAAAGAGATGGTGATTCCCCCCCCAAAAGAAACATTTTAACAATTTACAGACAATTTAACAAAAACAGACAAGCAGAGCAGTGTTGACACTACTGTATAATATATATTCAATCCCCTCCATTCAAGATTTCACATACAATTCTCTTTTCCTGTAAATGTTCACGTCTGTCATGTTTCTCAAGTTCATAATAATAAAAGTGATTTTTAAAAGATTGTGAAAGGAAGAGAGAGAGACAGACAGACAGACAGACATAGTTGGACGGAAAATGGTCAAGGGAAGGTTGTTGTTTTTGTTGTTTTAGGATTTGTGTATCCTAAGCTTGTTTTTTAGACAAATGGGAAAGAAGAGAGGAAAGGGTTGAGGATGCATCATAGAGGGAGCCGCTGAAGCAAGAACCTGAAACAGGTAGGAAGGAATGGGTTCAATGGTGCTCTTAGTGGAAATCAGCCTTAGTGGGGAGTTGGGATCTTTTCTTCTCTGACCAGAGGGGAGAGAGAGAGAGAGAGTAAAAAAAATGAAAAATACTGAGAAATAAGAGGGAAGTTGGAGAGGCATATATCAGATCATTTCAATCTTTCTGATGAAGGCAGTATGTTATCACTCCCAAATACAGAGGGACAGGTTATGGATGGAGTGAAAGGAGAGAAGGTGGGGCAGAAAGCAGATAAAATTACTCCATACTGAAACACATACTATTTATATTCAATCCTACCCATACAGAGAATACACTTTACATTCTGTTCACATACTCACAGTGGTAAATACTTAATGACTAATGAAGCAGAGGAAAAAATATTGCATTCTTTAGTGTATTCTTTTGCTGTTCTCATAGCTTTGTGTTCTCAAATGCTCTTTTCCTATGGAAACCTGGAACCAGTTTAAAGGAATATACCTACATTTAAAAAAATTAGGCTGGGGTACAAAATATGTTAAAACAAAAAATACAACCATATACTAGATGTTTATAATCCATTATTTAATGCCTGAAGGATGCTCAAATATCTCACCTCAGACGGAATGCCTGTTCCATCGTTGTAGTTTTGACTACTAAAGATTCATTATCCTGAAAGAAAATGGTACTAAGGTCATTACTATAATATCTAATATTATTGATCATTATACATTCTTACTTAGTTAACAAAATCTTTTGATTATATAGCCTTCCTCATTCCTAGAAGTGTTATAACAGGCTGATTCTGTTATATTTGCTTCAACTTACTACAAGGCCTCATAAAAAAGCTGCTACATTCTCTCCAAAATCCTGCCTCAAAAATACAGCAATAATGTGGCTGTTACTATACTCAATAACAACTATCCAGTGGTGACTAAGACATAAAAAAGCTATCAAGTAGGACTGCTATAAAACTAGCAAAGGCACCAACAAGTAGGAATGAAAACCTATTCATTCTCAACAAATTACAGTCTCACGATAGTAAGTTTTACAACTAAACGCTATTAACCCTACATATAAAAACTATTCTGTCTGTAACAGTGTCATTTTTGTGATAGGTGCTTAATGTTTGTCGAGTTGAACTCAACTACTAAAAACTATACTGGGAAGCTCAACCAAAATCAATGAAGTCATATGTAAGGCTACAGCGTTTGCCCAAGATTCCCCAACAAGGTCTGGAGACTCCAGGAAAGAACAATTATACTAGGATGGGTTTTTCTCCATGGTCCTAATTCCAGATTACCAACATATAAATGGGTATGTCTAAAAAGACACTTAAAAAAGGAGAGACAATATATTGCATTTACTATTCAATCTGAAACATGTTCATCAGTGCTAACCAGAGTAATTTTAAGTAATTATTTAATTTTTATACTTTGAGTTACAAATTCAGCCTTCCAGTGAGTTCAAAGTTTCTAAAACCAATGCTATTATTGGTCTGTGAGATATCATCTCTTGAGATTCTAATGGTTAAATGTCCAGGACTAAAACTGTTTTCACAGAAAGAGATTATCTAAACTAAGCAGCTTCAAAGTCTCATTGAACCTTACAGTTAAAAGTGACTATCATAATTAGTCCTACACCTCTTATCCTTCCTTCCTGACATATCATCATCTAACCCTTTCTAAGAACCTTAAAAGGAGTTTTTTCCTCCAGTTTCTCATCCAAACACTAAAACTCTTGTGACTGCTTAGTTTTGTAGATTTAGTCTTACTACCATGTTGTATTTTTAATTACACCTAAAGAAAATCAAGTAGATTGGCAACTGAAAAAAACCCACTCATTATCCCTGTTATCTCTCACTTAATACATAACCAGCACACCTTTTCAGTCATCTATGTTGATAATGTTTTTAATGCAGTTTTTCTCATGCTGCAGGTTCCTTATACTCACTGTGCAAATTTTCATTGCCTCTTGGCAATTTTGCTTCTTCTGAGATCCTGGTGTTACATGAATCAATGGCATTTAGCCTCAGCAAAACTGATATGTGCACTCAATGGATTGTCCATAGAACTTCATGGTATAATTTTGGCAAAATTAGACATCTATGTTATCCATTTTTTTCAGCAT
Source organism: Pseudocheirus occidentalis (assembly GCA_028646575.1). Lineage (NCBI taxonomy): Eukaryota > Metazoa > Chordata > Mammalia > Diprotodontia > Pseudocheiridae > Pseudocheirus > Pseudocheirus occidentalis. The sequence goes on along the minus strand of CM053594.1, from coordinate 68,354,331 downwards.
CTATTACTAAACCAATCTCTTTTCTATGACTATGATTCTCAATGAGTAGGCCCTACAATTCGATACAATCAGCACAATGTCATATGTGACCAAGACTATGTAGAGAAACAATGGTGAATCCTTTATCTACTTATTTTGACTTTGCACAGGTCATCTTCCATTTGACAATGATGAACACCCTTGGTAAGTAGGTTTTATGCCTCAACAGATGTTGATACCAAGTTCGGCCATCACATCTGTCACAGAATATTGTATGGTTTTAAAAGATGCACGTGAGGCACCTTATCTAAAAACAACCTTTAAGGCTTTGCATTTTTCTCTATCAAGTGCTTTTCATTAATTAAGAATACAACAGGGCCTTATGATCTCTATACCTCAGTCAACAGTATAACTCTAAAGATATAATTATAGAAAACTGACTACAAAAGACTTCCTATTCTCTTCTGTACTGTAGGAGTCTATCCTAGATGCACAAACTTTAAAGGCTTAAGGCAAATGGGATAGAAATTAAGATTATTATGGACAAGATCTGTATCAGAAGACTTACCAATACAACCTCTCTGCTCTCTAGTCCTGTAGTAATCTAATACTACCAGGGTTTCTGAGGGGTCATCCATCCCACCCTGTGTACACAGACTAAGCTTCAAGAGCACTATGCTCGACACTTTATTCTCTCTAGGGGCCTGATAACCCATTCCCAGACCACTCTTACCCTCTCTAGCCTAAAGGAAGTAATTTTAAAGTATTCGTACATAGGCAATTAAATTTTTCTGGCTGAGGATGCCTTTAAAATCTCAGAAAAATGACAATGAGCCATGTGGTTGGTCCAAGCAATTAGACACTCACCTTCTTGATAGGGACCTTGCCAACCACAAGAGAAGGGGTCTGCCAAAGTCCCTCATTCACAATGTCTTGGCTAGCCCTCTTTGCTTCCAGTACTTCTTTCTGGTTCAGAGAATTTCTGGGCAAAGCAAAACAGAATAGAAAGTATAGAATAATCCTGAAAAGATGCTGGCACCTAAGCAGAAAGACCAAGAAGCAAGAGAAGCTCTTGTCACTAGGAAGGATGACCTCACAGCAAAGTTAGTGAACAGACTACATGATAAAGTACACTTTAGGGACCTAGCTTTCATAGAGTGGTATAGTCAAAGTAATTACATAAGCACAATGTCATCTTCAACCATTCACTCTCCCTTACTCCACATCCACATAACTGATTTCCAAAACTTACTAGTTCTACTAGTAATTTACATCTGTCTCCCTTCTCTTTTCACAGAGCTAATGCAAGTATTTGTCACCTCTAGATCAGACCACTGCAATAGTATTCTGATTTTCCTGACTTAAGTCACTCAGTACTCAATCCAATCTCACTGCAGGGGCCAAAGCGATTTCCCTAAAGTTTCCTATTCATATTACTCTCCTCAATTAACTCTAGTGGCTCTCTATTGATCTAGGATCAAAGATTTCATATATACTGAGTCATTTTAAAATTTGTACCTTTTATGTAAGTTATATAATGTAGGTAATTATCAGCATAGTAGTAAATGTATATAATTATACATACTGACAGTCGCTAGCTCAAAATTTTTTTAATGATCCAGATATATGATAAAAAATGTTTGGTGATCACTAGTCTACTGGGAAATGGTTTAAACTAGAAAGGACTTGGTTTAGTCCTATCTTTTTGATATTGTCAGGCAGCCCTGAAGAGCTAATACATTTATTTCACTGATCCAGTTTCAAAAACCAGACATTCTGCTTAAAAATTAATTATATGACCTCAGGATTAGGAATGAGAAAAAATGAAATTAAATATCTTCTCTAAAAACGATAGAAAAGACAGAAGATAAAGACCCAGGGTCCTTGGTAAGAATGTAAAAAAGCATTTAAGTCTCTAAACACAATATGACAGATAAAATATCTAGTTAAATAAAATATTCAATATTCTGAGCTCTGTATTTATTTCATTTTCAAAAACAAATACTGCTTATAATAAAAAATACAAAATACCTGGCAATGACATTTTCTTGTACTGGCTTCTCTCTGGACCTAAAGAATTTGTTTCCTTCTTTCAACAAGTATTGCTATAATTTACAAGATGACAGAAAGAAAAATGAATTTATTTACTGCAATTTTTTACAATAGTATCCACAATAAACAACTATGTTACTGTTCTAAGACTAAAAAGAAAACCACACAGAGATGAAAGAATCCTACACTTAGAATTTAAAGAGCACAAGCATCTTAGAATTACATAATGTTAGCCAATGGACAGAAACTTTTACCCAATACAATCCCTTCATTTTACAGATGAAGAAACAAGTCTAGGGAAAGGAAGGGACTTGCTTTACACAGAAATAATGACAGAAATTAGGACTACAGTAAGATCTCTTGACTCTGAGCCAGAGTTCACCTTGCTAACCTGTCTTTGGCCTCAATAAAAATAGCACACATTCTATATAGCACTTTAAGATTTACAAAAGCTTTCCTCACAAAATCCATGTTAAGTACAAGTAATACCATTTCCATTTTTACAGAGGCTCAAAGTGGTTGTGTCTCACTCAAGGTTACATAAGTAGGAAGATTTCAAAGCTATGACTTGAACCTTATTCTGCTGATTCCAGCTTCACTGATCTTTCTCGTTAGAATGACCATTATCTATGGGAAAATAATCTGATACTAAATAAATAAACCAGGAAATAGTATAATAGGAAGCAACTTCAAAAGACTCAAAGTAAAATCTAACTAAAAACAAGCTCCTCCTAGTTTAAGTATTAAAATCATCTAAATTAAGTCTGGAAATTCTAATCAAAGAATGACTAGCACTATAGGAAGAAAAACTAATTTCCAAATTTCAGATTACACTTAACTGTTATAAAATTCATATGAAAATACCTACCAAAATACAAGTGGACAACTACTGGGAGACTGATGAGCAAAAAAAACAACATTATCTTATGTACAATGTAGTGCCTAGAAACTGTAAGCCTGCAAGTTAAAGTTAAATGTTACTATGAAATTAAGACATTCATACCTGGTCCTCCCCCCATATTTCCTGAATCTCTGAGTTGGATTCCTTCATTCGTGGTTTCTTTGCATTCTCTAGTTCCATCTCCTGAGGATTCCCTCTTTTTCTTTAAAGAAAAATTAAATGTGATTTACAAAAAAGAAACTGCAGATACAACATAAGAATGGTTCTGTTGGCTGGAAGCAGCACACATATATAAGTATACGGAAAGACACAAATATTTCTCTCCCATTTTGTTCTCACTTAATAACCATAACTGATATAACGTATTCTAGAAATTACTGTTCATTCATACATATAACAGAAGGTCTATAAAGTTCATAGCATTTAAATCTACTGTTATGACAAGGATGAAATCAATTATATCAATGTCTACAATCATCTCAAACTGGATGTCCTGTTAAGAACATCTTACCTCTCTCCTCTAAACCATCCCCTTTCTAACTTCCTCATTATTAATGAAGGTACCACCACTCACCTAGCTATCCAGGCTTGAAAATTAGGTACCATCCCTGACTTCTCACTCTCTCTCATCCCCATCTTAAATCTGTTATCATGTCCTGTAGATTTTACCTTCTTATGGCCCTAGCAGATGCCCCCTCTCTCCTCTGACCCCACTGCCAGCCTAGAGCAGGCCCTCATCACCTTATACCTGGATTATTGCAAGAGCCTGCTGGTTAGCATCCCAAAAGTCTCTTTCACTACAGTCCATCTTCCATTTAACTATCAAAGTGATTTTCTTAAAGTATGTCGACTACCTCTCTCACCCCACCCCACTCCCTACCTCAACAGACTCTGATGGTTTCCTATTTATCACCTCTAGGATTAAATATAAAATCCTGTTTAGCATTCAAAGTCTTTTATAACCCGTCAATCCCAAATGCCTACTTTTCTATTTTGCTAATGCCCACATACTCTGTAAAGCAGTGACACTGGCCTCCTTGCTATTCCTTAAGCAAGGCACTCCATCTCCCAACTCTGAACATTTTCACTGGCTGTCTCCATGCCCGAAATTCTCTCCCAGTTCATCTTTGATTCCTGGCTTTCTTTAAATCTCAACTAAAATCCCACTGTCACCAAGAAGCCTTTCCAAATCCCCTTAATGCTAGTGCTTTCCTTTTATTAACTTTCTACAATTTAGCCTTTATACACACATACACACACGTATGCATACAGATATTATATATCTTGTTCCTACATCGTCTCTCCTGTTAGACTGTAAGCTTAAGAAGAGCAACTATATTTGTCCTTCTTTGCCTACCCCCACCACTTAACACATGTCTGGCACATAGCAGGTACTTAATAAAAGCTTATTATCAATCTGTGATTCCTGCTACAAACTCTTCTCTTCCATACCTAGGACTGTTTGAAATCCTTCATTTCCTTGAAGGTCCAGTGGAGATGCCCTTCTTCCATGAAGATTACCTTAATGCTCTTAGAAAGAACTCTCTTTTCTCCTGAACTCTAATGCCTCTAAATTCACCTCTCCTATGCACCTGTCCCTACCAATGACTGCAAGGATATCATGATGCTTTAAAGACTGCAAAATGTTATTCATTCATTTTTTCATTTAGGCTTCACAACAACCCTGCTAGATATCATTATTCCTATTTTACAGATAAGGAAACCAAGGCTCAGAAATTAAAAGACATGCCTATGGTTAAACAGCTAGTATTTTTCAGAGCCAGGGTTTGAACATGTCTTCCTGACTTCAAATCCAGCACTTACTCTACCATCCACATCAGTTTGTCTAAAGGCAAAAGTTGTCATTTCTTTCATTTTTAATTCCCAACACCCAGTTCAAGACAAAGCAAACATCTTAATACATTTACTGAAACGGAATAAAAATCAGAGCAATCCACAAAACCAGAATGCCTCACTTTAAAAAAACAAAACAAAACTAATACCTTACGTGAATACCCTTGTGATTTCCTGAAGCCTCTTTCAAATCAGGGTTTTTATAGTCTTCCATGATTTTTACAACTTGTCTCTTCTTTATCCGTAATTATTCACAACTGTAAAAAATTAATTACATTATGTAAGATTATGTATACGTGAAATTCAACTCTTGGCTTTTTCGAGGGCCATTCCTTGTAAAAATACAATGCAGCATATGTTATCTATGTGGAATAGCTAATTTTACAAAACATTAAGAATCCATCAACAGAAAACCTACCAAGATAACAGGAAAGACATTAAGCTTAAATATCTTCTTAAATTACCAATGGCCCAATGCTCCATTTTTCCTGAGCTTTGGGTGCTGATAATCTGTGAATTTCATTTATACCTGATTGCCATTACCATATAATTAGTTTCTCTAAAAAGGACAAGTTTCAAGAACAAGTCACTAAGAATTCTCCAAAGATGTATAGGTTGCTATTACCAGATTATTCACTACTATGATTAAGTGAATATTTCAGATGCAGATGCTAGTAAAAACAAACCAAAAAAAAAAAAAGCTTGCTAGATCCCTTTAATAAAATGCAGCAAAGAGGAGAATGAAGGTTTTCAGTGATGGAGAGCTACGGCTCTAGCAATACCAGATAAAAGTGGGAAAACATCCCAAACACAAACCTTTAGTCCCCGAAAGCAAGGAGAGGTCACTGATAGCATGCTTTCAAGTAAGTGAACAACAAAACCAGAGTCAGGGGAGAGCAAAAGGTCAGAAAAGCCCATTTCAGGGCAGGCATTGTGGACTAGCACTATATGGGGAATGGCCTAAAATAAGTGGCACAGTTTCTGAGGGTTTCATGGAAAAGTGAGCAAAAACAATGGATGCAGCACCATAAAGAAATTGGTGGAGTGAACCGGAGGTTCTAAGACAGAAGACACACCTGAAAAAAAAAAATTCAAGTTCAGAAAGAAGGCCGAGTTAGGGCAGCAAAAAGGGAAGAGTTTGAAGTTCGAGCTTAAAAGCAAAAGTCTTGGGGGGGAAAAAGGAAGCAGAAGAAAAAACATTATGAAGCAATGAGCTGATCAAGAAGCTGCAATGGCCAGGTAGTGAGATGAAGACGGAAAGGGAGGAGAGAAGGTGGAAGAGGGGCCAGAGTAGGGGATGGAGCAGAAGGTGGGTGAGAAAGGTGCAGCGGGAAAGGGGGAACTGGAAGTGAAGACAACATGGAAGAAAAGGGGAAAGGTAGGAGAGAAGAGGGCAAAGGACAGAGGGAGAAGAGGGATAATATAGGGAGAATGGGGATCAGAAGGAAGGGGGAAAACAGGAAGAAGGACAAGAGACGGTGGAGAGGAGAAGGGGGAGAGGAGGAGGAGGAAAGGAAGGGGAAGGGGAAGGGGCGGAAGAACAGGAAAACGGGTGCGAGGGAAAGAGAAGGTGGAGAACTGGGTTGGGAGGGAAGAAGAGGAAGGGAGAGGCAGAGGAAGGAAGGAAGGGAGGGAGGAGGAAAGGCCATGAGAAGAGGAGAGCAGGTGGGAGGGAAAGAGGTGGGAAAGAGAAGAAGGAAAGAGCTCCAAAGAGAAGAGGAACAAGGGAGGGAAGGGAGGAGGTATAAAGGAGAAAGAGAACACGGAAGAAGAGGGGAGGAAGGGGAGAGACACCATGCAAGGCTGTGATCGGAGGCCGAGGGCTCCTTCGAGGGAGGGGGGTGCAGGGTTCTCTGTCCTGGGACTGAGGCCGCACACACTCTGCTCTCACTCTCACCTCCTCCCTGCCAGACTGCGAGGAGCTGTCCCTCACCCGGTTCCCCGTGGCCCGGGACTGAAGTGAGGAAAGCGCCGTCCTGGTCACCCACAACCTACGACCAAAAGGACGACAATGGCGACAACAACGATCCCGCCTCGTCCTTTCAGAGAGCGGTCCACCGAGCGTCCGCGGGACGGCCCCCTGCGCATGCGTCCCGAGCTGCTTCCGGTCTGCCAGCCAGCCATGTGCATGGCCACGTGGCTCCTCTGAAGGCCCTGGCGCTGCCTTCCCAGGGCAGCCCGGGGGGATGATAGGGGTGGGGTTTGGGGGAGGCGCCTCAGGGGAGCAGGTGTAGGGGCAGGGCCTGGGGGTGGGAGGATGGTATTAGTGAGTGCGCAGCCCACAAAGCCAAGGCCGGTCTCGGGCCGCGTTATGAGAAGCCTCGCTCTTTGATTAAAGCATCCATCCTGTTGTCCTCTGCCCTGGTCAGACAGTCCGGAATATTCTGTGCAGTTCTGGCCACTGCAGATTAGGAAGGAAGGACGTTGCGGAGCTGCCGGGCTGCTGGGGAAGGACGTCAGGGTCAGTTAAAAGAAGTGGCCGTACTGGAGAGGCGTCGTGGTGTAGCAGGTAGAGCCGCGGACTCTGGGTCTGGGAGCTCAGGTTTGAGTCCTGACTCAGAAATGCGTTAGTTGTCAAGGCTCTGACGGCGTCAATGTCTTCATTTCCTTTCGGGGCCTCTGGTTCTTCATCTGTGAAGGAGAAGAAGAGAGTAGGGTAGAAAGCCTTCAGTGACCCCTTCCAGCACTGAATGTCTCCCTATGTCTGACCTGGAGAATAAAGGAATAGCCCCTACCTACCCAACCCCATCAGAACTTAGTAACTGTATTTAAGTATTTGAAGGATTGTTAAGGAAGGGGTTCAGATTTGTTCTGTTTGTCCTTGAAGGACAAATAGGAGGAGCGATGGATGGAAGTAACAAGAAGGCAGATTTAGGTTTGCTCTAAAGAGAACTTTCCTTCAAGAAAGAGAATGGCACTGTGCTGGGAGATGATGGATTCCCTTTCATGGAGGTCTTCCAGTAAAGGCTAGATGACCCACCCTCTGTTGAATATGTCTTAGAGGACCTCCTTGGCCAGCTACAGATTGGACCGCCTTCTGGGGCTCTGTGTTTTGGAGATCTGGGAGATGAAAGGTCTAAAATAAACTTGGAGAGTGACTAAATGTAGGGATGAAAAATAATAACAGGTAACATTGACATAGCACTTCATGGTTTGCATGACTCTTTACAATTATTATCTTACTTTATCCTCACAACAATCCTGAGAGGTACCTGCTGTTACTATTCCCATTTTAAAAGGAGGAAACTGAGGCTGACAGAGGTTAAGTGACTTGCCCAAGATCACACAGTTAGGGTTTGTAGCTGGATTTCAACTCAAGCTTTCCTAATTCTAGGTCCAAATACCCCAAATACCTCTAAAACAAAAATCAGAACAGGAGCTGGAGCTGTTTTCTCTCTCTGTCCAGGCTGCCATGTAGCTGTGATCCTATTTCTTTATTCCTGATTTTAGGTGCATGAGTATCAGAAACAAGACAGGTAAAGTCATTGACTAGGGAGCTTTGAAAAGTCAAAAGACTTATGGGATAGATCCCGTAGCTGTAGCTATTGGAGTCTACCTTCGAAGCTTCAGCAACCAAACAGCCCTGAAGAGTGACATGTTTCACCAAGCCCAGCAGTGATTTGACCAGATGAGGAAACTGAGGCTGAGAAAAATTTAGTGATTTACCAGAAGAGATGAGGGATTGGAAATAAATTTCTAGATATTTTATCTAAACTTTGTTTTTCCCCTAGTGTCCATCAGTCACTGAATGTGACTTACTAGATATTTAAATTGAGTTTCATTGTCTACATTTGGTATGTTCCCCAGGGCCCATCTCATTACTCTATAGATAGTAGGTACTTCTGCTGAAACTGAATTGCCTCTGTCCTCAAGGAGGACAGTCTCCTTGGGGAGAAGATAAACTTAAAAAATAATACTAGGTAGCCCATGAATCAATGTCCAATGAAAGACGGTCATTGTAGTTGTCAAAGAGCTCAACATAAGGGAAAGGTCATGGTTGAGAGACAGGTAGTGGTCAGGGAGAGCTTCCTGAATTAAGTCTGACTTCACATGGCTTTGAAATGTGATTAGGATGCATAGAGGCATAGAGGCAGGGAGCTCTGTAGTGAGGGGGCCTCCTAGCTGAAGCATTGTTTTTGGGGGAGCATGGGTGATAAACCTAGAAAAGCAGGTTGGAGTTGCAACATGGAGTATGTATGCCCACTTAGCTCTTTAGGCCTGTGTTTCCTCACCTGTCAAATGAGGGGATGGAAGGTAAGGTGGTAGAGTGGAAAGGGTACTGGATTTGTAGTCAGAAGGCCGTAGTTCAAATCCTGACTTTGATACTACCTGAGTGACTTTGGGTAAATCACTTAATTTGGGACTCAGTTTCCTCAATCATAAAAAGAAGGGGCGTGATTAGATAACTTTAAGGTTCCTTGCCTCTATGACTTTATAACTAAATGATGTATACATAAGGTCTCTTCTAGCTCTCAGCTCTAGAAGCCTATTATTTATATACGTTCTGGACTCTGTATTTGAGGTAATTAAACGAGTCATCCCCTTGCTTTCTTACCCCAGGGCCCATAAATCACTTGCTGTTTTTGTGACTAATGGTCAGAGAAAAGCCTTTTTATCTATAGCTGGGCCCCACACTCTGTGCTGGGTGTGTGCCCTGCACAGCCTGTGCATAAAGACAGGCGTTTAATCTCTGATTTTCCTTGCGTCTGCTTGAGCCCCGCATCGATGTCGAAGTCATTTCCTTCAGAGTGCCTCCAGAGCGGTAAGCAAAAACACACACCCACGAAGGTGGCATCTATCATGTGCTACTTAAAAAGCACCATTGTCAGCAGCTGAGACACTAGCACATGGCTCAGTTGTGCTGAGATTAAAAATTAGTCATACGTGGAAAATAGAAGCAGGTTTTAGTGGAAGAGGAGGCTTTGCCGTCCCTGAATAATGGTCCTTCCTTGGCTTGGTAAATAAATGATATCTATTTGCTGGTGATGGGATATGTCTAAGTAGTGCTCGGATTTGGAGCAATAACCCTTACTGCGGCTGACAGTTTGGTCAGGCAGGTGTGGAAAAATAAAAGCCCTTGCAAATGTTGCCAGAAAGAATCTAGTCCTAGTAGAGAAAAGATGGCCTGAAGGGATGGGGAGAATTCTGATGGGCAGCTTGGTTCAGCCACTTGAAATCACTCAAATTCTTTTTATAACCCAGTAGGGCAGCAGCATTGCAGAGTAAATAGACTTAGGTCCAAATGCCCCCTCTGGTACTTACCAGCTGCTTGATTCCTGGCTTAGCCTCAGCTTCCTCATCTGTGAAATGGGGGTAATAGTAGCACTTACCTTACCAGGCTGTCATGAGGTTCCAAGAAGATGATGCATGGTGCTTTGCAAACCCTACATGTCAGCGCATATGACTTAGAGAATGCTTCTCCCTTCTCTGTTGACCTCTTCTGACCCAAGAGTGGAATGGGCTGCTCCAGGAGGGGGCAGGTTCCCTCTCATGAAAGGCCTTCCAGCAAATGCTGAGTGATCCCATATTGTGTAGGGTTCATATTGAGGTTCTTCTTCAGGCATGGGCTGGGCCTTTTCATGGACCCTTTCACCTCTAAGATTCTAGGATTCTTTGATCTGTGACATTTTGTCGTGATAGAGAAGAAACCCTGGCTTCTGAATAAGGAAACCCAATTGTGGAACACATTCCTGGAATGATCCTACCAAGCTGGGTAGGCTTCTTGAATATGAGCCCAGTGATAGGCTCTGTCTGACATTCAAAGACCAAAGGTTGGCGATCAATTTCTTTGACTCACAACATCATTGGCTCATAGATATCACCAGGGGGTATCAAGACCCCCTAGCAGGGCCTTGAGGGGTTGCAATCAGCCTCAGTGGGAGGAATGGACCCCACATGGATAAAACCACAGGTCTTTGTGTATTGTCTCTGTTGTCACCATGACAGAGGGTGCACTGAGTTTGGAGTCAGAGGCAGTGGACAGTGTGGTACCATGGAAAGTACAATGGCTCTGGAAGACCTAGGTTCAAATACCACCACTGATGCTACGTGAGTGACCTGGCACAGGTCATTTAACCTCCATGGGCATCAGTTCCTTCATCTGTAAAATGAGAAGGATGGCCTAGAAGGCCTCTGAAGTCTCTTCCAGCTCCAAATCTGTAACGCAATGACCTGAGTTTCTATCATGGCTCTGCTATTTACTTGAATAACCTTAGGCAAGTTGCTTAACTAGCCTCAACTTTCTCATCTGTTAGTGTACTCTATCTCAAGTGTTTCTAATATCCTTAAATAATCATAAATAATGCCACTTCTGACCTTTGTTACCTGAGTGACCTTAGGCAAGTCAGTTACCCTGGGCAGTTAGATATTGTAGTCATTAGAGTTCTGGACTTGGAATCAGGAAGACCTGAGTTCAGATCCAGCCCCAGATACTGACAGTATCACTGTGGGCAAGTCATTTAACCTCTCTCAGTTTCTCCCTTTGCAAGAGGGGGATAACAATGGCATTTACCTCACAGGTTTGTCATATGGATCAAATAAGATGACGTATGTAAAATGTTTTGCAATTCTTTAAAACAGCATATAAATGTTAGCTAGTAAGAGTAGTAGCAATAATATTATGATATGGCTCCTGTCCTGAAGGACCTCACAGTCTGGAAAGGGAAATTATAGACAGGTGAAATGTATTTCATTCACTTCTCACCAGCTGCACAGATTAGAATGCACTCCAACTTGTGCCCAGGAAGCCTCTTTACTAGGAAACCCATCATCCTGTACCTCTGAATCACTTTGGTAGTCACACCTCTTCAATACATTTAGCACTTTCTGATTGGATGGGTCAGAGGCTTCTTTTAAAGATGGCTCACAGAAGAACCAGTTCCTCATTTCCCTCCAGTGGCACTCCTTGGATTGTTTTCCACCATCCCTCTGCCCTCCCCCTTGCTGGGTGTCTTCTTCCTCTCAACACCGGCTTCTCCCTCTTTTTAGCTTTCTTTGGTGTGTTGTCTTCCTGCCCTAGATTGTAAGCTCCTTGAGGGCAGGGACTGGCTTTTTTGTGTCTTCAGCGCTCTGCACAATGCCTGGCACTTAAGAGGTGCTTAACTTTTTATGGGCTAATAAACTGATGGAAATGTCTGATAACAATATAGATTTTAATACCAATTCAAGATGAGTAGAAAAATGTCATGCAGCAGCATCTGATTAATTGCCAAATCAACTATATAGACTCAAAGTGTTCAGGGTAAGAAAGGCTGTTTACCGGTGGAATCCTGGCTCTGCTGTTCCCTTTCTGTGTAACCTTGGGGAAAATGCTTACCCTCTCTGAGAATTAGTTTACTTATCTGTCAAATGAGGGAAGTAACCCAGGTCATATCTCAGGTCCCTTCCAGTTCTAATTTTCTGTGATTCAAAGGGAGGCCGTGACCTATCTCTTACTGACCCCAACACCACGCTCTCTCTTCTATCACTGTGCACTACTCTGGTCTACCAAAATATAAGTGATTCATATCAAATAATTTCCTGATAATGTTGTACTTGGCCTCACCTGGCTCCCTTTATCCTTTCCCTTCCCCCCATTCTGCCCTAGCCAGCCATCTTCTTCCTGTTTCATCAAGGAAGTTGGCTGTAGGGCCTCCCAAGGCTTCCCTGTGCGGGAGACTTAAAATGTGTACTAGCCAATCCCTCCTGCAAACCTCTTATTACGCAATCCCTGAACATTGAGAGTTGGGGGGACCCTACGTATATATCAGTGATCTCCCCTTGGTCAGGCCTGTTTGATTTGGGCAAGATAAGATGTAGCCCCGAACAGCACGCACTAAATAAAATCCACTTCCAAAATATGCACTTGGGGTCTCACTCGCTTCAATAAGAGGGAGCAACAATAAGAGGGAGCAGTCACCCATAAGTCCTGACTTCACTATTTTCTCTATGGCTGTTCCTAGTGTTATATTCACTGTAGGTATGGGACAAATATTTAGTGCAGGAAAAGTAGTTTAATGGGAAACACCCCACTCTGCAAGCATCCAAGCAGCCTGGATTGCTGGTTAGGGGACATGAGTTCTAGTCCCTGCACAACGCTAATGACTTACAGATCTCGTGTAAATCCCTTCACTCGTTTCTCTGGGCCAGCCTTTCCTCAGCCTTAAAATGAGAGAGCCAGACTAGACTTATCGATAACTTAGGTTCCACCCAGGTCTAGCATTCTGTGACCCTAACAATCAACAAACATTTATGAAGTACCTACTGTGTATCAAGCACTATGCTAAGCACCAGGGATTAAAAAAAAAAGGCAAAAAAAAAGTCCCTGTCCTCAAGAAGCTCCCAGTCTAATGGACCTTGTGCTTGGTGGATGTGGTCTTCAAGTATCTGTAGGGCTGCCAAGGAAAAGTAGACTCAGGCTTGTTTTGGTTGGCCCCAGAAAGTAGAATGAGGAACAATGAATAGGAAGATTTAAGAGCAATGTAAGGAAAAGCTTGTCATTATGGCTTTCCCAAAGTGGAAAAAGTTGCCTTGATAAGTGGTAATAACAATATTAGCTACCAAGTGTATAGTATTGTAAAGTTTGAAAAGCAATTTAAGATTTTCTCATTTGATCCTCTTAACAACCCTGCTATTTTTAACTTTATTTTACAGAGAGGGAAACTGAGGCATCCCAAGGTTTAAATGACTAGCCCAGGGTGACAAAGCTGTGTCTGAGGCTGGATTTGAACTCAGGTCTCCATGATTCCACATCAGGTACAGTATACATTGTACCCCCTAACTACTTTTAAAAGTGAACAAGGACAACTTCTTGTCAGGGATGTCATAAAAGGAATTCCTTCTTCAGGTGACTTATGGGGAGGCTGGGTGGTGCAGTGAATAGAGCACAGTGGCCCTGGAGTCAGGAGGACCTGAGTTCAAATCCAACCTCAGACACTTATTAGCCGTGTGACCTTGGGTAAGTCACTTAATCCCTACTGCCCTGCCTTCCCCCTCTAAAAAAAGCAAAAAAATTGAAAATTAAAAGGGTGGCTTAAGAAGACCTTCACTGAGGCAATGCAGCCTCACCCCTGAAGAATTGTTGAAAAGTGAGGCTGAAACTTAAAAGCTGTTAGTTTGTCAGGACAACCCTGCTTTCCCATCTTTTGCCTGCTAAGTGATAGACCTCAGAACAGAGACCTCAGGGTGCAGAATTAAGGAGGCTGCTGTCATAAATAGGATACGGGTCCCTGCCTTTTCTAAAAGGCTATAGCAGGACTCTAGACACAGATTTCGGCTGAGCCTCAAGATTGAAACTAAAGATGGTTGCTGAGCCATCCCGTGAGGCTGACTTGAGACACGCAGAAAATGCACAGAACTAAAGAAAGGGGAAGCCAGGAGGGACTGGGACAGGAACAGAAGCAGCCACCACCAGGAGCTCAGCCAGGGCTCTGGGAACAGTGTTGTTGAACTGCTGCAGAAGCGATACTGCTGGCTGCCCCTCTCTGCACTCCTGCCATGGGAGTAATTCTGTATCTCCCTTTCCCTTTGTTCTCCTCTTTCATGGAAGCCTGAAATCTTCACCTCTGGACACAAAGAAGAGCGTTCAAGTTTTTGTTAGCTTGGGCGTACTTATTAGAAATGTAAGAAGAGGAAGCAAGTGCAAGGCAGAGGTCATGGTTGTATGGTGGGTGGAGAAAGGAGAGAGGGAGAGTTTCCTTACCTATCAAATGAGGGGTTGAGAGCTAAGGTGGTACAATGGAAAGAGTGTTGCATTTCTTGTTGGGCGGCCTGAGTTCAAATCCTAACTCTATCACTTACTAGGAGGGAAGGAGAAAGGACAATAAAAAGAGAGAGGCATTTTTAAAAACCATTTCTGGCTGGGAGCTCAGAGCTTAAAAGTAGAGAAAAATTTAAATCCTTTTGTTTCAAATTCCCAGAGTAAAGAAAGAACATTTATATAGGGAAACCCATCTAGGTAATGAATCAGTAGTAGGATGGGGCAGAGCAAATAGAGGTTGAATAAGCCTGTTCAACTCCCACCCAGCTACTGCTACGGCTTTATTTATGTCCACACATACATATACTTGTTAGTGTTATACCCATATGTATGTGAGTAGCTAGGGTGGCACTGTGGATAGTGTGTTGGACTAGGCTTTCTGAGTTCAAATCCAGCCTTAGACATTTTCTAGCTGTGTGACCCTGGATAAGTCACTTAACCCTGTTTGCCTTAGCTTCCTCATCTGTAAAATGAGTTAGAGAAGGAAATGGCAAACCCTTCCAGTATCTCTGCCAAGAAAACCCCGAATAGAGCCACAAAGAATCGGACATGACTGATAAATGACTGAACAGCAACAACACATATGTAGACCGATATGTTACATGTGTTGTTCAGTACACCCTCTATATTCACCTTCTCCAGCGTGCTCCCAGCTATCCTCCATCACTTAACTGGGATTGATGATGTGGTCTTGCAGCAAAAGCTAGGCAAATCTTTTACCAAAGGTGCCTTCCAAATGATGAATAGCTTTCCTACAAACGCAAAATTGTTGATTGTCTTTACAAACAATTCATTTTTTCACATCTCATTGAAACTACCAACCTTTCTTTTCTGGGCAGTTTCCACTGATGATGCATCTACACTTATTACCACCATTGATGAAAGTTTCCTTTAAGTCTTATAGTGTCTGTAACTTCATTCATCACAGTCAGACAGCTCCACCACTGCAGTAGATTATGGTTTTTCTTCCTGCTTTGTGATTTTTTTCAAAGAGTCCTTTGCACCAAGGGGGATCAAGAGACATTGGTTCTAGGTCAGAATCTGCCATTGAATTGTTCTGTGATCTTTGTGACACAAATATGACCCACTTCTCCTCACTGGGACTTAAAGAGTTTCCTCCTCTGTAAAATGATGGGATTAAAAAATTGTCCTGGAAGATAAATATGAAGTATATATGGCAATGGAATGGATATGCAGGGCATGAGTGCAAGGAGTTGAGGATGGCACCAAGGTTTTGAGCCTGGGTGACTGGTGGTAGCGTCCATAAAAATGGATCACCAGCATCTTCCTCAAGCCACTCCAGTCAAAACTAACCTGGACTCTGCCCCTGGGGTCCTGGGTTCTGAGAAGTGAGCTTTTGCCTTATCTGCCTCAGAACTGTGCCTCAAATGTATTTCTGGGACATTTCCAATTCCCCACTTCTCATCCCCATCCCAGCTCTCAGCTCCCTTTTCTGCCTTGTTTTTTCCTATTGGAATGTAAGCTGATTGAGGGTAGACTGGCTTGCTTGTATTCACAGTAGCACTTAGCACAGTCCCTAGTGTCTGGGGAGAGCAAAAACTTCTCAGGCAGTTTTGAATTAACTCCCCCTCCCCAATAGCTATCAATCAGCAACAAGCCCTTTCTGATTTCCCACCTTTGTGGGCCCCTCCTCTGGGGCCAGTGGGAGTCAAGGACAGCCCAGGCTCACTCCTCCTCCCTTGCTTTGGGACCCTTCCCCTCTTTCCCTTGCTGTCAGTCAGCCTCCTTGTTCTTTGTAAACCTGTTTCCAGCCACTGAGTGATAGTGGCGGGCTTCCCTGTGACTTGCCATTGGGGACGATTTTGGTGCCATGATTTAAGTCCACTTCTCAGCCGATGAGAGGGGAGACAGTGGGAAAAGGGGGCTTAACTGTGTTAGGGTATGAATTCTTGTTCTGTCTTTTGTAACTCTCCTCTTCCTCATGATCAGTCATGGGGAAGACTGCCCTCTTCTCCTGGGGAAGAGAATAAACTCCTGTTTCTATCCTAAGACATCTCTGAACTTCTAATTAAAATTTTGGGTGGGGTTTTTAATCCCAAACACTAGCAAGTAGCAAGTACTTAATATTAACTTTTCATTCATTCATTCCATTCTTACCTCCTTCTTCATTCAGAGAGATAGGAGTTTTGGGGGCGGAGAGGTAACACCTTCTATATGCCAAGTACCATGCTAAGCTCTTTTTACAAATATCACCTCATTTGATCCTCACAACAATCTAATAAAGTAGATACTGTTGTTATTATTTTACAATTGAGGAAACCGAGGCAAACAGAGGTTAAGTGATTTGGTCAGGATCACACAGCTATAAAGTATTTGGGGCTGGGTTTGAACTTGGGTCCTCCTAACTCCAGGCCCAGTGCTCTACCCACTGTGATACAAGCTGCCTCTACAGAGAATATTGTATACATTGTCAGATGCAGTCACAGTACCAAGTGTTACTGCTTAATTGTTTTCTTTGTTTTAACAGGGAGAATTGTTCTGGAGTTGGAAGAGTTGGAAGGAAAAGCAATGAATAGGATAGAAGGTAATTATTTCCAACAACAACTGTGTTACAAAAATAAAAGGCATCATTAAAATATAGTAAACTAAATGACTAAAGACTACAAAAGTCTTTTTCAGATCCAATATTCTATGAAATTAAGAACTCAATCCCTTTGTTGGATATGTGAAGGATCCTGAAGTAGTGAGAAGAGCCCTGGATTTGGAGTCAGGAAACTTAGGATCAAGCTCCCATCTGTGTGACCATCAATCAGCAAGTCATGGCTTCTGAGCCTCAGTTAACTCATTGGTAAGATGGTAAGAGTTGTTCTTCCTTTTCCCTACAGTTATGTAAGGAAAAGTTTCCATTAACCTTGTTGTTCAGTTGTGTCCCATTCTTCCTGGCCCATTTGGGATTTTCTTGGCAGATATGAGAGTGGTTTGCCATTTCCTTCTCCAGCTCATTTTAGGGGTGATACTCTACCTGTTTACCTGAAAGTCCTGAACAACATGAATGTAACCCAATACTAGAAGCTCATTGGCATAGGACTGTCTCCATTGGTGGAGACTGATTGCTCAGTGCTCCCAGCCTGCCCAGGGGCGAGGTTGTAAAGAGTAAATGGGCCTACACCTGTGGGCATCTATGAGGGACAGAGTGCTGGCCATGGAGCTCAAATCTGACCACAGACACTAACTAGTTGTGTGACTCTGAGCAAGTCACTTAACCCTGTTTGCCTCAGTTTCCTCATCTGTAAAGTCATCTGCAGAAGGAAATGACAAACCACTCCAGTATGTTTGCCAAGAAAACCCTAAATGGGGTCACATAGAGTCAGATATGAATGAAAATAACTGAACAATAAATTATTTCATCAGTGAGAAGGCTTCCTCAGCCAATGAAGACAAAAGCCCCTTCCTGATAACAGGCAGAAGATATTTTGCTTTCTCTCATTCAAATCACAAGATCCACTGCCTTCTTTTTTGCTCACATGTGTCCTTGGTGATTTCATACACAGATAACTTCTCATATGCAGGTTGTTGTTGGTGCAAATTTTGTGTCCCATAGACTCCCTCCTGACACAAAGGGCCTGGGTACAATTCAGGGACATCTCATGTCTCTGGCTTGTTGACTCTACCCAGATGGAACCTGGAAACTTCAGTATCAGGCAATCCACCAACTGAAAAGAATTTATTAGGCACCTTGCACATACCAGGTGATGCGCTGGAGAGTTAAAGGAAAAGGCCAGGCAGTGCCTGCCCTCAAGTGGCATGTATTCTACTGGACGAAATAACGTGTTCACAAAACATGGTTAATATACAATATATACAAAATAAGTGCAAATAGATTTTGGAATGAGGGGCGCTCCTCCAACATAGGACACCTGAAACCCTTACTGTCAGACTCTCAAGGCTCCATATATGCAGCAGTTTTAGCTACAAGTTAATGGGCACAGAAGGAATTCACATCCAAGCATTTAGTGAGTCAGATGTGTTTTCCCATTTCCCATGGCTGCTGTCCCCTATAGTTCTGCTTCTGTAGCTTTCTTCCTTTGCTGGCTCCTGCAGATCTGCCATTCCCTAACAGATAGCGCCCATTACCTTTCCCAAAGGGACTAGCTCTCTAGCAGCTGGCCCCTACCAAGCATCGGGTCTGCCTTGCATATCAGCTAAATTTGTCTTGAGCTCATAGACACACCTCCAATCTTACCGAATCTCCTTTTGTACCCCTAGGGTCCTATAGCCTCTGCCTTCCTACCTCAAGGATCTCTTAAGTTGCTATGGAAATTCTCCTTTCTTGTACAGCACAAATAAATCACTGATTCCAAATCCAACCCAGTTTATGGTGAATCAATCGGTCCTGTATGTTTCCACTCTCCCCCAGTGACTGGGTAGAGAGTGATCTTAGAGCTGGGAGGAGGGAGACCTCTGCTTTCTACCTGCTTGTCTTTCTCTTCCCTTGGGGCATCTGGGCTGTGTTATTAAAATTACACTGAGGATACTTCAGGAAAGATCTATCTGCAAAGGGGCTAGGGAGGAGTGGAAGCAGGTGTTCTTAGTAAGGCATGCAGCATTACTGAGGGAGAGGGAGATTTTGTAGTCTCCATTACATAATCTATGCAGTACCCAAATAATTATGATATGTGGTAACACATTAGAGAGATTCAAAGCACTCTTTGAGACAAATCCAGATATGGCTTGATGTCTGGTTCCTTGCCCTTCTTGTCACTTATTCACTAGGTTGTGACCTCCTTGGGACCAAGGACTATCTTTTGCCTTTTTTTTTCATATTTCCAGGACTTATCATGGTGCCTGGCACATTATTGTTGTTATTCCGTCATCTGAGTCATATCCAACTCTTCAGGACCTCATTTGGAGTTTTTGTGGCAAAGATACTGCAGTGGTTTGCCATTGCCTTCTCCAGCTCATTTTACAGATACATACAGTTATTTACAGGTAAATGACTTTCCCAGGGTCACATAGCTAGTGTCTGTGTGACTGACACTAGTCTGAGGCCAGATTTGAATTCAGGAAGGTGAGTCTTCTTGACTTCAGACCCCAGAACTCTATTTACTGTGCCACCTAAAACTTGGTTATTGACTTGACTGACTGACTGAGCATATTCCTCTGGACAAGCCCATCAGTGCTTTAACATTCCCATGGATGGGTGATCTTGTCAACTTAAATATTCCCAATGTGATTAGCATATCCCACCCATGCTTCTCCATTGTTCCAGATCCTTTTATATGTCCTTTCTAAAACATGTTGCCCAGATCTCAGTCTCCTCATCTGTGACATGGGTGCAGTGATCATACCTGCTCTTCTTACCTCACAGGGATATTGTGAGGATCAAAAGAAGCAATGAATATGAAAGCCCTGTATGTAGGAAGGTCTTATTCCCAAAGGAATTCTTTTTTAAAGATATCTTTTGGGGGGTGGCTAGGTAGCACAATGAATAGAGCAGTGGCCCTGGAGTCAGTAGGACCTGAGTTCAAATCTAGTCTCAGACACTTAACACTAGCCGTGTGACCTTGGGCAAGTCACAACCCTAATTGCCCTGCATTCCCCCCTCCAAAAAGCAAATAAATAAATATCTTTTGTTTTCACCCAAATCACCCAAATCCTCCTATCTCCCCTTTTTCTTTCAAACAATTTTTTTAATTAAAAAAAAATTAGGAACAAGAGAAAAATGTGTCACAGTGAATAGAGTGATGGACCTAGAGTCAGGGAGGCTTCACTTAAAATCCAGCCTCAGGCACCTACTAGCTCTATTACCTTAGGCAATCTCTGTCTACAGGTTTCTCCATCTGCAAAATGGGGATAATAACAGCACCTACCTCTCAGGGTTGTTGTTTTTAGGATAAAATGGGATATTTGTAAAGCTTTTTGCAAACCTTAATGCATTATATAAATGCTAGCCATTATTATCAAACTATCTCCCACCTTCCTCCCCACGTGGCCAAATCTGACGTTCATATGCAATATTGCACTCCATCTCTGCAGAGGAGGGAAGCCTGTCTTTTCACATCTCTTCTTCCCAAAAGAATTGTGATCTTTCGTAGGAGGGTGACAAGGATGGGGAAAGACCTCAAGACCTCAGGAAGAAACTGCAGGTGTTTAGCCTCGGTAAAAGATAACAAAGGGCAAGCCTGAAGCAGCTTTTCTAAAGAATCTGAAGGGCTTTCATAAGGAAAGGGGGATTCTGCTTCTTCTGCCTAAATCCAGGCAGCAGAACAAAGAGTGAGGAAAGATAAAAGTCAGATTAGGTTCAGGACAAGGGAAAGCTTCCTAACACTCAGGGCTGTCTTACTGAACTTTCATTGGAGGTTGTGAATTTCCTCATTTCAAGACTTCAAGTGAAGACTGAATGATCCCTTTTCAGGAATGCAGTAGAAAGATTCTTATCCAGGTGTGTATTGAACCAGTCTCTTTCAGTTCTGAGATGATGTGATTCTGGTTTTGCAAAGTTAAAGTGCCAGTATTTCTGAAACCTTTTCTACATTTGAATCCACAGTCCTGGTCTACTCACAAATGCTGGCACCAGAGGGCTGAATGCCAACAGTGAGTGGATTAGCCGATGAGAGCTCAGTCCTGGGCCCACCTGCATTTGATGAGCCTGCTTATCTGGAAATGCTTGATGATGTGGAAAGAAGGGGCCCAGCTCTTCACAAATTCAACGTTACTCTTTCCTATCCTAATGGGAATGACTGTTGGAGATGGAACAGATGAGGCTACTGCCTCGTGAGGTATAGAAAGGTCCAGGGACAAGCAGCCATGCTGAAGTTTGCCATCAGCAAAGCCCTAGGAAGAACCTTACTATTAGAGGAAAGTGCACATCAGAGTCATAGGAGACTGGTCATGAGAAAAGGCAAAATGAATCTGACTGCCTACATGCTTGGATGTGAATTCCATTAACTTGTAGCTTAAACTATGATATGTTTGGAGCCTGGTGAACCTGGTCTCTTCCTCCCTCAGTTCTGGGCCCAGTCCTTTATCCATCCACAACACTTGTCCAAGATAACAGCAACAATGATAGTAATAACCTGCCTGTATGGAGTCCTTTATACCCATGTGGTATCTCTTCAGCAGTAATGTTTGGGGCAATCAGACCTTTGCCTCGACTTTGAAGGCCTGCGGGGCACTCATATTCCTTTAGTTTCTCAGCATAACACTCCTCTGTCCACATCCAGAGAGAGATTTATGGAGTCTGAATGCAGATTGAAGCAAACCACACACTCTCTCTCTCTCTCTCAATCTCTCTCTCTCTCTCTCCCTCTCCCTCCCCCCTTCTTTCTCTCTCCTCTCTCTCTTTCTTTCTCTCCCTCTCTCCCTCCCTCTCTCTCCTTCTCCCCTTCTCTCTCTCTCTCCCTCCCTCCCTCCTTCCCTCTCTCCCTCTCTCTTTTTCTATCTCTCCCTCTCTCTCTTTCTATGTCTCCCTCTCTCTCCCTCCTTCTCTCTCTCTCTCTTTCGCTCTCTCTTTTGTTTTGTTCCTTCTTTCCATTGGTTATAATCCTTCTTTATAACTTGACTAATGTTTAATGTCAAGGTATTTGTAGAACCTATATTGGATTGCATGCCGCCATGGAGGGGAGCAGGAAGGAGAGGGAATGGGAGAAAATTTGGAACTCAAAAGCTTGTG
>CM053594.1:68307281-68331676 GCA_028646575.1 Pseudocheirus occidentalis | reverse complement strand
TTTTTTTTTTGGTTGTATCTGACACTTTGTGATTCCTTTTGGGGTTTTCTTAGCAAAGATACTGGAGTGGTTTGCCATTTCCTTCTCCAGCTCATTTGAAAGATGAGGAAACTGAGGCAAATAGGGTTAAGTGACCTGCCCAGGTCAGACAGCTTGTAAGTGTCCAAGGCCAGATTTGAGCTCATGTCTTTCTGACTCTAGGACTGGCACCCTATCCTCTGTACCATCTAGCAGCACTAGTTTCCAGTTAAATGTAATAGCTATGTTACAACAGCCTTTCAGTTCATTTTCCTGCCTCAAGTCTCTCCCTTCTCCAATCCATCCTCCACTCAGCTGCCAAACTGATTTTCCTAAAGCATAGTTCTGACCATGTCAGATGAACTCCAATGGCTCCCTCTTACCTCCATGATCAAATATAAAGTCCTCTGTTTAGCATTTTAAAAGGTTCTAATAACATGGCCTCCTTTCTACTTTTCCATTCTCTTAAAAAAAAAACAAAACCATGACAACTTTTCTACCTTCCATATTCTCTATAATTTGAGCTAAGCTTCCTGGTTGCAGTTCCACAAAGTGTGACACTCCATTTTCCCATCTCCATGCCTTTGCATTAGCTGTCTGTCCCTCATTCCAGGCATGCCCTGATCCTTCACCTTTGTGTCATAGCCTACCTTCTGCAGGAGGTCTTTCCTAGCCCCCTCAGCTGCCTTCACCTTCCTCTCTCAGATTGCCTTCTATCTGTTACTCTGTCTCTATCTTGTATGTACCTAATTATTTATACTGTCTCCCCCATTGGAATGTAAACTCCTTGAGGGCAGAGAGTGTTCTTGCCTTTCTTTGTATCTCCAGGGCTTATCATAATGCCCCACTTGTAGTAAGGGCTTAATCAATACTTCCTGGCTAACTTACAGAGGATTCATAGTGCCATTTCCTACCACTTTTATCCTAAGTGTTTTGTTCTATTTGTCTGAAGCACAAAAATTGCAATCTACCTTGCAGAGTCTGGGTAATTTGCATTTTAAAAAATCAGCATACAGTGTAAATGAAAGGTAGTCTCAGAGAGCAGACAGGGAGACTGCAGCCCTTTCTATAGAAAAGGCTTCTGCAGAAGGTGGCATTGTAGCTGAGTCTTAAGCGAAGTCTGGAGGGAGAGTAAAGGAAGGAGACCATCCTAGGCATGGGGGACATAGACAGTGAAAATGTTATCGTCTTTGTTGAATATTCAACTATACATTGGGATCCTATGACCTCCTTGGGCATTTGAGGAGGTCAGAGCATTTTAGAACTTAGCACAGGCTGGTAGGTAGGAGATGGAAGTCTGTTATTGGAAAGCTAGATGGAGTTCACAAAAGCAACTAATTCAGAGGGATAGGTAGGAAGTTGTGAACTGAATCTAAGAGCAAAACGGGTGTGGGAAGAGTGTGTAGGCACAGGGTAGAAGGAGCGTGGAAGGGGGAGGAATTGTCTTACTCCAGGAATCAGGACTAGACTGTGTCCTTTTCTAGCAAAGCCACTCCTCCAGCCACGCCCCCACTCCCCTCTGTCAGCTGCATCCCCATATGTGGGCCCCATTGGGGCAGCCAAGTAAGAGGGGCTTTGTGGGAACAGAGGACAAGTCATCACTTTACATTAAGTCATTATGTCTGAATCCAAGAACCTCAAATTCCTCAGCAGCATCTAAGGAAACAGGCAGTTTCTAAAGTCTGATCAAAGTTGAATTAGACTTGTCCTTTGTCTTTCCCTAAAGCATTCCTTCCCAACACAAAGGGGTCATTTTTGTGCGCTCTTGCTTTATGATGGAACTATAGATCCCTGGAACAGAAAGGGATCGTGAAAGCCACCTAGGTCCACCCCCTGATTTTTTGGAGGAGGAAAATGAAGTTCATGGACAGAGCTGTAGCAAGAAATTCTTTTACCCTGTGCCATATTCAGTTGTGTACGTGTCTCTGTATAATTCTATGGGGGCAGGGGTAGAGGTGGGGGGGGAGAGGGTGTTGTGCGTGTGTCTGGAACTGAGGGTAATCTGCCCTAGGGCAGTCTTGCCAGCACATAGGAATGCCTGTATCCCAAAGATTACATTTTGAACTCGAGGCATAGCTGAGTCTCCAGCCCTAGCCCCTAGGAGAATCACACGTTTTAGTCAGAAGTCATTTAGTCCAGGAGGTGGAGGGTACATCTATGGGGGAAGGTGAACCCCAAGAGGGGGATAGAACCAGAAATCCATGAATTATTTGCTTCTGGTTTCTCTGCTATGGACTTTTGCAGTGATAAATGACAGAATAAAAATGGTCAGCTGAGAGTTCAGAGATGATAAGAGCATCCTAGTTGTACTTGAGTTCAAGTTACCTTGCCCAGATGTACCATAAACTCGGGTACTAAAAGAATTGACATATGTTATCACTGAGACAATAGCAGTAATGGTTCAAACACTATGGAACATGAGATGGGGAAGCACAAGTTTGGAGAAGAGCAAATGTTCTGATTTTCTTTTAAAGGAAGAGAATGGGAGTGTGTTAGATTCCTGGGAAAATTTTAGAATGAACCATTAAAGAGATGACCCACAAACATCTAGCAAGGGAAGTGATGATTGCAAAGAAATAGTATGGCGTTGTCCAGAATAGGTCAAGCCAAACTAACCTTTCCTTTTTGGAGAAGAGCTCCAGTAGATGAGGGAAATGCTGTCAGTACAGTTTACCCAAATTTTAAACAAAACTTGGGGTAAAATATATCATATTGTCCTTGTGGAGAAGGTGGAAAAATGTAGGCAATGGTACAGATTCCAAACTGGTTGGATTTAGTTTATGCTGGAAAGACTTACATGTACTGTTGCAAAATGAAATGAGCAGAAGCAGGAAAACATTGTACACAGTAGAATCAACAATGCAATGATTAACTATGATTAACTTAGCTCTTCTCAGAAAAATAATGATGAGACAATTCCAAAGGACTCATGATAGAATATGCTATCCACTTCTAGAGAAAGAACTGATGAAGTCTGAAAACAGATTGGAGAATATTTTCTTCACTTTTTTCATAGTTTTGTCCTTTTGCAAACTAATTGTTTTGCTCTTTCTTCTTTCACAACAGACTAATGTGAAAATAGGTTTTACATGATTGCATACACACACATAAAACTTATATCAAATTTCTTACCATCTTAGGGAGAGTGGAGGATAGGGAGGGAGGGAGAAAAATTAGAACTCAAAATTTAAAAAATGAATGTTAAAAATTGTCTTTATATGTAATTGAAAAACATATTATTAAAAAAGAGCAATTTTTGGTATCAATGTAGCTGAAGGTCTCCTGTGAAAGGCCCCAAGGATCTATACTGTTTGAAATTTTTTCAGTGACTTGGATAGAGACGTAAATTATATGTTCAACAAATTTGCAGAAGATAGAGTTTTGGGAGGGATAGCTAACACACACTACTTGCTATGTAAATAGTAAATACTTAATAAATATTTGTGCATTGTTGACTGTTGGGTGACTGAAGTGAAAATCCTGGACAATCCTAATGGAATAGATAGAGCATTGGGCAGAATCTAATAAGATGAAATTCAATAGAGAGAAATGTAGAGTTGTACACTTAGGTAGAGAAAATTAATTTCATGAGTACAAGATGGAGAAACCATGGGTAAGTGGCAGTTTGTATGAAAAAAGATCTGGACCTTTTAGTAGACTGTAACCTTATATGAGTCAGTAATGTAGAGCCAACAGAGCTACCATGATGTGGCATTGCATTTAGAGATATGTGTCTTCTAGAAATAAGGACAAAATAATCCCACTGTGCACTAGTCAGCACTTTGGTCAGTTCTGGATGCTACAATTTTAAAAGGCTGTTGATAATCTGAAGAGCATTCTGAGGAGGGGCAACCAGGACCTCTAGCTCATGTCAACTGAGGATTTGTTGAAGGCATTGAGGATGTTTATCTTCAAGAAGAGAAGACTCAGAGTGATCTTCAAGTGTCTGAAGTTCTGTCTCATAGAAAGGGAGATTGGTTATTTTTGGTCCCATAGGGTAGAATCAGAAGCAATAGGAGGAAATGGTAAAGAAGCAAATTTAAGCTCTATGGCAGAAGAAAATCTGCCTAACAATGAAAAGTACACAGAAGTCGACTGGGTAAAGAGGTAGTAGTTTCCTCCTCCTTGAAAGTCTTCAAACAGGGGCTGGGTGATCACTTGTCAAGTATGTTATAATTGGGGTTCTTTTCATATATAAGTTGAACTGGATGTTCCCTATGATCTCTTCTAATTCCCAAGTACTGTGATTCTGTGGAATTGTGGGAGAAAAAAGAGTGCCAAAGTAAGGCATTCCTTGACTCATACACACATCAATACACTTGACCAATGCCTCTAGTTCCCTGTCCTAGGTATAGCTCTGCCCATAGATGCCAAGTATTTTACCCAAGATCATATAGTTAACAAGTACCAGATTCAAGTTAGGTCTTATCCTAATAACAACAGCAGAAATTTGCAATAGTGTTTAAGTTTTTTTTTAATTAATAAGCATTTATTTTCTTTCTCTCCTGTTGTCCCCTCCCCATTGAAATAGAAAAAAGAAAACCCTTGTAACAAATATCTATAGTCAAGCAAAACAAATCTCCTTCCTGGTCATGTCTAGAGATATGTATCTCATTCTTGTATGACATCTTTCCTACAACAGTGCTGGGGGTAGAGAGTACAAGTAATAATGTGCCTCATTTTGCAAATAAGTTTTCCCAAGGTCACACAGCTAATAAATATTTGACCTTGGATTTGTACCCATTTCTCCTGACTAGAGCTCCTTGAGAACAGGAACTGTTTGCTTTTTGTTTTTGCCTTCCTTCCTATCCCCAGCACTTAGTACAGTGCTGGCACATAGTAGGCTTGTTGACTTGACTTGATTCCAAATCCAATGCTCTAACACGCTACTTACTCTACATGAATCTTTGTAAGAGTATTAATTGCAGTGTCAGTCTGTATTGTTTTTAAAGTATTTCCCCATTAGGAGTTCTCTATACCAATCAGATTATGGATCCAGTTGAAGAAAAAGGTGAGGAAGCTTTTATGACAATGCACAGCTTGATATTATCAAAAGTGCTGTGAATAGCAACTATTCTGAAAAAGAGTGGAGAATTATGTGAGAAATTGATTAAATTGCTCATACTTTTTGATGAAGAAATCCCACTGTTGACATCTACCCAAAGAGATCAAAAGACGAAAAGAAAGGTCCCATGTATACCAAAATATTCACAGTAAAACTCCTA
This sequence comes from Pseudocheirus occidentalis, assembly GCA_028646575.1. NCBI lineage: Eukaryota > Metazoa > Chordata > Mammalia > Diprotodontia > Pseudocheiridae > Pseudocheirus > Pseudocheirus occidentalis. Next base: position 68,326,433 of record CM053594.1, on the reverse strand, counting down.
GGTAGGAGTGGGCAGTAGCAAAAGAGCAGAAAACAAAGTGTTACCTAGCAACTGCCCAATAGTTGTTCAGTTGTTTCAGTCATGTCCTACTCTTGGTGACCCCATTTGGGGTTTTCTTGGCAAAGATACTGGAGTAGTTTGTCATTTCCTTCTCCAACCCATTTTACAGATAGAACACTGAGGCAAACAGGGTTAAGGGACATACTCAGGGTCACACAACTAGTGTCTGAGGCTAGATTTGAACTCAGGAGGATGAGTCTTCCTGACTCCAAGCCTGGTATTTTATCCACTGTGCCACCTAGCTGCCCCAACAGCAGAATAACTAAATAAATTATAGGATATATATGGATATATACATATATATATATATATATATATACATATGTCATGGAATATCACTGAACCCTAAGGAATAAAGAATGATGAAGAATTTAGGAAAATATGGGAAGATTTGTTTGAATTAATTCGACACAAAGTAAGCCAGACATGCATATATACACATATATACATACATACATATCTTCTAGTAATGGAAATGAAATGAAATAAAGAAAAGAAAAAATAAACATTAAATGCTTACTAGGTGCCAGTGCTTAAGGGCTATGGATACAAATGTAAACTAAAAGACAGTCCTGTCCTCAAGTCCTGCTTATGATCTAGTGGGGGGGGGGAAACTACACATAAAAAAATGAAAACACTGTGTAATTATAATGACCAAACTTGGGGGGAAAGAAGAGATGAAGAAGGAGACCTTGTGTCTTTTCCTGGAGAATATGTTGGGTATGGAATATTATGTATGCTCTCAGAAATAATTGACGAGTCTGTCGACTTAACTTTTTGTTTTCTTGCTACAAGAGAAGTCTCATTGGGTTGGGGGAAGGAGGGAACTATACCTTAGTATATCTGGAAATGACCATGATGTAAAAAAAAAGGCATCAGTAAAATGTTTTTTAAAAGGAAAAAATCTAGGATAACTTTATCTGCAAAATTCTTCCAATCTGTGGATGTAGTAACCCTGGAAGAAAAGGATTTTTATTTTTTTGTTTACAAAGTTCAATTCAACAAAGATTTATTTAGTGCCTAATATATATATATATATATATATATGCATTGTGGTCACACAGCTAACATGTTTCAGATAGAAATGTGCCATATGGGCGTGGTGTGGTGTCAAAGGCAAAAATGAAAATAGTCCCTACCTGCAAGGAGCATTTACTGGGTAATACATGTAAACATATAAGGGAATACCAGCTAACTTGAAAAGAACTGAGTTTTTTTAGAAGACTAAAAAAATTGATAATGTGTTCATTATACTTTGAAATTTTGATTCTCTGGAAATTGTTCTTTTATTTAAATACTTCTAATAAAATTGGTTTCATAAAAATATCTCATGACGTTACTTTTAAACACCAAGGGTAAGTAGATGGGTTTCCTGATGCTCAGGAGTTCCCAGTTGTAGAAGTACAGAATCTGCATTGGACAGAACCTCAGGATATAACTTCTACCTGTTTACAGTATCTCTGACAAATGTACATCTGTTTCCCACCTATGCTCAGAAATCTTGGTATCATCTTCAATTCCTCACTTCTACTCACCCCATGTATCCTGTTGGTTGTCAACTCCTATAATAATATGTCCCTTTCTGTCCACTCACACAGTCACTACCCTGGTGTAGGCCTGCATCATCTCACACCTGGGTTATTACATATTACATTGTGTAGCTTTCTCTTTAGTCTCTTTGTCTCAAGTCTCTCCTCTACTCACCTGTCAATTCAGTCTTCTCAAAGCTCAGGTCTGAAATTACTCATCAAATTCCAATGTTTTCCTATTATCTCCAGGATCAAATATAAAATCTTGATTTGCTTTTTAAGTCTTTTACAACCTACCCTTTCCCTTCCTATTCACTCTCACTCAAAGTGAGCACTTGCAAAGACCTTAGCATAAAAGGGCCAAGGTCTTCCACTGACACCTGGTCCATCTCCCTTTATCCTGATCTACATCTGGACCCAGATGGCTCTGGAGGAGAAAGTGAGTGCACAGCCCTTCCTCCCTCAAAACAAAGTCAATCACCTCCCTGGTGTCATGGTCCTCTGAGAATGAAGGACAAACCACAACCTATCCTTTCAGTCTTCTTACATTTCCTCCTCCCCCCCCACCCTTACCTTATGATGAAAATGGTGTATTTGCTATTCCTCCCACACACAATACTTGGCCTCACAACTTAGTTCCTTTTCATGGGCTGTCCCCCACGTCTGGGATGCTCTCACTCTTCACCACTTCCTAGCTTCCTTCAAGACTCAGCCCAGATTTCACCTTCTGCAAGAAACCTTTCCTGATTTCTCCCCACTACTAGTGCCTTCTCTATGACATCATTTCCCACTTATACTGTATTTATCTGGTATGTATAGAGTTGGTGAATTCTGTCTTCCTCATTAGAATGTAAGCCCTTGAGGGCAGAGCCTGATGTTGCCTTCCTTTGTATCCCAGTGCTTAGCACACCACCTGTCCAGTTGTTTGTTAATGAACATTTGTTGATTGACTGAGGAACCTCACTACCACCCATGGCAACCCAGGTAAAAAGATTGAAATTCACCTTCCTGTAGTTTTAACTCAATAAAAATTTATTAAGCACTGTGTTAAGCTCTGGGAAAGGCATAAAGTATTGAGAAGATTTGTCTTCACAGCCCTTACAGTTGTAATCCTTCAATCAAGCAACATTTATTAAGGGCTTACTATGTGCCAGGCATTGTGTTGATACAAAAAGATACAAAAAGAGGCAAAAACAGTCCTACCCTCAGGAGCTTACAATCTAGTGGGGAAAACAAGAAAACAAATATATACAAAGTGAGCTACATACAGGATAAATAGGAAATAATGAAAAGAGGGAAGGTACTAGAATTAAGAGGGGTTGGGAAGGCTTCCTCTACTAAGTGGGATTTTACTTGAGACTTAAAAGGAAGGCATTCTCCTAACCTTTGCCAAAGGACATAGATCTGCTTTGAGATTTCTCACTTACATGCCTTATTGTTAACAGAACTAAAAGAACCTGAAAGTATTAGTATCTGATACATTCTCAGAGGATAGCTACTAGATCTTCTTACAAGTATTCAGTATGACAAAGCTCACAATATTGAATATTTTATTTATAAGCTAAAGGGAACATTAAAGATTCTCTTCATAACTTACAGTACTGTCTTCTGCACAAGTTCTGAACGGGGAAAGGCTGGGATTTGATTTTCCACATTGGTGCTCTCCTCCACAGTCCTTTGACTGTTCTGCCTTGCTCTTCTCCCAGCAACTCTCCCCAGGTGTCACCAATTTCTACTTTCTATCTTTTTACATTCTCTGTCCCTTGTAGTTCATCTCTCGGCAGGTAGTAGTTACTCCTCATAGACTCTCCTTGGGCATTCTATAATACTGAAACCTGTAGCTTAGCTTTACTACTGGTTTCTGTAATTCTGCCACTCTTCAACAGATGGCAATCATCACTTTCTCTAGAGGACCAGTTCCCTAGTGGCTGGTTCTCTAGCAGTCCTTAAAAACCAGTTCCCTAGCAGTCCTTATAAAAAACAATCTGGAGATTTCTATTCTTGGCCAAATGTGTCTATAGCTCAGAACACACTTGTGGGTCAGAATGCCTCTTTTCGTTTGAAGATATCGGTCCTGTGTTCCATAGTCAAAATCTTAATCTAAGGTTCTCTTAGGATGCTAGTGGAATGATCCTTTTTTCCCCCCACAGTTCATATTTCTTTTTTCCAACCCCACGAAAACTCAGATGACTCAATCCTCTCTCCCCCAGTACCTGGGAGGGTCTCCCTCATGCTTGCTTTTAAAAAACCAAGGTGTTTTGCTTTTAAAAAGACACTTTTCTTCTTTTTAAAAAACCAAGGTATTTTGCTTTTAAAAAAGACACTTCTTTCTTCTTATTTGTCTTTCCTTTCTACCTCTTTTACCAAGATAGCTGGTCCAGGTTTTTAAATATCTTGTGACAAATTTGAGAAAAATCTTCAAAAGAAGGGAAAAAAGTAGAACCAGCTTCTTCTGGGAAGTAGGGAGTTAATTTTGTAGTTTCTACTACACAATTGTGTGTGTGTGTAGGTGTTGGTAACACACACATATAAGTATAATACACAGTAATACTTGATAGTGCATTCAAGAGACAAAATGCTACGTGAAACAAATCCTCATATGGCACAGTACCCAGTTCCTTGCCCAAACTGTGCCATCCTCTTCTGGATATGGTGTAGTTTTATATCTCAATATATCTATAATCTCATCACTGTGAATGCTCCCTTTAGTGGTACAGATTACAACTCATCCATGTTTCTCATCCAGTGCTCCTCTTGTTTGTTATTTCTAAAACATATTGCTGAGAACTCAGTTTCTTCATCCATGCATGGGTTTAATAGTACCTACCTTGCATTTTTCAGGGATGTCATAAGAATCAAATGAAACAATGGAGATGAAAACACTATATATCATTGTTATTTACTTTCTTATTATCAAAGGAATTCTGAATACAATTGTGTTTAGTTCTGGCTATCACATTTAAAAAAAAGACATAGGAAATTTGGAGAGCGTTCTGACAAGGGTAATAAGGTAGCAAAAGGTCTCAATATCATCTTACCCAACCATCAGTTGAAGCATCCGGGGATGCTTATAACAAAAAGAAGACATGACAGCTATCTTTTTAAAAAAATTTATTTTCAGTTCCGAATTCTTCCCTTCTCTTCACCTTCTTCCCTACTACCTTATGAGAAGTCATATGAAGTCATGCAAAACATATTTCCACATTAGCCATGTTGTGAATAAAAAAGAAGCAAGAAAAACAAAGAGAAAAAATACGCTTTGATATGTATTTGGAGTCTATCAGTTCTTCATCTAGAGGTGCATAGCACTTTTCATGATGAGTCCTTTGAAGTTGTCATGGATTATTGTATTGACCAGATTTGCTAAGCATGACAGCTACCTTCATTGTCTCTGGAGACAGTGGACCCAAGAGCATAGTAAAATGATAGTGAGGCAAATGTGTAGAGGGAATATATGTGGTAAACAGGTATCCAACAACTGCTGGTTGCTGGAAATCCTTTACTCCCTTTGCAGAGTCCTCATTAATTTCCCTTTAGGTGAAGCTCTGTTCTGGGCTCTGAGAGTTGAGGTCATTGAAGGCTCTATGGTTGATGTCTCTGTTATAAGGTATTTTTGGCCATGACTGCTCTGGCAGCCACTGCTTCCAGGTCTCTTGGTCTCAGTTCTGGTCAGTGAGACTTCTGATGAAACCTTAGGATCTCCAGAATGGACACAGTGTAGGGGTGGTGGAGGGGGAAGAGAGACAGATGAAATACAGATAGATAGGGAGAGAGCCAGAGAGAAAGACAGAAGAAAGGAGAGAGGGTGAGAGATGGAGGGAATGTGGAAGAGAGAGAACCCCATTCTCAACATATTCCATCTTGTCAATGTGCCCTCTAAAATGCAGTACCTAGAACTGAACATGATATTCCAGATGCAGCCTGAGTAGGGCACAAGATAGAAACCATCCTTAGGGAAGACCTGCCACACTGCCTTAAATTTACAATCTAGCTTCGGAATCAGCAAACATGCAGATAGGATAGTAGAAGGGGATTCTTGCTTAGATTAGCCTGGATAGTCTCTGAGGGTCTTTCATAGTTTTTCCCTCAAGGAGTCTGCAATCGAACAGGGGATACAACGAGAAAACAAATATATACAAAGTGAGCTATATACAGAATGGTTAATAATTAAAAGAGAGGAGGCACTGGAATTAAGAGAGGTTGGGGAAGGATTCCTCAAAAAAGGTAGGATTTTAGTTGAGACTTTTAAGCTCTGAGTTCACAGTTTTTTGAAACTGGAACAATCTCCTTGAGTAAATCTTTTTTGGGGGGAGGGTAGGCAATCGAGTTAAGTGACTTGCCCAAGGTCACACAGCTAGTAAGTATTAAGTGTCTGAGGCTGGATTTGAACTCAGGTCCTCCTGACTCCGATGCTCTATTCACTGCACCACCTACCTGCCCCAATAACAAATGTTTTTAAAGAAAAAATAGGAAGAGGAAAAAATCGTCAAAACCAATCAATTCATACAATGTTTTACAATATGGATCTCCCACAGGGTGGGAGCAGGGTGGAAGTATCTTCTCTTGTCTCTGGGGTCATACTTGTTCTTTGTACTTCTGTAATATTCACATTTGATTTTTGTGGTTGCTCTTTCCATTTACATTATTGTTGTAATTGTGTATATTCAATTAAATAAACATTTATTAAGCACCTACTAGGAGACAGGCACTATACTAAGTGCTGGGGATACAATTCAGAAAAAATGTCCCTGCCCTCAAGGAGCTTACAATTTAATGGGAAAACAACACTCAAAAGGAAGCTGGAAAGGGAGAAGTGCTACCAGGTTTTTTTGTTTTTTTCCATGAACTTATTTTCCCTGCCCTTCCATGCTTCTCTATTCATCATATTGGTAGTTTCTTTAGGCTCAATAATATTTCATTACATTCTCCTACCACAATTTGCTTAGGCATTTCCCAATCGATGGGCATCTACTTGGTTTCCAGTTTTGTTTTGTTTGAGCTATCACACACACACACAAATGCTTCCGTAATTATTTTTGGTGCATACGGGGTCTTTTTTCTTATCAATGAGTTCCTTACAGTATATTCCTAATAGTGGAATCCCTGGGTCAAAAGCTCTGGATATTTTATTTACACCCTTTTAAACTGAATAGTTCCTATCTCTATAGACCTTTAAGGTTTAGAAAGCACATTCTTCACAAGGACTCTGCTAGGGAGGCAGGGGCAGTATTATTACCCTAACTTTACTTAGAAGAGTGAAGCCTCTGGAGAAAGGATTTGCCCGGGGTCTCGAAGCTTGTAAATCTCGGAGCTCAAACTTGCACGCGAGTCTTCAGCTATCAGGGGGAATGCTTCTTTAAGCCACCCCGCAAAGCAAGGTTATTAGGAAAGGCAAAGTAAGAGGTGGTGGAAAGTGCACTAAGCCGGGTCTTCTAGGTTCCAGGCCAGCCTCTGCCACTCAACTGCTGTATGATCTTGGGAAAGCCCCTCTCCCTTTCTGGTCCTCAGTTTGCTCCCACGTAAAATGAGAGTGCGGAACTACGAGGATGATCTCAAAGGGTCTTCCATCTGTAAAATTCTGTGGTCCTCTCATAAGAGGCTACAAAGTAAGTTTGCAAGCTGGGGAACTGCATTAGCGACTTTTCTGCCGAAGTTGCGTGGGGGGAAAGCGGAGCAACCCGACACAGTTGCAGTAAGACTTTGAGACTTCCTGAAAGGACAGACTGACGGCCAAGTTGGGGGGGGGAAGGGGAGAAAAAAGGGAAGAGGGGCCCAGGGCGGCGCAGGCGCAGGTCGTCTTTCGCTGCCCCCAGGCGGCCCCTCCCGGTTCTCGCTTTCCTGTCTCTGAGCGTTCTAATTCCCACCGTTGCCAAGGGTGACAAAATTCCCCTGGGACTCCGGCGGGGAGGGAAGGAGCCGAGCGGACCCGCAGAGACCGCTCCGCCCCCATGGAAATAACCCCTCCTTCCCCACTCTTATTGGCCCCAGGCCACCTCCATCCCAGTCACTGTCGCTGGCTATTGGGTGAAGTCAAATTTTGCCCGCCCCCCCCCCCCCCCCGTCCTTTTTCCAGCGGTCACCTCCCAGCCCTCTCTGGCACTACGCCCCAGCCCTGGCCCCCGCCCCCCTTCCGTAGGGGGAGTCTAGTGGGAGTGGAGGGGTGAGAAGCGGGCGGGAGCCGGTGGAGGAGGTGGAGGGGAGGAGGAGGGACCGGACTGCCCTAACTGCCCGGCCCTGTGAGCTGCGGACTAACCCCTGGGTTGTGCACTTGCTTGCACTTGGCCGCGCCCCCGGGGGATCGCTGCAGGTTGTCTTTCGCGGTATCGGGGCTCTTGGATGTCTCCTTGGCTTGGGCCAAGATGATCCTTGAGGAGAGCCCAGACGGCGAGGGAGGCGGCGACGATGGCTTCTTGCTTCAGCCCGTGGCCGGGGGTAGCGTCCGAAAGGTGAGGGGGGCGTCCGGGGCTAGAAAACCCTGCAGGTAACCCCTCCGGGGAAGCAAAATGAGGGTGCAGTGTTGCCCCTCCCCACCCCAACCTCCAGCGTGGGGGGGGGCGGCCCATGACTTGGCCCATTATGACAGTGGAAGAGGGCAAGGGTCCCCAGCCTTGCATCCCTTCCCCCTCCTGCACACACAGGCGCTAGGGCAGAGAGTTTGGATTGGGGAGACCAGAAATATAGGTGTCATTAGCACCAGTGACAGGTCTGACGGGACCAACACCTGCTGCTTGAGACCTGTTGGCAGGGGTGAGGAGGTGGAGGAAGAGGGGTTAGAGCTGGCAGTCTCCTGAAGCCTGGGGACAGGCCTACTCGGGGCACCTCCCTCTAGCCCCTTATCTCCCTTCCCCCAACTCCCAACCAATTGTTAAAATACCTCCAACCCCCCATCGCCCCCCTCTCTCCACCCAACCCAAGGCATCTTTCCCTTCCCTTCTCTTCTATGACCATCTCTGACAATCTCCAGATGGTGCTGGGACCACCAGGTCCCTAGCCCCAGGTCAAGGCTGTGAGAGTGTTACTGATTAGTTTTCCAAAAAAGCCTCCAAGTGTGTAGGGCATTCTAGGAGACCAAGGGGGTGTTGAACAGGATCCTAGAATACAATATTTCTCAGAAGAGACCTTAGGACTTAGAGGGACAGAGCTGGAGGGGGCTTAGATGGATGGGTGGGTGGGGGAAACAGCCATGTAGCCTATTGCTTAACAGATGAAAAAACTGAGGCTCAGAGGACAGAAAGAAGTTGGCCACAGTCATACAGAGTGAGTTCTAAAGCTGAAACTGGAACCCAAGACTCCTGGCTCCCATTAAGCCATGAGAACTTTTGTGGAAGCTCAGCACCTGTTACTGTATTAGGATTAGCAATTTCTGTATTGCGCGGCACTTCCCTACCAAATATACTGCCTCTGGCAAGTCTGGGGCATTTATTAAGTGCCTTATGTGTGCAAGGCACTGTGCTAAGCACTAGGGATACAAAAAGAAGCAAATTATAGTTCCTGTCTTCAAGGAGATTACAATCTAATGAGAGAGACAACATGCAAACAAAATGTGCAAACAAGCTACATACAGGATAAATAATTCACCTAAAAAATGCACTAGAGTTAAGAGGGGTTGGGAAAGGCTTCCGGGAGAAGATAGTATTTTAGTTAGGACTTGAAGGAAGTTAGGAGACTAGATGCAGGAGTCAGAATTAAGAATCACAGAATCTCGTCACTGCTTTTTCCCAGAACAGCCCTTCTTACGGAAGATAGTAACTTTATTATACATTGCTCTTTCCTGGCTAGAGAGTTTCTCTGATCGATCCTCTATAACAATAATAATAATAATAATAATAATAATAATAATAATGATGATGATATTAATAACATAGTAATAACAATAGTAATAAAGCTGGGGCTTTAAGTTTCCCTTATTTTAATTTAAAAAATTTTCCCCCCAAAGCAATTTGTTACCTCAGTTGAAAGCTCCCTGGGTTGCTGTAGGGTTTAGTATTATATTATTTGTTTTTCTCTTTGAGGAAACTTCTTGTTTGCCCTTCAGTCTGGTAGAGGACCATTGATGAAACTATTCGCATTAGAGAAGTTACCTTGCCTGGGGCCACAGCTAGCAGATATCTAGCTTGAGATTCAAATACGCTTTTTGCCTGACTTCTGATTTCCCAATCGGGTCATACTGCCTCCTCCCAAGCCTAGCAGATTGCTTTGTACACAGTAGGTAATTTAGGTAATTGATAAAATGTTTGCTAAATAAATGATCGATCAGTGGACCTATTTATAAAGGTCTACTCAGTACTAGGCTCTCTGTTAGGTGCTGGAGATTAAAAAATGAGCATTTCCTGTTCTAGAGGAGTTTACATTCTGTTCTGTTTGGGGGAAATGGCATGTACCTGTCTAAGTGTATAAAGTGTATAGAAAGGAAATAAAGGGGTGTGTGTGTGTGTGTGTGTGTGTGTGTGTGTGTGTGTGTGTGTGTGTAACATTTTCTTTTGGTCAGGGAGGAGCTAGTACCTGGGTGGATCTGGAAAGGCCTGATGTCAAGGCGGCACTTCAGTTTTTGAAGGAGGCTAGGGATTCTGAGAGAAAGCTGAGGATCCAGAACTTCCCAAGCATGGAGGGTTTATATGAGATGACTGCAAGAAGGCCTCTTCAACTGGCTTTGTAGAGTCTGTGAAGGGGGAGTAATGAGTACACAATGAGTCTGGAAAGGTAGGCTGGAACTAGATGGGGAGTTATATATCACGGCATTCCTTCCATGAATCTTGATTAAATGCTTACTGTATAGATCCTAGTTTGGACCTAGGACATGCAGTTTTGAGTAGTTTGGCAGTAGCTGTTTGTTAGTTTGATTTTCAAGTTTTCAGGGGTGTTTTAAGCCTAAGGCCAAAGAGAAATTGCAGTTAGCTTTTCCCAGTGGTCTTGATGTTTTAGGTCAGTCTCAGCCTCAAATTCATTGGAACAAGAGAACCTTGACCCTGGAATCAGGGAGCTGAGTTCTAGTTCCAGCTCTACCACTTATTTGCTGAATTAATGATCTTGATTTTCTCTTTTTCTCTCAGGGTTTGATTTAGATGGACACAAACACTTTCTATCACCACCCTGTAGGATAGAGTATATGTTTATATCCTACTTTTACAGACAAGGAAACTGAGGTTCAGAGAGGAGAAGAGCCAGCCCTGGAACACAGGGTCTTCATATTCTAAGTCCAGATCACCCTTTTAGGTGCTGTGCCTTTTAAAATGGCTTTAACGAGAAGAGAGAGCAGCCGAGCCACAGGCTGAGAGCTCTCGGAGCATTCCCAGGAGACTCAATGGAGCCATCTCCAGTTTCCACTCTCAGACTGGCTGGGGGCCCTGGGTATTGTTTCAATCAGGGGCTGCTAACTTGGACGGGCCACCTGCAGCCCTGTAGAGGATCTTGTAACACAGGAAAGCGATTTCCCCCATCTCTAGTGACAGGCATAAATCCTCTTCCCAAATGCCATACTTTGTTAACTTTCTTAGGATTCATCAAGTCATAGAATGTTGGCACTAGAAATTTGTCTCTTGGAGACGTAGAAGCATAAATTTCAGTGACTGGTCAAAGGATAGTGGGGGAATAGCCATATATAACATTACCTCCAATTTCTATAGAATTTCACAGTTGGCACCACTAACCTTTCAGTAATCCAGTGAGACAGATTGGATAAATATTCTTTCAGAGAAGACATGTGACGTGCCTGTGGTCTAGTTAGTGAATGTTGGAACTGGGACATGCATGAATCTAGGCCCAATGCCCTGCCTCTCAATGGGAAAGTTCTAGATTCCAGCTGAATTTTGAGTACAGAGCATTGGATTTAAAAGTCAGAGGACCTAGATTCAAATCCTCTGCCTCTATCTCTAGCTACCTGTGTGAGCCAGTCTCTTAAGCTCTCTGGGACGCAGGTTCCTTATCTGTATGGTCAAGGGATTGGATGAGAGGGCCTTTGATGTCATTTCCAGCTCTAAATTTTGATCTCGTGGCATAAGGTTGAGGGCTGGTTGCTAAGGGCCAGGTGAGCAATGCAGGCAGTTGAATGTTGTAAAAAAATTCAAATGAGACAGGTTATTGAAGACTTCTTTGGAGAGAAAAGACCTTAGCTGGGCCTCCATTTCACTTGTCATCTTCCTTTACTTCCTGGTCTGAAAGGGGAGGCCTCTCACTTGTAATTTTGAGTTTTTTCCTTTCTTCCAGAATGGAGTTGTCCTGAGTGTGAATAGGAACAGATGGTGCCTTCTGTTTCTTGTTTGTTGTTCGTCCTTCCTTCTGGAAAGAGGATCAATGATATCAGGAGGGTGATGTCTTGACTTGGAAGTGAATTGCATTTAAACGAGGCAGAGTAGCGCCAAGTCTTCAGCCTTATTCTCTCCAGAGTCCTCGGAGTCCAGTGGCAACACATCGGTCAGGACGACTGGCAATGGCCCTGGGAGGTGGGGGTGGAGGGTGGGGACCGACAGTGCATTGAAAGAGGAGGGGATGGAGGAGTTAGAATGCTACAGCTGAAACCTCCTTTCCACCCCTTGAGTGAATGATCTTAAGGACAAAGCATGGAGGCAGCAAAACAGAGGAGAGAGTCCAGTGACAGTGTGTAGCCATTGTAGTTGTATTGAAGGGGATTAAGGAGAAATAAGACTAGGAAGACAGGTTGTCAGATCCTGGAGGGATTTGGATGCCAGTCTGAATGGTGTAGAATTTATCCTGTGGGCAGTGAGGAGCCGTGAGAGGTTATGAGCTGGGGAGGGGGTTGTCAGAGCTGATATTTCATGACTGTTCCTTGTGTAGAGCACTAGAGTGAATCAATAAAACTAAGGCATTTATTGAGTGCTTACTGTGTGCAAAGCACCATGCTCAGTGTTAGAGATATAAAGAGAAACACAAGACAATCCTTGCTCTCAAGGGGCTCACAGTCTAATGGGGACACAACGCTGGGAAGGTTTAAGCAACAGATCAGATGGAAAAGTTAGGGCATGGGGAAAAGCAGATATTAAGGCCCCTTCTTTAATGCCATTTCCACTGATAAAATACCAGTTTCTGAACCGTTTGATTGTGCTAGAGGCTTTGGTGACAACAACTTTCTTTTCTGGATCTTTAGTAACTGTGACTGTAGCATCTACAGGAGAAATTGCCAGGCTGTTGGGAGCATCTATAGTTGCTTCCCAGGACAATGGCTAAGGGCAGTGGGCAAGCTTTTGGGTTCAAGATCTTGGGCTGCCTCCATCAGGATCTAGGGGGAAATGGTGGTTGCAGTGATGGTGGTGGTGGTGATGGTGGTGGTGGTGGTAGTTGTTGATTTGACTTGGCTGGCCCATGCTGCCTTTTTTCTCTCCCCCTGGCAGATTTTCTGCTGCAGCTAGGTCAGCTTGCCTGTCCTTAGGGTGGCAGTTGGTGAGGATGCCATCTCAATACAGGAGTTTCTTTGGATGGTGGCTGTGAAGGCTCAACTGGAAGCAGAACTGGGAATTGGTGGTCCTGAACCTGTGCCTAGGGTTTTAATAAATGCTTCTTCCCAGACTCTCAGTTTCCTTATCTGTAAAAAAGAAGGGTATGCTCTCCATGGTCTCTGAGGTCTCTTCTAGCACTACACCTGGGATGAGCCTGCACTCTTGTGACTTTGAAGTAGACCGGCTTCCCCCTAGAGCCCAGGGCTCCTGCTTCCTGCCCTAGGGACCTGTTTCTTCTGACATACCCCATTGTTCAGTCTTTAGTGTTCTGAAGCTGAAACTAAACTTAACTTCTAGGGTTTTTAATGAGAATATTAATAACTCTCATTTCAGTGACACTTTAGGCCTTGTAAGATGCTTATCAATCCAGTGAAGTAGGTGATGCTGGTATTACTCCCACTGGAAAGATGTAGAATCCAGATACCTGTATTGAAGCACTGGTTCTGCCTGCTTACTGCCCACCTGAGTGACCTGGAGCCTCAGTTTCTGTCTCTGAGAAATGGAGATAAGGATATTTGCATGAATTAACTCTCTGGGACAGTTAAGAAGAAAGTGAATTAAAACCTTCCAGGACTAATGAATTTTATCTCCCTCCTAGGTAGCCTGAGATATCTCTGGGGGCTGGGCTCAGGTCTCTTTCCGTCTCTTCTATCTTCCCATCTTGCCTCTAAACCATGTTCCCGGAACTGAGGCACCTGGGGCTGGGTTGGGGTGAAAGCTGGGGGTGGGGAGGATCAGTTAAAAAAAAAAGACTTTTCTGAATTGAACTGCAGAGCAAATGTTCCCAAGCTCTAACTGCTTGACTGAGTAGGTAAGGAGAGGCCTACAGAATGAAAGAGAGAACACACCTCAGAGCAACATTTTCCATCACAGGAAAGACAGAATTCCTCTCCCTGCACAAATAACTGTGATATAAAATGGAAACAAATGCCTGCTTGTGTGTGTGTGTGTGTGTGTGTGTGTGTGTGTGTGTGAGTGTGTGAGAGAGACAGACAGACAGAGAGAAACAGAGACAGATGAAGAGAGAGGGAGGGAGAGGGAGACAGAGACAGAGAGATAGAGAGGACTCCTGTACCAAAGTTTCCAATTCTTTTAAATGGTGGGGTTGTGCTAGACAGGGGTTCTTTTATTTGGAAAAAACCAAAACACAACAGTTTGATTTTCAGCTCTGGATTCCCTCCCTCCTACTTTTTTCCACTCATTGAGAAAGTCAGAAAAACAAAACCTCTTAACAAACACATAGACTCAAGCAAAACACATTTCCACATTCATGATGTCCAAAAAATGTGCCTTAATTACTACTCTATCTGCACATACGGGTGGCACAGTTCATCATGAGTCCTCTGGAATTGTGGTTGGTCATTTTGTGTTGATCAGAGTTCCTAAGTCTTTCCAAGATGTTTGTCTTTACTGAATTATTATTGTAGAAATGGTTCTCTTGGTTCTGCACACTTCTTTCTGAATCAGTTTTTACAAGCCTTTCCATGTTTCTCTGAAACCGTCCCCTTCATCATTTCTTACAACACAACAGTATTCCATTACATTTGTATTCTATAACTCGATCAACCATTTCCCAATAGACGAGCATCCCTTCAGTTTCCAATTCTTCACCACCCCCAAAAAGCTTCTGTGAATATTTTTGTACATATGGTAGATCATGGAGTCTTAACTTTTTTGTGTACCATGGACCCTATGAAGCCTATGAAGTCCTTAGAATGATGTTTTTAAATAACTGAAGGAAATACTAAATTTAAATTATAAGTTATTGAATAAAAGTATTTTTTCCTCAACCAAGTTACTCCCCTTCTCCCCAAATGCAGGCCAGCAGTTTAGATCTCTGAGGTCTCTTGTAGTTCTGATATTCTTTGATTATGCAAGAGTCATAAGAGGATGGGGTTGAAGGAACTGGGAATGTTGAGTTTAGAAAAGATGGATGACTTTACATATATAATTGATATAAAATTGCTTGCCTTCTCAAGGAGGGAGGAGAGGACAGAGGGAGAGAATTTAGAACCTGAATTTTATAAAAAATTGTTTAAAGTTGTTTTTATATATAATTGGAAAATATTGAAATAAAAATATATCTAAAAAAGAAAAGGATGGAGAACAGGATAGCTTTTTTCAAATATTTGAAGGGTTACATGTGGAAGAGAGAGATTAGATTTATTCTGCTTGGTCCCAAAGCATGGGATGGAAGCTGTTCAGAGGCATATTTAGACTTGACCAAAGGAAAAGCTTCCAAACAATTAGAGCAGTGGTTCTCAACCTGTGGTCGAGCCCTTTGGGGCTCACAACCCTTTCACAGGGGTCTCCTAAGACCATAGGAAAACACATGTTTCCAATGGTCTTAGGAATCGAGACACCGCTCCTCTGTCTGTCTCCAGGGGGTCCACCCACACGCAGATACGCCCACATATGAGTATTAAAGGGTCATGGCATTAGGAAGGTTGAGAACCACTGAATTAGAGTTATGTACAATCCTGGGAAGTAGTGAACGCCAACTCAATAGAAGTCTTAAAAGCAGAGGCCAGGCTCTTGTTGGGGATATACAACCATTTCTTTTACAACAGGTAGGAAGGAGATGGACTGGGTGATCCCTGAAGTCCCTTCTAACTGAGATAGATAGGGGACCAAGAGTAAGGAGCAGTGAGGAGGGTGCCCTAATTTTAGCCCTGGAATACAGCTCCAGGAACCTTGGGAGATAAAGCTGCCAACTTATGTTGAGTCTAGGTGATGAAGAGCTTTGAATGATGCCTTACAGGAAGTTAGGCTATCCTGAAAGTGAATGTCTGTAGTACATAACTCGTTACTATAGCCTTTGAGTACACCAGCAAGCTAAGACCAAGTTGTTAGAAAAGTGCCCAGGGGGCATTTAGTTCAACTCATAAAGGAACAGGAATCTCCCTTAAAACACCCCTAACTGGAAAAAAAAATTAAATAAATAAAAAGTTAAAAAAAAAACCCTAACAAAATAAATAGTAATCTAGCCTTTATTGGAATACCTCCAATAATGGTGAATTCTCTATTTAACAGGGTAATTCAATTCAGCAGCTGGTTCCATTATTGGGCAGCTCCTTCTTGGCCCAGTCAGCAAACTCCACCCAGTAAGCAGAGCAGGGGCAGCCTGACAGAAAGCTTTACACATTGAGGCTGGGTTCAGACCTTCCAGTTGAAGCAAACGCTAAATGAACTCCTAAGGTTTTGAAAACCCTGGGCTTTAGTTTCCTCATCTGTAAAACAAGAGTTGGACTAGATGGTCTCTGAGGTTTCTTCCAGCTCTTGACCTGTGACTTTGAAGCAGACCAGCGGCCACTGGACCTCAGGCCTCCTTGGCCCAACAACTTGTTTTTCTGCCACACGCATTGTTCTGTGTTCAGTGTTCTGAAACAGGAACTATTGACTCCTAGGCTTTTAATGAATAATAGTAGTTTAATGAATAATAGTGGTTTGGTGACTCTTTAAGCCTTATAAAATACTTTTCCCCATATCAATTCTCTAAGTAGGTGGTGCTGGTATTATCCCCATTGGACAGATGTGAAAGCTGAGGCTAGAAAACTCAAGTCATTTATTCTAATTGCTCAAGGTCGCATAGTTGGTAAGTAGTAAGCCAAGATTTGGACCCAGGTTCCCTCAATTTCTTATTTATGCCTTTTTTCAAAGAACACCATATTTGGAGCCAGAGGGTCCTGGGTTAGAACCCAAATTCTTCTCCTTACTTACTACCTGTAGGAGCTTGGATGAGTCTTTTTTTAAAATAAAAATACAATACAATGTAGATAATGTTAGTTGGTGATTTTCTAAATCAATATGTTACCAGCAGGTATCAACTGTATTTTAATTTGACCCTCTGTTCTCCTATGCTGCTATAATTTTACTACTCTTTCAGGAACCTGAGCAATTTGTGTGCTTTGGTTTTTCCCCTGAGTGGGGGATGAAGTGGGTCTGTCTTCAGCCTGAAGAAGTGGGCAAGCCATGGCCCAGACCCACGAAGGGGCTTCTTGCCTGAGTTCAGAGTTAGCAAGGATCAGATTTAGAATTTGATTTGAATCCGGGTCTCCTGATTTCAAGTCTGGGCACTCTCTCTTCCATACCTCTGCTGTCTCCAATAATAACTCATACGACTGTAGTACTTTAGGGTTTACTTATTGCTCTCCTCACTGAGAAATTGAAAAAAGACTCTTTGAAGAGGAGGATGCCTAGATTAGATAAACTAGGTCAAGGCGTGATTATCCTGCCCAGTGAAAAGTCAGAATGAGAACATAGGGTTTAATCCGACAGGGCTATAAGACTGGATCTCCCTCCTCCCTAGGCAATTCCCTAAGGCCTTAAGAACATCATCCTAGAAAGATATCTTCTTGGCATATGCTTCTGCCCAGCCTCCCCCCACTCCCACCCCAAAGGGCAGCCTTCTTATCCTGCCATTTTCTACCTCTCTCCCCCCTGTTGGTATGAGGGTCATCCCTAGCTTTCTATTATCCTGGAGGAAAAGTCTATGCTCTGTAGCTTGGCATTCAAGGCCTTCCACAATCTGCTCCCCTTCTACATATAATAAACCATGTCTCTGTGTCCTAGTAAACCTCACTTCCACTTGAATCCAGCCTGCTGCCTGATTCCTGGTTCAGTGACTTGTTTTCTCCCACACCCCCTTGTTCTGTCATCTCTCTTCCACTGCCCTTTCTCTGGACAGCCTGGTATAGTAGGAAGAACCCTGACCACAAAGCCAGAAGTCCTGACTCTGATTCTTTACTTTGCCATTTACTGTCTCTCTTACCTAGGCAGGGGTATTTCCCTCCCTTAGCCTGTTTGCCCTTAAGTAGAACAGAAATAACAATTTCTTGCCACACCTGTCTTATGGGGGCTCTTGTGAGGGTCAGGAATGGATATAAGGTTCACTTCTAATTCTGAAGTTAAGATTTGACCAACTGCTTTCCATTCAACAGCCTTATGAGGCAAAGAGCCTAGGAATTATTATTCTCATTTTACAGATAGAGAAACTGAGGCCAAGAGAGGTGGGTGTCTTTTTCAGAGTTTCATAACTGGGACGTTTTTGAACAGGGATTAGAATCCAGGGCTTTTAATGGAGACTGGATTTTGTGATCCTCAAAGGCTTTGTGGAGAAGGTTGGGACCTGAGTCGGACCTTGAAGGACAGTAGTATTTGAATAGAAGGGGATTTAGAGAAAGGGTCCTTTGGTTGCAGGACCTAGCCTGATGCTTGTCAGGAAAGCCAGCAAGAAATACACAAGGTTTAGGAGTAGAATGGATCTTAGACATCATCTAGTCTAACCCACTCATTTTGAAGACAGAGATGAAGACATAAGGTACTGGACATGAAGTCAGGAGAACCTGGCTTCAGATCTTCTTGCCTTAGTTACTTGTAGTTATGAGATTCTTAGGAAGTTGCTTAACCTCACTGTCAGTTTCCTCATCTGTAAAATAAGGGGAAAATAAAAATGTATATACAAGGTGGGGGTGGTGATCAGGCACGAGAACCTGTAGGAGGCGGCATTTGAGCTTTCAGGGGAGCTAGGTAGAGGTGAGGAGTGAAGGTATAGTCTACGGAAAAGCATGAGATGAGAGATGGAAAGTTCTAGTTAAGAAACAGCCCATAAGCCAGCATGACTGTAGCTCAAAGTACATGAATGCATGAAGAGCAGTAATATGTAATGAGCTTGGTGAGGTGCCAGGCTTTAATTGCCAGACAAAGGATGTTTTGCATTTTAATATGGATGCAGTTTTTGAGCAGGGAGGACATACGGTCATACCTGTGCTTCAGAAAAGTCACTTTGTTGGCTATGTGACAAGTGGATTGAGGGACACTTGAGGCAGGAAGACCGTTTAGGAGTGTATTGCCATAGTTCAGGAGAGAAGTGGTGAAGGTCTTAGCTAGGGCATTGGTTGTGTGAATAGAGAGAAAGGTTCGGAGGGGGGAAATGTGAAAGTAGCAACAATTTGACAACTGATTAGGTAGGTGGAGTAAGGGGAGTTACTATGGAATAAAGCTACAAAGTAGTTGTATCCGGAGGAAGATTTACTTAGCAATGCACATAGCTGCAGAAGCAGATTGAGTTCAAGGTTCTTGGTAGCCAAGGGCATTGACCATTGGTTTCTACA
>CM053594.1:68266545-68307181 GCA_028646575.1 Pseudocheirus occidentalis | reverse complement strand
TTGGTTTCTACAGTTAAAATACAGTTTGGAGGAAGTAAAAAAATAGGACAACCAGGATGTAGGGATTGAGGCACTAGGAGACACTGAGGCAGGAGAGAAAGGGGTAGTTTTGTGACATTCCTTAAGTTGGTCATAGTTGGAAGGGGGAGTAGTCTTGTGACTTCTCCAAAATCAGGTGACTCACATGAAGTTGAGACTTCACTGAATGGTGGAGAAAGGGCAAAATGAAGTTAAGCATGCTATTTTTTGGTTTGTTTTTTGGAGGGGGGAAGGCAGGGCAATTGGGGTTAAGTGACTTGCCCAGGGTCACACAGCTATTAAGTGTCAAGTGTCTGAGACTGAATTTGAACTCACGTCCTCATGACTCCAGGGCTGATGCTCTATTTACTGCGCCACCTAGCTGCCCCAATGTTATTTTTTAATGTAACAGGAGTCAAAGATGATACCCAGGTTGTGAGCCTGAGTGATTGAAAAGGTGGTAATGCCCTTGACAAAATTAGGGAAATTGGGAAGTGGGTGGTGAATTTTTGGGAAAGATGAATTCTTTTCTGGATATGTTAATCAGTGAACATTTATTAAGTACCTACTGTGTGCCAAGTAATGGGCTAACATGTTTAGTTTAAGGTGTTTGTGGTACATCCAGAATGTCTGATAGGCACTTACTTGGTCATACGAGATTAGAGCTTGGGAGAGAGGTTAGGGTGAGATACAAAGTTTGGGAGTCATTTGCATAGAGGTGTAAAAAAACAAACACATGGAAGCTGATGACTGAGAGAGGGACTGTGGAGAGAGAAGTGGGACTGTCATAGAGCCTTGTGGTATACTTACAATTAGGGGGCATAATGTAGATGATGATGCAGCAGAGAAGACTGAGGAGTGGCAGTCTGATAGGAACTAATAGAGTGCAATGCCATGGAAACCCAGGGAGGACAGAGCACCCAAGAGGAGAGTGTGGGCAAATGTTGCACAGAGGTAAAGAAGGACAAAGACTGAATAAATCCCATTGGATTTGGTAACTAAGAGATCACTTGTTAACTTGGAAGGAATTTCTACTGCAGAGGTTGGAAACCAGATTGTTAGGGGTGGAGGAATGAGTGAAGTAAGAGTTAGTGGATGTAGCGTACAGACAGCTTTTCCTAGAAGTTTGGACATGAAAGGGAGATGATAACTTGACAGGAAAATTCCAGCTGAAATCCCAGTTTTCCTTTTATAGGAAACCTTTCCCTATTCCTCCTTAATTCTAGTGCCTTTGTTGACTTTCCCCCCAGTATATCCCGTATGTAAGTTGTGTGTTCATAATTGTAGTTGTTTCTCCCTGTTAAATTGTGAACTCCTTGAGAACTGACACTGTCTTTTGCCTTTCTTTATATCTCCAGCACTTAGTACAGTGTTTGGCACATAGTAGGTATTTAATAAATGTGTATTGACTGACAGGGAAGGACCTAGGGGTTTAGTAGTTGGGTGTCCTCTTTTCTTCCTGATGTCAGGGCTTCAGTTGGATGCAGAGACCCAGCAAGGAACCCCACTGTGGCTCTGCTGTGTTTCCTTGGACAACTTCCTTTCCCTTTTTATAATCAGAATTGTCCTTTTTATGTCCTGTGGTCCTGTCTGTCTCTTGTTTGGCCATGAACTCTTGCCCTATCCCTACATCCAGGCAGTTTCTTCCTTGATCCTATAATTTGTTTATGATGACACCCTTTTACCACCTTTAGAGTTTGTTTTGCTTGGGACTAATCCCTTCTTTAACCTATCCTTCCTCTACATCTTCTCTTTCCATGCTGTTTCTCTGTTTAGTAAAATGCATTGTAGTATCTAGGGGTGTGCGTGCCTGCATGCGCACGCGCGTGCGTGCGTGTGTGTGTGTGTGTGTGTGTGTGTGTGTGTGTGTGTGTTCTTCCCTCCCTTGACTGGTTCAGATGAGAGGCTCACTACTTCCTCCTTGTTTATATAGACTTTTACGTTCTCATCTTAACTTTGGGATATACTTTTCCCTCTCATTTCTCTCCCTTTGTCCCCCCTAGTGTATTCCTTTCCCCCTCCCTTTTGCATTTTTCTTTTAAGATCATCACAACCTGACAGAACCAGTTCCAGGCCCTCTCTCTTATTAGACTCCCTCTCTGACCTCAGATGATAGATGAAAGGATTCTGAGGAGACACATGTATAATTTCTTACTGATGTTTACTTTTTTATGTTTCTCTTGATTCCTGTGTTGGTTTTTTTTTTTTAAGTTTCTATGCAGCTCTGGTGTTTTTATCAGGAATGTCTCTTTTTCATTAAAGGTCCATTTCCCTCCCTATAGGATTATATGCTCAGTTTTGCTGAGTAAGTCATTCTTAGTTGTAAGTCTATGGTTTTTGCCTTCTGGAATATCATATTTTAAGCTCTCTACTTCTTTATAATGGTAACTGCTAAATCTTATGTGATCCTGGTGGCTTGTTGGTGCTTGAATTCTTTCTTTCTGGCTGCTTGCAGAGTTTTTTTTCCTTTGAGCTGGGAGCTCTTGGTTTTAGCTGTAATGTTCCTGAGAATTTTCATTTTGGGGTTTCTTTTAGGAGGTGACTGGTAGATTCTTCCTACTTCTACTTGGCCCTTTGGTTTTAAGAGATCTGGGAAATTTTCCTTTTGAGATTTCTTGAAATATGTGGAGGATTTTTTATGGTAGTGGCTTTTTGATAGTTCACAGATTAAATCCTCTCCAAAAAGTTTTACAGGCCAATTGTTTTTGCTATGAGATACCTTATATTTTCTTCTGTTTTTTTCAGTCTTTTGATTTTGTTTTAATATTTCTTTTGTCTCATGAAGTCATCAGCTTCTGTGTGGTTTATTCTAATGTTCAGGGAGTCTGTTGCTTGGGCAAGATTTTTTTTTGTTTCTTTTCCATTTTTTTCTCTAGAGCATTTATTTATAAAATATATTTTTAAACTCATTAAGAATGTCAGGGATGGCCAAGGAGGGAGAATCCTTAAGCTTTCAGTGCTTCCAAAGTGTTAGAATCCAGGGTAAAATCTGATTGTTATCTTCTGCAAAGTTCCTTGCCTGGGTTTGGGTATGAGCAATAGGCCTGTGGTTTTGCTATGTTTGGAGTTCCAGTTCTGCTGCTGGACTTAGTCACTGTCAGCTAACTGGAGAACTCTGCTTGTTTGCAGTGACAGATCTGCAGGTTCTGCTTTGGTCTGCAATTCCTAGGTTGATTTTTCTGCAGCAGGGTTCAGACTGGACTGGGGACTGGAACTTAGACCTCAGCTCTGCTTTGCTTCTGGGGTCAGTCACACAGCTACTACTTATTTCTAAACTTAACTTCTTGCTCAGTACATAGCCTTTGGCCTGCAACACCCTGAAACGCCACCCCCAGTCTGTTCAAGATCTATGACCCAGAACTTAGTAGTGAATGACTGGGCTGCCAATTGGCACCTGTTCCTGCACCCTTCAAGAAGGGCAGGCCTGTCTCTGATGGATCTGAGGCCTCTTGCCCTTGTGCATAGCCTCTTCTTGTCCTGGAATGGTCTATATGTAGCTATACCTGACTGTTGCCCATCCCTGCCTGCCTGGGCTGGGAAAATGCCTCATTGTGATTTTTTTTCTTGGATTTCCTGATCAGGACACAGTCTTCCTGACTATTGGCCTAGTCTTCTACCAGCCCTGCCACCAACCTGCCTTAGAATCTATCCAACATTCTAGAGTCCTACTCCTGTATCTTTTCTTTGAGGGGGGAGCTAGGCAGTTAGGGTTAAGTGACTTACCCAAGTCACTTACAGCTAGTCAAGTGTCTGAGACTGGATTTAAACCCAAGTCCTCCTGACTCCAGGGCCGGTGCTCTATTCACCGAGCCACCTCGTTGCCCCCTCCTAGATGTTCTTAACATTCTCAACATACCCATGTGGTACTCCATTGTCCACTTGTGATCTCTTACTTTTGATACCTGACCAGCCTACATCCTTTTCTGAATATACATCTCCTAGAGAATGTCATTTACTCCTCTCATTGGACTGTCTATATTCTGCAGCCTTTTTACGAGAAGGAAGGAATGAAGGGAGGGAGGAAAGAAGGGAAGGAGGAAAGAAGGAAGGAATGAAGGGAGGGAGAGCAGGCCTACAATATGCCATGTTCTGTGCTAAACAAATATTTGTTTCATCTGATGTACTGTATGTTGTACTTTATCTTCTACATCAGTTATACTTGTGGTGTTCCATAATGCCTGACCATATAACATCATCAGAAAGATATTGATGTTAAAATGATGGGCTTTTTGTGTTAGGGAAAAGTGTGGCAGCCTTGAAATCCCTACATCATTTACCAAACACAATCCAGATTGCTCACATCTTCCTATTAAAATTGGAGTCCATCTGTAGTACCTATCTTAGGCATCTGTGCCATCAGACTAACTCAGTGGACTGCCTGCCCACCTGCATGCCATTGTTTGGACAGTAGGCATTGTTTATCCTTATTCACATCAGTTTTCTTGTGCAATAGTGGTGGTTCTCAACCTTCCTAAAGCCGTGACCCTTTAATACTTGTTTGTGGGCGTATCTGCATGTGGGTGGACCCACCTGGAGATGGATAGAGGAGCGGTGTCTTGGTTCTTAAGACCATTGGAAATGTGTTTTCCGATGGTCTTAGGCGACCCCTATGAAAGGGTCCTTCGACCCCCAAAGGGGTCGCGGACGCACAGGTTGAGAACCGCTGATCTATAGGGACATAACATCTATAGTTCCACACTTGAACTCTACGCTAGAAATAGTCTATGCCAGTGGTGGGCATTTTGTTTTTGCAAACAGAAAATCTATTTTATTCCTCACTTGATATCACTAATCAGAAACTCATTGAGCAGAGTATGGTCTAAAATCCAGACTCTAGGACCAGGTTTATTCTAGGGAGTGGGTTTAGGAGGCGGGGAGGGAGGATCATGGTAAATTAACTAATGGACCAGTTTTAGTCTTAGGTTTCTTATAGGTAGGTAATACTTCAGTTTTCACCATGATTTCTGAGGGGAACGTAAGAATTTGGGCTGTCTGAGGACTCACACCCTAGCACATAAATAATCAAGACAACTCTCACTTTTCCCCCAGGGACCTATGCAGCCCTCTGGACTGATAGCACTGTGATAGAAGAACAAGTATAATACAATGATGCCACCCACCTGTCATTCACCCCTCATGCATTGAAAAGCTCATAGGGCATTGAAGGGATATTACATATATGTTTGTATGTTTGGTGTTCTTGGCATCTGGGCTAGTGATCTTTTACATGGGCCTTTGCTGGGCTCCCATGCAGCTACCTCTAGATGCCAGAATGCCTGTTTTTGGAGACCTAGTCAGCTTTGGATGGGTCAGAGTTGAAGACCAGGCATCTCAGAAATCAGTTCTTGACTGCATAGCTCCACTGGGCCTTGGTGGAGCTAAGTTCTTATAGTCTTCATGGAAGCTGTGGCAATACCTGATACTCATTTGGTAACACAATTTATGCCATACTTTGGCATAATAGGGCAATTCTGTTCATTCAGCTGAGTGAACTCTCAGTGGTAAAGCCTCACTAACTGAGTTAGGGGTGGGTGGGTAGATAGATAGGTGGGGTAGAAGAGAATGTCTGGATGGGATCCTCCCATTGGCCAAATGAAATATGGGAATGTTAGAGGCACAGCAGCTACAGCAGAATGTTTATAATAATTATTGGATGTATCACAGAATGATTTAGCTTATCTATACAATGTGTGTAGCTAGGTTGCAGTTCAAATATTTGAGCTTTTTGGTGGACATCTGGCTCAGTATGGATATTGTGCTGGTGCAGTGGTGGTGGTCAGAAAGGCTTTATAAAGTTGTTTAAAGGTGCATTAAGGGAGGCATAATGTCTGGAACAAAGGAGGTAACATCTCTTCTGTGCCCTTCCTTCTATGCTGCACTCATATCAGACTACGGTGTGTTTCGTTCCTATCACCATGCTTCATAGATTGGACTAGAAAAGGGTTACCCAGATGGTGGGAGAACTGGAGAATGTACCATGGGAGGCTTGGTTGAAGGAACTAGGAATGAACGTTTAGCCTGGAGAAGACTTAAGCCATGATAATTATTTCAAGTTATTTGAAGAGCTACCATGTGGAAAAGGTATTAGATTTGTTCTTCTAGGCCTCAGAATGAGGAACTGGGAGCACTACACGGGAGACGCTGAGAGGAAGACTTAAGCTTGATGTCAGGCATATTCTCTTAACAACTGGAGCTAACCCAAAGTGGAAGTATTAGGCTTCCCATCCTTAGAGGTCCTCAAACAGAGGTGGGTGACAAGTTAGTGGAAACATTATAGTCAGGCAGGGGTTGAACTTGGAGGTCTCTTCCAGCTCTTAAATTCTGTGTTTCTTTGAGATGAGATTTGGTATAGTGGTGAGCAGTTTGGAATGATTGAAAAGCCCTTTTTATTTTCTGATGTGTGACCCAGGCCAGTTTTATCCTTCAGCCATCACAAGGACAGTGACTATCCTGGGGGTTTATACCTGATAATATAGGGCATAGAGGAAGGTGTCAAGTTTGTGGAGGACATACAGGGTAAGGAAGAGAAGCGAACAAGACAAAGTTCTTATGAGCAAACTTCTTGGAGGAGGTGACTTTTGGATCCAGGGAGGCTAGAAGGAGGCATGATAGCAGGGACAGGTAGAGAAGATCTGAGGTCTCTGGCTGGACAAGCCATCTATCCCACTGTGAATCCGTTTCAATCACCTCCCTGCAGGGCTGCAACCCCCTAGTCCAGACCCAGAGGAGCCGCCTGCAGAACCACCGGGCCAGGATCAACCAGCAGATCAACAAAGAAATGAGGATGCGCACAGGGGCAGAGAATCTCTTCAGGTGAGTGCATTGGACTAGCCAAAATGTTCTCAGAATGGTCCAGGTAATGTCACATTCCAGAATTATTCCCTGGGAAACTCCTCATGAAAATCAGTCCTGACCCACCTACTTGTATGGGCTACGTCTTTCCTCACATAGTCTTGGAGGCTTCCAAAAGGGAAGAGTTGTCTCCTCTCCCCCATCCTAGGGGTTCTCTGAGGGTCGGGTCTGTGTTGTCCCCCCGCTCCCCACCATTTTGGGTGTATCTCCTCCCATCCTGAAGGCAGCGACTGTCTCTTCCCAATTATAGGGGTTCCCTGAAAGTTGGTTCTGTGTCCTCTTTACCATTTGGGAGGTGCCCTAACCCTGGCCTCACCAATTGTCCGTCAGGCATTTTCGGTGTACTTTTCTATAGGTATAGGTTCCCTGAAGACAGGGGCTTTATCATGTTTCAGGGACTATCTGGAACAGGGGCTAAGACATGAGTTGGTATCCTGGGAGAAAGTAAACATATGCTTATCCTTCAAGGGCCAGGAAATAATTTCTAACTCCTCCACTCACCAGCCCCTCCTTTCTCTTTCCTTCAGGGCTTCTTCCTTCTCTGCAAGAGTGCCTCCCCTCAGGCTTCTTCTCAGTATGTGGTTCCAGGTGTCCTTCCTCTCTCTCATGTTCCCTGCCTACGCCATGCCTATTTCAGCCCCCACAGCCCCTTGGCCAAACCCCAGTCACCCTGGGACATTTGGAGGGTGATGCAAGTCCCGATCATGATAACTTTGTCTTGGGGCAGCCCCTCCCTTGGTCATCCCCCACAGGCCTCCAGACTTAACCAACTCTGCCTCCCATGTTCCTTCAGCGTCCCCCTACAGAGGAATGCACTGTCTCAGCACTTAGTGACACCTGGCATGGAGAAGGAAGGACACAGCACTGGGTTAAGCTTTGTGGGATCACAAGTCACAGAATTAGAGTAGAAAGGGATCTTTGAGATCATCCGGTCCAACAAAGAGGAAATGGGTCCCCGGATAGGTTAGAGGCATGGGTACAAGCATCAGTTAGACACTTACTGTGTGCCTGGCTCTGTGCTGAGTTCTGGGGGTAGAGTGGAAAGCAGACTTCCTTGATTCTAGATCCAGCCCTTGTTCTACCACACTGCTGCTGCCTCTAAACAGAATTTAGATTGAGAAGAGACTAGAGATGATCTAGAGATGAACTTGTGTCTTTACAGGATGGGAAACTAGGGCCTGGAAAAGTGAGGTGACTTGCCTGAGCAGGGAGTCTTAGGACACCTTAGATTGCAAGTCCTTCCCTTCAAACCACCCCCTCCTGCCAAAAAAGTGCCCTGAAAACCCCTCTTCCCTGACTTCCCCTTGGCAGAGCTCTAGAGGTTGGCGAGGGCAGAGAGCTGTGGTCCAGGGGTCAGGAATCTGGGAGCTATTCCCCAGCCTGGCTTCCTCAGAGGGGATTCGGTACCAGAGTAGGAAATCTTCTAAGTAAGATCTGTAAAGTGCTTTGTCTTACTTGGTCCTCATAGCCACCCTGGGAGGGAGGTGGTATTATCCCCTTTTTGCAGATGAGGAAACAGACTGAGGGAAATAAAGTGGCTTGCTCAGGGCCACGCAGCCGGTAAGTGTCTGAGGCTGGATTTGAGCTTGGGTCTTCCTGGCTGCAGGTCCTGTGTCCTGCCTGCTGAGCCACCCACCTGGTTGCTTCATGTAACTTGCCCACGGCCTCACGGATACTAAGTCTTAGCTCTGGGATTCAAACCTGGATCTCCAGACCCCCAGGTCCAGTATTTTCCAACAGTAAGTGCTTATAATAGAATGTTCTCCAAACACCTTCCTCATCATGGGCATTTCCCTGTAATAACAGAATCACAGTTCTCTCTCTATGTTTCCACTTACTCCAGTGTCCCTGTTTAAAAAAATGTGGGGTGCATCTAGGTGGTTGGTGCACTGGGCCTGAAGGAAGACCCGAGTTCAAATCCAGCCTCAGACACTTATTAGCTGTGTGCCCCTGGGCAAGTCGCTTGGTCTCTCTCTCTCTCTCTGCCTCAGTTTCCTCAGCTGTAAAATGGGCATAATAATCGCCCCTCCCTTTCGGGGTTGTTGTGAGGGTCACATGAGACAGTATTTGTAAAACATTTAGCATGGAGTCTGATGCATAGTGGGCATTTAATAAATGTTTATTTTCTCCCTCAGGAAAAAAAGAACATGGCAGAGCTCTGCCTCCCTGACTTGCTAGGGGTGACTTTGGGTCTGGCCAGTCTCTTCCCTGATTTGAGCTTTGGGTTTCCCCATCTGTGAAATGGGGCTAATAATTAATTTGTCCCCTTCTTTTGCCAGACTGTCTGGAAGGAACAATTTTAGACACCCTAAATCAAGACATCTTTTTAAAAACATTGTGGTTCTTCCCCTAGAGCCACCACCAACCACCGAGTCAAGGAGACTGTGGCGCTGGAACTGAGTTATGTGAACTCTAACCTGCAGCTGTTAAAGGAGGAGCTGGAGGAGCTGAACAGTAGTGTTGATGTGTACCAGAACGAGAGGTACCCAGGGTGGGAGGGGAGGGGGCTGCAGCTTGGAGTCCAGACTTCTTGTTTTTAAGAAGGTGAAACCAAGGCCCTGAGAAGATCCCTGTCTCATGGTTTAGTGTTTCTGCTCTGGCACTTTGATAAGTGCTTCATATTTAAATTATTTTCCTTTGATCCCCACAAAGACCTTGTTGGGGAAGTGGGAGCAGGGATGGCTAGCTCCATTTTACAGATGAGTACACTGAGGCACTGGGAAAGATCACACAGCTAGTAAGCAGCAGACTTAGAATTTGCACTCATATTTTCTTACCAAAAGTCCAGGATCCTTTCTTCTTTCTCTCCCCCTTCTTGGGGAGTTCATCAGCTCCCGTAGGTGCAGCTCTCATCCCTTCTCAGGTGACTCCCGGGCTTCCTATCCAGACTGGAGACTCTCTCCTGATCCACTGCAGTCATGCATCACCAGCTGCCCAGGGGACACTTTCCACAGGCATCCCAAACTTGACATGTCCAGAGCACTACACCTTCTCTTCCAAATCTTCTTCCTGGCCCTGCCAGTCATTTAGATGTGCAACCTTGAGGCCATCTTTAACCCTTCACTCTCCCACACAAGTAGCCAATTAGTTGCCAAACATAGTTAATTATTTCCTGAAATATCTCAAATCTGTTACTTTCCCTTCATCTCATTCAGCCTAGTTCAGGCCTTCTTGGCCTCTGAGCTGTTGTGGTTACCTCCCACTTGGGCCTCTAGGCTCTTCCTCAGATCCATCTTCCAAACAACTGCCAAATTGATATTCCTAAAATACAGATCTCTATTTGCTCAGAAGAACCTGTGGTTTTATATTATCTCTAGAATCAAACACAAACTTCTCTGTTGGGCATTTAAGACACAACCTGACTCCAGACAGGCTTCCAGGTTTTTGTGTACATGAAGGGAATACCCTTTCGTGAATTTTGCAGTCCAGCTAAGCACTCCTTTGGACTTTGCCCCACAGGTAAAAATTCCACCTCCTGTCCCCTTGCCTGCACAAGCTGTCCCTCAAGCGTGTAATGCCCCCCTTTCTTCATCTACCTTTCAGAGCCCCTAAGTCCGTTCAGAGCTCAGCTCAAGTGCTCTTTCCTAATTGATGCCTTTTCTGATTCCTTCTCCCTTGAAATTACCAAGTATTTCCCCCCCCTCCCCTGCCCCGGTACATACTTAGGTAAACTTGTTTCCCCTAGAGTCTAAGGTACTTGAGGGCCTGGGTTATTTCATTTTTCCCCTCTCTGTATCCTCAGTGGCACAAAGCAGCCACTTACTAAATTCTTATTGGTTGTTTTTCTTCTACCCCACAGTTGTCCTAATTCAGGGTCCCCGTGGCCTTTTCTGTCAGGGACTGCTTCCCTTGTCTTCCCTAGATGTACAGGTTTCTGCCAGTCTTAAGTCACTCTCAGAACAGAGAACTACTGTTATGCAAGAAGCCAAGTGGAAAGAATGCTGGCCTTGGGTTCTAAAAACCAGGAATCAAGGGATTCAGAGGCCCTAGAAGGGGCCTTAGCATCTAGTACAGGGCTTCTTAAACTTTTTCTACTCATGACCCTTTAGCGCTTCTTGAATTCTAGGTTTAAACCCACAGTTTAGAAACGCTGAATTCTAATCCAACTCTTCCATATTACAGAGGAGGAAAATGAAGGCTCAGAGAGGGAAGTGACTTGTTCAAGGTCACACAGCTTAAAAAAAATAGCAGAGCTTGAATTCAGACCCTGGTCTCCTGACCCCAAAATCAGTGCTATTTACACCATATCACCAAGTGTCTCATTTTAGCACCATAGCTTGCAAGCTGGGCGACCTTGGGTGAGTTAGTCCCTTCTTACTAAGCCTCACTTTTCCCGTCTGGAAGATGGATGAAGTGATATTTGTTCTTCTTCCTGTACAAGGTTGTTATGGTTAAAATGGTCTAAAATGTATAAAGTGCTATAGAAGTATGAATGGTTATTATAACTGCCTTTCTTTACTCCATTCCTAATGTCTCATTTTAAATGAGAGTCCCCTGAGTCTGGGGTTGGGAGAGAGCCAGGTGCCTGACTACAGGAACTATACAGCTCGGGATCCTGGTTTAGGGGTGGGGGTGGGGGAGGCTCTGGCTCATGGAATCTCAGAATTAGAAGGGACTTAAGAGGTTGTGGGAATGAAAGAATATAGGAAAAAGCATTTATTAGTCATTGTTGGCCAGACACTATGCTAAGCACTGGAGATACAAGCATCAGAACTACCTTGCTCACGCCAAGAGCTTACTTTGTTTTATTATTTATTTTTATTTTTAATATTTACTTGCTTTTAAAAAATTTATTTACTTTTTAATATTTATTTTTCATTTTTTACTTTTTTAAAGGCACTACTTTCTAAAAGAATGTGCAACATACTTGGGGGGTATTTTGGTCTAGGATGTCATGAAAGCTGTGAATAGAACAATAGGCTGGTCCACTGGCATACCCTTTCCAGAGGATGTGGTAGTATTGATTTGAATACAGTTCTTCAAGCCTAGAGTTAGAGAGGAGGATCCATCTGGGTTCATGTGAGGCAATAGCAGAACACCACCTGGGTTAAGAAGCTTGGTGCTAGGGTGGGCATGGGAGGTTAGGCCTAGCTCCTTCTGAGCATGGTCTCTGGAGTCTGGTTTGAAGGGTGGAGGAGCAGCACCAGAATAGGGAGGGAGGGAACAAACATTTATTTAGCACCTACGGTATGCCAGGTATGGTGCTAAGTACCTTACAGGTATCATCTGGCCTTGGTGAAGAAGTATGAATCCAGCCCCCTCGCTTCTCTAGGCTGGCTGCTTAGCCTGCGATGGGCACTGGGGTGAGGGGGCTTGGAGCAGGAACCTCAGAGCTGAGAGTCCCTTTTGTTTTAGCGAAGGCATCAGTGTGCCCATGATCCCGCTGGGGCTGAAGGAGACCAAAGAATTGGACCTGGCCACACCGCTGAGGGTAAGTCCTTGGCCCTGACTGAGGAAGCTCCCTGGCTGCGGGAGAGACAGGACCTCTGTCCACAGGGAGCCCTTTCCCGAGGGGGGAGTTTATCCTGGTTGGGAAAGAGTCTGAGTTCCAGTTTCTATGCCAACGTATCTTAGCTTCCTGACTAGGACCAAGTTATTTCTCCTGCCTCAGTTTCTTCCCCTGTAAAATGGGGGTAACATTTGTGCCACCTCCCTCCCAGGTTGTTTCAAGGAAAGTATTTTATAAGCTTTAAAGGCCTATAGAAATGTGAGCAGGTGGTATTTGTATTATTATGGCTTCCACCCGATAACTCTGGCTTCCTCAGTCATTCATTCTGGGTCCTCCCCAGTCTGTCTCCACCTAACCTCCCTGACCTTGTCTTCCACCTGCCTCCTCTTATGCTCTCTACCTATCAGTCAGACTGGGTATCTTTCCCCCAGACATGTCCTGCCTTTTAAAAACTATTGAAACTTCTGTTTTCTCCATTTCCTAACCCTGATGTACCCTTCTCCCCACCCCTAGTTTTTGAAATTCTGTCTATCCTTCCAGGCCCAGTATGGCAGCCACCTCTTCCAAGAAGCCTTTTTTGATTCCTGCCCCACTCCCCCAAGATAAGAGTGAGCTCCCTTTCAGTGAGTCCTCACAATCCTAAGAGAGACCTTTCACCTTTCACTCAGAAGAAATGTGAGATGTGTAAATTTAGAGACATTTCCCCTCCAGATGTTCATATGGACTGTGCCTGACTTGTGATGGAGCCTTCTGAGCTCGCACTGGTCTGATCAGCCACAGTTGGACATAGTCTACATTGACCCTGACATAGTGATGTCATTTTGACCTTTGAGAAAGAAAGATAACTACCAACCAAGCGATCATCTATGTATAGCTCCCTGAAGGATGCTGAGATCCCACCGTCAGCTTTAGGCCTCGCTGATCCTTTGGCTTCTCCCTGGGCCTCTCACAGCTCATTCCTGGGACCTGCCTTCAGCTCCCCAGCTATTTCATCTTTCACTACTTACTAAGATCTTCTGATTCCTGACCTCCCAGCTGAAGGCCCCAAGCCTCCCCAGTACCCTAGTCTTCTTGATTCCTAGGACTCCAAAATTTCTTGTTGTATTTATTGCCTTGTCCAGTCACCTACCACTTTGTCCAGGTTGCTATTCCTCATTTGGTAGAATGGATAAAAAAGCAAGCAAACCCCTAAAGGTTCAAATAATTGTCTTTTTACTGAAATCATTCTATTATCTTAGAGTAGAAGCAGTTCTCAAGGCATCTCAAAAAGCATTTCAGGAGAGATAAAGACAAAAACCGCTAGCCAGAAAGTTAAAATCGGTAGTCAGGGGGGCTCCTTAGAGTAGCATGAGCTCCTCACCAAAATCTAAGTCCTGCCTTATATTTGTTTTTGCACAAGGAGGTCCACAGCCAAGCCCCAGATCAGGTGCACCTGGGGCAAAGTTCTCTGGGCCTGCCTCAGGTATGCACCTTCTAATTTCCTTCACTGAGTCCCAGCTGGTGTTCTAGGTGGATTAGCTCCTACCTCCTCAGTTCTGCCCGTGTCCTGGATGACAGCAGCCTTCCTCTACTGAGGCTAACACCTTCGGATGCTGTTTCCTAGCCTGTTTCCTTCTTCCCTTCTAGCCATAACAACAGTATTGATAATAGCTCCTGTTTCTGCACTTCTTAAGAAGATTCACAGAATTTGTTCCTCTTTAACAGCTCAGAGAGTAAACTAGTGCAGTGTTGGTTATCTTCACTTTACAGATAAGGAAACTGAGTCTTTCTTGAGAAATGACCTTCTGTGACCTCATAGTGAGGGAATATCAGCTGACATTGAGACCTCATATCCTTATTTCGATAACAATAATTGTACTAGAACTAGCTTTCAGTGATGCTTCTGGCAAAGCTCTCCTGTTATCTTTGTGGTCCCAGAGAGACGTGGGCAAAATGGTGGAGTGGATTGGGAACTGGTTGAGGCAGTTAGGTGACCGACAGAAAACCAGACCTGGAATCAGTAAGACTCAAGTTCAAATCTAGCCTCAGACGTTGGCTGTGTGACCCTAGACAAGTCACTTAATGCCTCTGTCTACCTCAGTTTCCTCATCTGTAAAATGGGATCACTAATATCCCCTACCACCCAGTGTTGTTGTGAGGATCTCATGAGATAATATTTGTTAGGTGCTTTGTAAACCTCAAGCATTTAGCTGTCATTGCTATTGTTGTTGTTACTGAATGAGCACGCCTAAAAAGTAATTCTTCATGGGCTGAGAGTGTCCTGGAGGCACTTCTCCAGTGGAGTGTCCCAGACTCTGACCTGGGTTCAGCGTTCTTTAACATTTTTTATGGAAGACCTGGATAAAGGCAGAGATGGTATGTTTAATCAAATTTATAGGCGATGGGGACTTGGGAAGAGTTGTTAACACTTTATATGACAGAATTGGGTCTCAAAAAGATCTTGATCAAGGTGGGCCAAATTTAATAAGATTCAATTTAATATAGCAAATGGAAAGTGCTTCATTTGAGTTCAGAAGATCGGTTTCTCAAGTATAAAATACTGTCTAGCCACACCATCCTTGTGTCATGTGAAACACTCCTCCATGGTGTAAGCTTTGTATCATCTACATGTTGGATGAGCACACTGTTGTCTGTCCTTTGACCAGATTCATAGATTCTTAAGGAATGGGTCTTTCAGACCCATCTAGTCTACTCCCTCCTCAAACACGAACTTTCTTTAAGATGTATCCAAGAAATGGTTGTCTAATCATCCCTTGAAGAGCTCTTGGGAGCTGAAGGAAGGCTGTTCTACTTTTGGATAATGCTAATTTATATAAAACTTTTTTGTATGCTGAACCTCAGTCTGTACCTTCCACCCAGTGCTTCTAGTTCTGCCTTGTGGGGCCAAGCATAACAATTCAAATCCTCCTTCTTTGTGATAGTCCTTCAAACGATAGGGACACAGATTTAGAGCTAGAAGCATCCTTAGATGCCAGTGAGTGCAGCCCTCTCATTTACATATGAGGAAACTGAGCCTGAGAGGTTAGGTGACTTGCTTGGTGTCGAACAGCTATTTAGTGTCTGAGGGAAGATTGGAGCTCAGGTCTTCCATTTTGACTCTGCCATTTTGATTCAAATACTTGAAGGTAGATACTATGCCCTGCTAAGTTTTTGTTCTCCAGGAGAAGCATCCCCAGTCCCTGTATCTGATCCTGTTATGGCATAATTTCAGTCCCTTTGGACCCCTTCCAGTTTATCTATGGCCTTCCTAAAATGGGACATTCAGAACTGAACACCATCCCTTTGTTCTTTTTCATTCCCCAGGAGATGATCTCAGAACACTATGGTGAGGACAGCACCTCCTATGAAGTGGAGATCAAGAAGCTTATGGACCTGAGGCAGGTGTGTGGGCAGGTGGCCAGCTACTTAGCATACCACGTAGACAAGCATGGGCAGAACATGTGCCATTTGCATACCTATGAGGGTGAGGGCCATGGGGAAAAAACTCAAGGGGAAGAACGGGGTAGGTGGAAGGAGCTGGACTTGGAATCAGAAAGTACAGTTACCCCTGCCACATTGCAGGGGTGCCCAGCACCCCCAGGATCTGGAAAATCTGTGTAAATTTTTCTGACCCTCCCTTCGTACCAGAGAAGAAGTCTGAATTTTTTCTTTTTCTTTTATGGAGTGTTTGCTGTACCTTATTGTAAAATTTGGGGTATTTGGTCACAGTCTCTGTGTCATCTGACTTGGCATGTCTTCTATGGCTCCCATAAAACTCCCCCCACGATTCCCATTTAATATTTTATACCAACCCACAATGTATCAGAACTGCAGTGGGGAAAGTCACGATGTGGAAGGGATCGCCCTATCTGGGTTCCAATTCTGCCTTTGCCACTTATTGACTGATTAGCCCCGGGCAGCTTGCTTCACCTCTGTTGATTTCATTTTTCTCATTTGTAAGAATGAAGGAATTAGACTAGGTTGTCCCTCAAGTTCCCTCTAGCTTTAAGCTTTTGTTGCAAGTAATAATAATGATAGCTAACATTTTGGTAGCACCTACTATGTGCCAGGCACTGGGCTAAGCACTTAAATAGTAACTACTAACATTGATATGGTGCCAGGGGTAGCTAGGTGGCGCTATAGGGGATAGAGTACTGGGCCTGGAGTCAGGAAGACTCATCTTCCTGAGTTCTAATCTGGCCTCAGACACATACTAGTTGTGTGACCCTGGGCAAGTCACTTAGCCCTGTTTGCCTCAATTTCCTCATCTGAAAAATGAGCTGGAGAAGGAAGTGGCAAACCATTCCAGTATCTTTGCCAGGAAAACCCCAGATGGGGTCACGAAGAGTCAGACACAACTGAAATGACTAAACACCAAAAATACGCTGGGTGCTATGCAAGGCACTGTATAGATATTATGCCATTTTATCCTCACAACAACCTGGGGCAGGGGGAATAGGTGCTATTATTATCTCCATTTTGTAGATGAGGAAACTGAGGTAAAGACAGTGACTTGCCCAGGGTCACACAGCTAATAAGTGTCTGAGGCCATGAACTTTGGTCTTCCTGAGTCCAGGCCCAGTGCTCCATTCTCTGCACCCATGTGGGTGTAGCTAGCACCCACCATGTGGGTGCTCCATGTGGGTGTAGCTAGCACCCATGTCTCTTAGATCCCAGTTCTGCCCTATGGAAAGGGCTAGAAAGTATGTTACAGATCATTTTGCACTCGTTGCCCCCTCATTTTGCAGATGAGAAGACTGAGGTCCAGATTCCAAATCCCGTCATGTTTTCTCTATATTAGAGAAAAGTTTTGGTACCAGTCAAAAGATGACAATTTGAGGTCCAGTGAATTAGAAGATGTGAACCCTGCTTGCTCTTGGGGAGCCTCCTTTGGCAGGGAGATGATAATAATAACAAAAATAGCTAACATTTATATTTTATATGTATATGCATAACGTATATATATATATATATATATATATATATATATATATATAAGCTTATTATGTGGTAGGCTTTACAATTGTTATTTTATTTGGTCCCCAGAATAACCCTGGGAGGTAAGTGCTATTATTATCCCTAATTTACAGTTGGGGAAACTGAGGTGAAATGCCTCATGGTCATGCAGCTAGTCTGAGGCTGGATTTCAACTTGGGCCTTTTGATTCCAGGCCTGGAGCTCTATCCACTGTATCACATACATGTGGTATTCCCCAAATCCCGGAGTTCCCCACTTTACCTCCCCTCCTCCTCCTAGCTGAGGTCAGGCAGTGGGAAAAGACCTGGGTTGAGAGTTGGTTTTAGCCCTGCCTCTGACACTCACTTGCTGTGTGACTGTGACTTCTCCCTTCTGGGCCTCCGTTTCCCCCTTGGGTCAATGAAGAGGTTAGAATGTCACTTTTTGTCTAATTCCTCCCTTCTCTTCTATGGTCCAGTGACCCTGGACTTCCTGCTGTTCTTTAAACAGGACCCTCTCTATCTCCTGCCTCAGTGCTTTGTACTAGCTGTCTTCCATGCCTAGAATCTTCTCCCTCATCACCTTCTCCTCTTGTCTTCCCTGGCTTGGACCCAGATGGCTCTGGAGGAGACAATGAGGCTGGTGACCTTGCACAGCCTTCCTTCACTCAAATCAAAGTCAGCTGCAAATCACATCACCATTTCCTTGAAGTCATGGTCCTCTTTGAGAATGGAGGACAAACCATAGAACCTTGAGGTCTCAGTTAAAAATCTCACCTTTTGCAAGAGACTTTCCTGATCTTCCTTGATGCTGGTGCCTTCCCTCTGAGATGATCTCCAGTTCATCCTATCTGTCTGACTTGTCTGTATATAGTTTTTTATATTTTGTCTTAATAAGAAATGTAAACTCCATTAGGGCAGGGACTGTTCTCACTTTTCTTTGCCTCCTATTCAGCCTAGTTTGTGGTACATAGTAAGCACTGAATAAATGTTTGTTGATTGGACTGTCTTGGTCCTCTCTCCTGCAGGCCATTCGGACCCCTAGCAGGAATGAGGCGGGTCTGGACCTCCTCATGGAATACTACAACCACCTCTATTTCCTGGACATCCGCTTCTTCTCTCCCAATAGAAACCTTGGTGTCTTCTTCCACTGGTGAGCAAGGGATGAACTAGTTAGCGTCTTCTTCCTCAGAGGTATAGAAAGTGATTTGGGACACAGGACATGCCCTCTGCTCTTAGTTTTGATGTGCAAGTCTGACAGACGCTCCTAACTTTAACCATGACCCCTTTCTTCCCTGCCTTTTCCATTTTCCTGAAGTCTGACCACATGTCCGGCTACCATTTTAGATGGAAAGTAATAGTCAAACCTTTGTAATGGGCTGCCTTGGGATGTAATGAGCAGCCCCCCCCCTTTTTGAGGCAATCAGGGGTAAGTGACTTACCCAGGGTCACACAGCTAGGAAGTGTCAGAGACCACATTTGAACTCAGGTCCTCCTGACTCAAGGCCGGTGTTCTCTCCACTGGGCCACCTACCTGTCCTCTTCAGCTTCCTTTCACAAGAGGTGCTTGATCAAAGACTGAGCAGTAAACAATGAACGTGTTGGGGTTGTTGCTGTAGAGGGGATTTGGGCTAGACTTGTCCCAAAGTGGAACAGGCAGCTCCAGGAAGTAACCTTGGCCATTGATTACATTCTCAGACAGGGTGTGATAGGCAGTCTGTAGAGAAAATGATGAAATCCTGGATTAGGGAAGGTTTGAAGTAAAATATGTCATTGAATCACCAAATTGTAGGAACATAGACTCACAGAACGTTGACATTTTAGAAGGATTCTGAGAATTTTAGATGCATAGAAACTTGAAATTATGGAATCTTGAACTATTGGAGCCTGAGAGTGGGAAGAAATCCCATAGGATGTCTTCATCTTTTCTTCTCCTTCTCCTGGTGCACTGAGCCGTTCTAGAGTATTTCTTACAGGCAGATGAAGAAATCATTTATCTTTTCTTCTGTACGAATCTTATTTGCCCACCCAACCAGACTAGGAGCTCTCTGAGGGCAGGGATTATTCCTTATCTCCTTCCTCCTGTCTTCCTCACCCACAGTGTACCCTGGTTTGGTCTGGATTCATATGGATTGGTCTGATGAAGCATTAAGGGGTGGCTGAGCCAATAGTTCTGTGAATGGGCATAGATGTATTGGGAGAAAACTCCCCAGCTTGACTCAAAGGCTTCCATTTCTCTTCCTTTCTGCAGGTATGACTCCCTCACTGGAGTCCCCTCCCACCAGAGGACCCTGGCCTTTGAAAAGGGGAGTGTCCTTTTTAACATTGGTGCCCTTTATACCCAGATTGGGGCCCGGCAGGACCGGGGCACTAGGACAGGCATTGAATGTGCCATCGAAGCCTTCCAGAGAGCAGCAGGTAAGTCTCCCCACCCCCTAGAGATTGGATGGCCACCTTTGGGCAACAGAATTGTCTCTTGCTGGAGCTTCTTAGGAACAAGCACTATATTGGCATATGTTAGGACCCAATTTGCATATGCTGTACATATATTTTTTTATTTTGATCTTTATAGTATGGGATAAGGGAGCCAGAGGGAAAAGACATGCCCCTCAGCTTTGGGATGGGGAGAGTTACAATGAAAACAAAGCAAAACAAAAACTCTTTAGATAGGTGGGCCAGTGTGTAAAAATAATAAACACAGGTGCGATGGTCTCTGGGGCAGTGAATGGCACAGGGACTAGGTGGTAGGGAAGTGAAGGCAAGACTACATGCTGCATTGGAGGAGAGTATGGGTGGAGGGGAAAGAGTTTTGATTTGCCTGGTATCAAGGTCTCTTGACCACAGATGAAACTGGAGAAAGATAAAAGGACTCCAGTGACCTTGTGACACAGGGTCATTGTACTCCTATGCTTGAAGCACAGCCCAATGCATGAGACTCTTCCTGTGGGCATGTGACATGGGATCCACAGACATGAGCCATACAGAATATGCCACCCTGATCACCAGGTTCATTAGAGACAGACTACTGTGCCAGGATGAGGTCTCACTTTGATCTCTTTCTCTCCCTTCTGTCAATATTCCATTCTATACCTAAAGTCTAAGGGACCATTTTATAGGCCACCATTTCAGAGGCTTTCATTCTTCCAGACTTGACCTACTCCCTGTAGACAATCTCAGAGTAGCAGAGAGGCTGGTGCCCTTGTCAGGAATATTGGAAGGAAAGAACTGCTTCCTTTCTGACCTTCAAGACTCATCTGTCTTGCTTCCCTTTTGGGGGCTAGAGTTGGACCCAAGGGTTGAGAAGGAATTTTGTGGAACCTAGAGGGAACCATTTCCCAGATGGTGTCTCTGATCCCACAGGCGCCTTTAACTACCTGAAGGAAAACTTCTCTAATGCTCCAAGCCTGGACATGAGTGTGGCTTCTCTCTCGATGTTGGTTCGGCTCATGACTGCCCAGGTCCAGGAGTGTGTCTTTGAGCAGCTTACTCTGTCTGGAACCCCTCGAGAACCTCTCTCCCAGATGAGACTTGCTCAGGAAGCAGCCCAGGTATGCCCCTCACTGAACACTTACTTCCCTGTCTCAAGATCTTGAGGACAATGAGGGGTTATGGGACAGGCTGAGCCGGTGGTTGGTTGCCTTTGAGTGGGAGGGGTGACGAGGCAGTCTTTGAAGGAGGAATTACTCCCATAAGTCTATCAAAGGACCTAAATTTGAATCCCAGCGTTGCCACTTTTTACCTATGTGACCTTGGGCAAGTTCATTCCCCACTGCGACCCTCAGTTCCTTCATCTGTAAAATGAAATTGAATCTTGGGAGGAAGATCACATGTCTGAGAAGCAGAGCTAAGGAAGAAGTGCATTGTAGGTATGGAGGAAATTGTGCACAGATGCATAGAGCAAGAGATGGAATGGCAAGTGTGGGGAATAGTGAGCACTTACTAAACACCTGCTGCATGCCAAGCACTGTGCTAAATCCTAGAGACACAAAGAAAGGCAAAACACATCCTCTGCCTTCTAGAGCTCACAGTCTAATGGGGCAGACAACATGAAAACAACTGTACAAGCAAGCTATAGATAGGATGAATTAGAGATAATCAACAGAATTGAGGGAGACTGGGAAAGCCTTCTTCTAGCCTGTGGGATTCCAGTTGTGTTATTCTAGTTGGGATGTAAAGGAGGCATGAGGAGGCAGAGTATTCCAGACATAGGGAAGAGCCAGTGAATATGCCTGGAGTCTAGAGACTAGAGATGGAGTATTTTGTGCAAGGAAGAGCCAGGAGGCCATTGTCACTGACTGAATCCCAGTATGGAGTTGAGGGGTAAGAAGCTAGGAGGGGGCCAGGCCATGAAGAGCTTTGAATGCCGAAAAGGAGATTTTTGTGTTTAATCCTGGAGGTGATAGGGAGCCACTAGAGGTTACTGAGTAGGGGACTGGCGTGTTCCAACTTGTACTTTAAGAAGATTACTTTGGGAGCTGAGTGAAGGATAGACTGGAGTGGGGAGATGCTTGGGGCAGTCATCGGGCCATTGTAGGGATCTAGGCATGAAGTGATGAGGGTCTGCACCAGGGTGATGGCAGTGCCAGAGGAGAGAATGACGCATAGATGGGAGATACTATGAAGGTCAGTTTGATAGGGCTTTGCAACAGTAGGACTTTGGATATTGAGATGAGGTGAGAGGATGCAAAGTGAAGGAAGACACCCAAGTTGTGAGCTTGGGGAACTGGAAGGGTGGTGGTGCCCTTGACAGTGATAGGAAAGTTTGGAGAGGAACAGTTTGGTAGGGAAAGAT
Source organism: Pseudocheirus occidentalis (assembly GCA_028646575.1). Classification (NCBI taxonomy): domain Eukaryota; kingdom Metazoa; phylum Chordata; class Mammalia; order Diprotodontia; family Pseudocheiridae; genus Pseudocheirus; species Pseudocheirus occidentalis. The sequence continues at coordinate 68,285,136 of CM053594.1, read as the reverse complement.
AATGAGTTCAGTTTGGATGTATTGAATTTAAGATATCTATGGGACATCCAATTTGAGATATCTAATAGGCAGCAGGAAATTGGAGCCTGGAGGCTAGGAGAGAGATTGGGGCTGAATAAGTAAATCTGAGAATCATTAGTATAGAAATGACAATTAAAACCATGGGAGAAAATGAGATCACAAAGTGAAAAACACTATAGAAGGAGAAGAGGTCCCAGGACAGAGGCCTGGGGGACACCTACCTTTAGTGGACATGACTTGCATGAAGATCCAGCAAAGAAGACTGAGAAGGAGCAGTCAGGTACGTAGGAGGAGAGTCAGGAAACCTTGAGAGAAGCAACTCGAGAGAGAACAGTATCAAGGAGAACAAGATGATCAAAATCAAAGACTGAAGAGGAAGGATTGGGACTGAAAAAAGGCCCCTGGGTTTGGGCAGTTAGTTTTGTCAGTTATGTGGCTGGAACATAAAGTGGGTGAAAAGACAGGATGTCAGACAATGCTGGGAAAGTCAGTGAGAGCCTGACTGTGCAGGATCTTAAAGGCCAGGCTGAGGAATCTTTTATTCTAGAGGTAATCTGGGGCCATGTAAGGTTTTTCAGCAGGAGAGAATCATGGGGTCAGAACTGTGCTTAGCAAGATTCTTTTGGCAGCTACATGGGGGATGGATTGGACATGAGAGAACAGAAGCAAAGAAACCAGCTGGAAGGCTGTTAGAGTTGTCTGGACAGGCGATGATGGAGACTTGGACAAGTGTGGTGTCTAAGTGGGAAGCAGAGAAAAGAATCCGTGTGGGAGAGATGGTGGAGGTCGAATCAGTTAGACTCAGCAGCTGATTGAATGGGAAATGGGGTGGGAGTGTGGAGGAAGAAGGAGTCAAGGATGACTGAGATTAAAAACTTGGGTGATTGGGAAGGTGGTGGCACCCTGGGTACAAAAAGGAAGTTTGGAGGGAGGGCAAGATTAATGGGGAAAATGATGATTTCTATGTTGACACATCCAGTAAGGATGTCCAGGAGGAAGTTGTCAATGTGTAATTGGAGCTGAGGACAGAAATAGGACTGGATATGTAGATTTGGGAACTGTTTGTAGAAATAATAATGGAGCCCATGGAGGTTGATGAGATTACCAGGAAGAAAAGCATATAGAAAGAAGAATACCCAGGATACAGAGTTTTAGGACACTAAGAAGGGATGAGCCAGCAAAGGAAGGAACAATCAGATAAGTGGGAGGAAGACCAAGAGAGAATGATGTCATGGGAGCTGAGAGGGAAAGAATGTCTAAGAATAGGAGGTGGCCAGCAGTGTCAGATGCTACATAGAGGTAAAGAAGGATGAGGACTAAAAAAAAAAAAAGGCCATTGGATTTAGTAATAAACAGATTATTGGTAAGCTTGGGAGGTACAGCTTTAGTTAAGTGGTAAGATTGGAAGCTAGATTGCAAAGGATTCAGAAGTGAGGGGGAAATGAAGACACTGAAGAACAAATATAGTTTATTCTTTCTGTTTGTCAATAAAAAGGGAAGAGAGAAGTAGGAAGACAATTTGAGTGGATGGCCTGGTTGAGGGTGGGTTTTATGAGGATAGAGGACACTTGAGTGTGTTTGTGGGTGTAAGAGAAGGAGCCGATACAAACAGAGAAAGAAGAGGAAAGAAAGGGAATGGTTTGGAGGGCCAAGCTCTTGGAAGACACCAGAGGGGATGGGATAAAGATCTGATGTTATGGCCAATGTTGGTGGGTGGTGCTGGCCATCCATAGACAGGGCACAAGGCTGTATTAAGGCAACTGGCATAGTCTTGAATAAAGACCTGGGGGCTTGATTAACTTCTAATCATTTCAAGAAGATTCCCTGGGGTGAGGGCACATAGGAAGTTTCTGGAGACTTGAATGATGGGAAGAGATTGATGCCCACGATTCCAATAATAGCTAGTATTCCCATAGCTTTTTAAGGTTTACAGAGTGCTTTGCAAATAGCCTCTCATTTTATCCTCCCAACGACCCTAGGCATAGGCACTATGATTATTCTCATTTTACAGATGAGGAAACTGAGGCAAAGAAAGGTTAAATGACTTGCCCAGGGTCACACAGATAGTGGGCAAGCGTCTGAGACTTGGGAAAAGACAGAGGGAAGGACTGTTGGTGGAATTATCCCTTTGGAGTGGGAAGAGATCATGAGAGATCTTTTCCCCTCGTGCCACACGACTTGTGCTTTCCATCCTTTTGTTGTAGATGGTCAGGAATGGAATAGAAGGGGCTTTTCACAGCCCGGGTTTCAGCATCATAGCGCTCCACCTCTCCTGTTCTGTCTTTTTGTTCATCTGTATCTTTACCCCTTTTTCTCTTTCCATGTCTTGCTGTCTCTCTGTAGTTCACTTTTTTCCCCCCATGGCTCTAGTTTTTTTGACTTTCCAACTGTAACCCTAGTATTGAGAAGGGGGTAGTGTGTGTGTGTGTGTGTGTGTGTGTGTGTGTGCACGCGCACGCCTCCATGCCTCCTGCTTGTGGGGATCTCAGGTCTTTTTCTCATGGCAGGAAAAGAATGAGGACCAAGAAGGAGGACTAGAAGGAGGGAGTTAGAGACAGAGAGGTGTAGCGGGTGGATAGAAGAGGAAATGGAGGGATGAGAGAGAGATGGGGGTTGTAAATGGAGGGTGAGGATAGAGGGCTGGGTGGATGGATAGTCAAGAAGATAGATGTGAGGAGACAAGAAGGGATGGAGAGTAAGACGGGAGGAGATGAGGATTCAGAAGATGATGAGTAGGGGGTGGGAGAGCATGGAGAAAAGTGTATGGTAATGGAAAAGCCTGAGCCATATGGAAGAAGAGGAAGGGAGGTGTGAAGGGGTGGAGGTGATCAATGTAAATGAAAGGGAAGAGGTAGAAGGGATGTAAGAGTAGATAGAGAAGATAGAGAAGAGTTGGTGGAGTAGTGGAAAAGGAATTGGGTGAATTTAGAGAGAGGAGACTGGGGAAGGTGAAGGGATACAGGAGGTGATGGACAGGTAGGGCATAAACAGAGGGATGGAGGTGACAGGAGTAGATGGGAGAGAAGGGCCCAGAAAGAGGATGAGAGGAGGGGATGAAGGTACATTGGCAGGAATAGAATGGGGGATAGAGGCAGGGAGAGGAGACTGAGAGGGACAGGCCCAGGGAGGAAGGACAGGGGCAATGAGTGGTCTAGGAGCTGGGAGGCAGGGGCTGTGGGAGGTTTGGGGGTTGTGTGTTCTCAATGCTTTGATGGACCACACTCATGGTACCACTGCTGCCAGGTGGAGGACGTGTACTCCCTTGTGTACCAGACCATGGTGCAGCCACCTGTCAGAGACTATGTGCCCTTCTCCTGGACCACCATGGTGAATGTCAAGGCCAAACACTTCCGAGGCCTGTCCCACTACTATGCTGCCATTGCCCTCTGTGATGGGCCCCGTGAGTAAACACCCGGCCCCATCTGACCCTTAGCCCTTGGGCTTCCCTTATTTTCCTTTCCCACACCCCTCCCAAGCCCTGGGGGAAGCTGGCTCCAATTGTCCCTTCTCTGTCCACCTCCTTTGTTGACCCTCACCCTTGCTTGGGGTTGGACTTGTGTGCTGATGCTTGTATATAGCCCCCTCTGCCTCCACAGTGTCTCTGCCCCTCTGGTGCTCTGTTCCTTTACTGATGCTGTTATCTTTCCAGCTTGTTTGACTGCCTTTATCTGGCTCATTTGTTGCTATAACCGCCCTCTCTGGGAGCTAGATTGCTTTGTTGACACTGTCACCTCCTGGGCAGTTTGTTTGTTGCAGACTCAGGAGAGATTAGAGCTAAGGAGGAGGTCTCTCCCAGAGCTCAGTTTCCCAAGTAGAAATGAGAGTCCCCTTCCCTGCTGACTGCAGCATGAGTGTTGGGGAGGGGGAGTCCGAGGGAACACCCAGCCTGTGGCTAGCAGGAGCAGCCCTCTGGGAGAGCACCCCTCTCCTCCTGCCGGGAAAGCCTTTGGGACCATGTCGCCTTCTGCTTGCTTCCATTGTCTCCAGTGTTTGTCTGAGAAGAATCGGCCAGATCTTTTTCCTCTCCCCTGTTCTCTCTTGACAGCTGTAACCGACTCCGAGATCTCCAGGTATGAGAAAGCTTTTCTCCAGCTCCACATCACAGTGGCAGAGGGCCCTTCTCTGACTGTTCTCCTTCAGGACTCAGAGGAGCGAAGAAAACTCGGTAAAGGGTCCCTGGGGCTGGAGGAAAGGGCCCCGCAGGCCTCAGCCTGGGGAGGATGGGGGTGGTGGGGTTATGGAACCTGTTGCTTTTGCTTTTTGCCTCTTCCCAATCCCCCCCTTCCTCAGGGGTGTAGAGTCAGGCATATCCTAGAGCTCAATTTGCTGTTTAGAGAGAGAAAGAAGCTTTTATGATACAAGGAATCTCAGGATGCAAGCTTGACACAAGGGGGCAAATTGTAAGGACACAGCTTGCCAGCCTGGCCCAGTTGTGTGGTGTGGTAGAAACATTACTGGTTTGGAGGAGGGGGTATTGAAGGCTCTGGGTTCAAATGCTGACTCTGACCCTTTCTGGATGTGTGACCCTGGGCAAGTCACTAAACAGTCTGCCTCAGTTTCCTTAACTGTAAAGTGGGCCTAATAATAGCAGTGTTGTGAGGATCTAATTAAATATTTGTAAAGCTTAGCATGTCATTAGTGTCATATAAATGCTAGCTCTAATCATTCTTATTAAGGTTCCTTTTTGCTCTAAATGCTATCATCTTAACAGCCCTCTTGCAGGCTGTTTTAGGCCTGGATGTCTGGATCCTCTCTTTGGTTCCCTGCTTCTCCCCTCCCCTACCCCCTCCAGCCCCAGTCCAGATCCCTCCCTAGCTCAGCCCCAAGACACTGAGGGTGTTACTAGTAATCCCTGTGTTCAGCTGGAGCCACAACTCTAGGGAGTGCTTGTCCTGACCCACCCAAAGGGCAAGTCTCTTCTCGGCCCCTTCCCCATCAGCCCTATTCCTAGAAATCTTCCAGCCTGGACTCAGTCCTTACTCTGCCAAATTCCTTGGACACTGCAGACCTCATCCCGACCCCCATCCCTTTGTTGACAAGGTCACCACTCCCCCAGCCTGAGTCCTCTTTTTGCCTAATTAAGGCCTTTGCTGACCTGGCAGAGCTTAGAACCAGCATGCTGTGCCCAGCTGGAAAGATGCCTCCCACACAGAGGAAAATTTCCCTCCTCACCCCTCCCCTTATATATGCACATGGCAGGGTATATAATCAGCTCAGAGGTTTGGGGAGGAGGGAAATCCTCATAGGGTTTGGGTTCAGAAGGACTTCATTGAGGATGTGGGGCCAGAGCTGGGCTTTGAAGAAATGGAATTGGAGAAGGCGGAGGATGGGGGTGGGGGGTAAGAAGGAAGCCATCCCAGACCTGGCAATGGTGTTGGCTGGAGAAGAGGAAACATGAAGGGAATGTTCCAGCTCCACAGACATTTATTAAATTCCTACTGTATACTGGGTGCTGTGCTTGGTGTTGGGGATGCAAAGACAAGAAAATGATGCAGTCCTGGCACTAAAGGAGGGAGACAGCATGGTTTAGTGGCAAAAGACTTTGGGTTTGGGTAGAATATCTGGTTTTGAATCTCATCCCTGCCCATATATCTCTGTCATCTGGGGCAGGTGACTCAACTTGTCTAAAACTGAATTCATTATGTTTTCCCCAAACCCTCCCCTCTTCAAAATTTCCCTATTACTGCTGAGGGCACCGCCATCCTCCCAGGCCCCCGGACTCAAAACCTAGCCATTATCTTTGACACTTCACTCTCTCTCATCCCCCATAACCAGTCAGTGGTCCAGACATGTCAGTTTTACCTTCATAGTGTCTCTTGTACATGGCCCCCTTCTCTCCTGTGACACTGCCCCCAGACCTGCAGGTCCTGATCCCTTTACCTCTGGACTATGGTGAGAACCTGCTGGTTGGTGTCTCTGCCCTAAGTCTCTCCCCTCTCTAATCCATTCTCTATTCAGGTATCTGCCTAAAATGCACATGTGTCCATCTTACCTCCCCTCAACGGTTCCCTAGTGACTCCAGGATTCAATCCAAAATCCTCAAAGCTCTTTGTAACCTGGGCCTTTTCCACTTGAAATTTTCAGTCTTCTTGCACCCTGCTACCCTCCACATTCTCTGCCGTCCAGTGACACTGGGCACCCTGGCTGGAGGCAGAGCCTCTAAAGCACTCTGTCTTCTTATCCCAGGCATTTTCTCTGTCTGTGCCCCATGCCTATGACTCTCTCCCTCCTCATTTCTGCCTGCTTCTTCCCTAAGTCCCACCTTCTTCAAGAAGCCCCCTTTAATGTTAGTACCTTCCCTCTGTTGATCTCTGACTTATCTCATAGAGATATACATATGTGTATATGTGTGTATGTGTATATTTAAATATATCTTTCTGTATCTTGTTTGTACATAGTTATTTTCAGGTTATCTCTTCCATTAGACTGTAAACTACTTGAGGGCAGGACTGCCTTTTATCTTCTTCTTATCCCCAGGGCTTGGTGCAGAGCCTTGCACAGAGTGAGCACTTCATAAATGCTGGTTGACTCACCGGCTGATGTGCTCACCTCTCTAGGCCTCAGACTATAAGATAGGAAGGCTGATTGAAGGAATTGTAGAAAGGAAGAAAGGAAGGCTTAAGGGAGACATCATAGCCATGGTCTGGTATTTGAAGCTAGAATCTTAGAAATTTTTGAAATTGTACTGAATTATACTAAAACTCCTTTCTGTGAGTACAGCTGTATCATTTGTTTTTACCCCTAGTGCCTGGCACAGTGCTTGACATATTAGGTTAAGGAATATTAGGTTAAGGAATGTGTGTTGATTGAATTGATTGAAGGCTGTTTGTAAGAGGGATTAGACATGGCCGTAGAAGATAACACTAGAGACAGTTGGGAAAATTTGTGGAGAGATAGCCATTGACTCCACAGAAGGAATAACTTCTTAACTATTTTGTTGTTCAGTCATGTCTGATTCTTCAGGACTCAATTTGGGGTTTTCTTGTCAAAGATACTGGAGTGGTTTGAAGTTTCCTTCCCAGCTCATTTTACAGATGAGGAATATGAGGCATATGGGGGTAAGTGACTTGCCCAGGGTCACACAGCTAGTCTGTGTCTGAGATCAGATTGGAAGTCAGGGAGATGTGTCTTCCTAACTTCAGGCCTGGCACGCTCTATCCACTGTTTATCAGAGCTGTCCAAATGCTGAATGGATTGTCTTAGGAGGTAGTGAGTCTTCAAGATCTTAAAGAGAAAGCTAGATGGTCATTTGATGGGAGTGTTTTAATAACAGACTCCTGCTCAGGTACAAGGTGGACAAGAGACCCTTTGAAGTCATTTCTAACTCTGATATTCTGAGATCTAAAATATGAAGAGGTTGGATTAGATCTCTGAGGTCTCCCAGCTCCAGAGAATATATGGTATGAATGATGGAAAAAGTCCCGACTTGGAGTTTAGAGTCCTGGGTTTGAATCCTGCCTGGAATACTTCATTTTTTTCTAATTTTTTTTTATTAAATGGATTTATTTACTTTTAGTTTACAATATTCAGTTCCACAGTCCTTTGAGTTTCAAATTTTCTCCCTTCCCTCTCTTCCCCCCCCCAGTGGCATGCAGTCAAGTATAGAATCTAGAATACTTCCCTTTTAAGAACCTTAGTTTCTTCAACTGTAAAATGGGTGTAGTCATAACAAACCATTTACCTCAAAGGCGCTTTATGATCCTTAAAGCCCTGTAGAAATGGGAGCTATTATTGTCCCGTGAGAGTCTCACAACAACCTTAATAAATAAGCAGGATAATATTTTTTGGCATTATAATTATCCTTGCATGTGTTTTATCCCCTCTATGAAAAGATAAATGAATAAGCATTTGTTAAGTACTTATATAATAATGATAATGATAACAGCTAGCATGTATGTAGCACTCTGAGATTAGCAATGAGCTTTACAAATATCTCATTTTATCCACACCTGCTTCCTTGGGAAGTAGGTGCCCATTTTATTCTCGTTTTACAGATGGGAAAACTGAGGCAGATAGTGGTGTCCAGGTGTCCAGGGTCACACAGCTAGGAAGTATCTGAGGCTAGATTAGAATTCAGGTCTTCCTGACTCCAGCCAAGCCCGGTGCTCTGTCCACTGAGCCACCCAGCTGTCTGCTGTGTGCCAAACATTGTGCAAAGTACTAGGGATACTAACTAGATTCTAAGCTCCATGAAGACAGGGTTATGTCTGATTTACATAGTACTGAGCACTGTGCTCTGCAAATAGTAGGTGCTTAATAAAGGTTTTTGAATTGATTTGGATTTAGGAGACTCGGGTTCTATTTTGCTAGCTCTGTGGTGTTGTGAGAGCCCCTTCCCCTCTCCAAACCTCAGCAGTTCTTCAGTAGCATAATGGGGTCAGGCATCTCTAACCCCTCCAAACCTCCCCAGCAAAGGCACACCTGCGGAAGGCCATGATGAATCATGAAGAAGCCTTGCGTCTCCACGCGGTCTGCCGCGTCCTTCGAAAGATGGACCTGCTGCAGGAAGTGGTGTCTCTGGCTCACAGGCGCTCCCTGGCCAAGTACTCAGAGATTGACCATGAGGATGATTTCTTTGAGACTGCGGAAGCCCCTGAAGTCCACTGTGAGTGGGGGCTCTGGGGGCAGGGCCATGGTATGTGTGTGTGTGTGTGTGTGTGTGTGTGTGTGTGTGTGTGAGAGAGAGAGAGAGAGAGAGAGAGAGAGAGAGAGAGGGATTCCTGTGGATGGTGGAGGAAAGGAGAGAATTCTGCCTGAATGGAGGGAGGGAGGAAAGGGGACAACCAGTGACCCCCTGCATCTTCCAAGCCCTGTGGTTTCCAGGACATAGATTTGAGCTGAAAGGGGCCTGAGAGGTCCTCTTGACCATTTCCTTCCTACTACAGATAAAGAAATTGACTTGTTAATAATTCACCTCCCTCACCATTACAAAGAGGCAGTCATGTGATCCAAAGTTGGGAATCTGGGTGCAGCTCCTTGTTGCGTTACTACTTACCTCTGTAACTCTGGGTAAATGACTGCCTTTCTCTGGGCCTCTGTAGAATGAGGTGCTCATACTTAGGTGATGCCTGACGTCCTTCCCAGCTCCAAATCTTGGATTCTTTTCACATCTTTTTTGATGCCTGATCATCACAGCTCAGAGCTGTGGAGGGATGAGCAGAGGAGGGAAGGTCCAGCAAGGTCCAGAAGCCACTTACTAATATCACACAGAAAGTCGGTGGGACCAAAGCCCAGACAGCTTCATTCTCAGCCTGGGGCTCCTTCTGCTCCTCATTCTTGCCTTCTGTTTGCATGGAGGTAAAATAGAATTGGTCAAGGGTTTTTGCATGTCCCATGTTAGCTCATTTTCAAGAGAATTGATAGAATTGATACTTTGTGATCTTTAGAAGGAAGGAATGTTTTAGCCCATGGAATATTAGATCCTAGAGGGTCCTTAGATCTGAATGCTTTATAGATGGGGAAACTGAGGTAGGATTCTAGTCGACCTATGACTTCCCATTGAGATGGGTCAGTACCTGACCAAGGTCTACCTCTTCTCTCTCTTTGTTAAAGTGGGGGATGGGACACTTTCTCCCTGTTGGGTATGCGGCCTTTAACTGGAGAAAAGTCAGTGCGATACAGGGTCCAAGAGAAGCCAGGTTGTGGAGATACAGTGAACCCTGGTGATAGGCTAAAGAAAAGCTTCTTTTCCTGTTTTCTCTGGGGTTATGTTTCTAGTCTGTGTGTTTCTTTGGGGAGAGACAAGTAGGATTTTGCGGGGGTGGTTAGGTGACAGATGATGGGAAGAATCTTGGGGGTGAGACAAGAAGGGAGTATTTTTAATCTGGGAAGGCTTCCTGTGGGAGGTAAAAATGTGTGTTTGTCTTTATGTCACTTGATGCATTAGGTTAGTCCTCTCTTTTCTGTTTGGTCCTTGATCTGATGAATTTTTGATTTTTATATTTTTTAGCCAAAACTCACCAGAAGCCGGAGATAAAGACACCCAACTTCTCCCAGGTGAAGGTGACAGACATCTTCCACCGCTTGGTGAGTCCTTAAGGCCCTCCCGGGGACCTGGGGCTTTTGCTCTCTGACCATGAGTCCTTCTTGAGTAACTAACTTTTATATACTGCTTACAAATAGGCCAGGCAAGTAGTATCTCATTGGGCCCTCACAATAATCCCTGAGGTATATGCTATTATTACATTATTATTATATCTTACAGATGAGGAAACCAGATGAGGGCAAACAGGAATGAAATGACTTGCCCAGGGTCACACAGCTAGTAAGTGTCCGAGTCTGGATTTGAACTCAGGTCTTCCAGATTCCAGGCCCAGCATTCTGTCCATTCTACCACCTTTTAATGGTCTTCTTGCTGTTACTCCAGAAGACAGATCCCAAGGAGATCAAAGGACTTGCCCAAGCCAGAACAAGCTCATGGCCAAGTCTGGAACCAAGACTCCTCCTACAGTCCCACTTCCCATCCTTTTCTCTCTGACAATGGGATTAAAATCCCTCGTTCAGGAGCCTTCAACATTCCTAAACCCTTTCTCCATCCATGGTCTCATTTCTCCATTAACCCTGTCTCCCACTCAATATAAATGCCTCTGAAGAGATTAACCTTGTTTTATTCCACAAATTGAAAATAAAACAAAATTTTTAAAAAAGATATTAACCTAAATTAGAAAACCAAAGCCCAGGAAAAGGAAGGAGATTGCATAGTAAGTCACAGCTTTTGGGTAGATGAGAAAACAGGTGCAGGGAGGGTCAGGATTGTAGGCAGTAGGTAGCAATCTAAGCCAGGCCTCAAGACTCCAAGTTCATTGGAGTTCCTGTGTAACATGCTACTGCTGATTGAAAGGAACTTGACCCCAACAAGGCATTAATGGGGGGTAGGGGAGCAAGTGCATGTGGCTGGGCCTTCAGGCTTCTGTCTCCCCGCAGGGGCCCCTGTCCGTGTTCTCTGCCAAGAACCAGTGGCGGCTGAAGGGGCCCGTACACCTGACACGAGGTGAAGGTGGCTTTGGATTCACTCTCAGGGGAGATTCTCCTGTTCTCATTGCAGCTGTAATCCCTGGGGGCCGGGCTGAGGTAAGTGAAACCCAGATTCCCAGGGGTATGGCCCTGCCCTGAAAGAGCTACAAATGCTGGGAGATGGGATGGGGAAGGTGCCTCAGTGCTGCTTGAGAAGCTCTTGAGACTGGGGTGGGGGAAATATCCTGCCTTCTGGGAGTCTCTGGGGCAGAGTGCAGGGACTTAGCTCTGCTCCAAGAGAGCTCTGAGGGATGATGGGAAGACAGGGCCCCTGCCCTCAGGGACTTGGCAGGAACATAGACGCCATTGGTAACCTGTCCAGCTCAGCATCCCTTTATACATAGAGATTCTGGAATGTGCTGAAGGAAGCTTCCTGGAGGAGACTAATTTGGAGTCAGGTCTGGCAGAAGGAAAGGGGGCAGGGAGTCCCTGACTCTTGGGCCTTGCCTGTGGGAAAGAATCTATAGTATCTACCTGCCTTCTACCTATTATAAGTACAACCTTCCTGTCTGGCTCCCCAGCCTGGAGCCTAAATTCTTGCCTGTGTCCTGACTCCTCCCCTCCCCCATACAAGTGTGTTTGGGATGGACCTGGCCCGGAGAAGGAGAAAGCCTCATAGGATCACAGAGTTAGAGCCAGAAGGGACTGGGTAGAGGACCTTTAATCCAACCCTCCTATTTTATAGATGAAAAAACCAAGAGCCACAGAAATGAGGTGGCTGGCTGGTGATGGCATGAGGGAGAGGCAGGGTCAGAGTCCTTCCGGGGAAGCCAGCCATTGTGAGGCAGTGTTGGCCCTGGCCCAAGGGGTGCTCCTGCCTTGAAAGAGCTGGTCCAGGTTCAGGAGCTCACTGATTTGGGGCTGATCCCGGCTGCTTTATGCCTCCTGCCCGGGCACTAGCCTGACCACTCAGCCTTCCCAACGTGTTCCTTTCATTCCAGCCACAACGGGGCTTTTTCCTTCCTACGAGAAATTAACTCCTGATCTTTACTCAAGTCGTTCTTGTCACTGATGAAGCCCTCTTGACTTTCCCTGTCCTTCAGTGTTTATCTGGAGCCATGCAGCCCCCGGGAAGCCTTGACTAACCTCCTTAGCACAGTAATTTCTCCATCCTTCCAACTTCTGTAACCTTATCACTTATTATTATTATTATAATTATTACAATAATAATTATTATATATTCTTTTTGGAGGGGGGAAGGTAGGGCAGCAATTGGAGTTAAGTGACTTGTCCAAGATCACACCCCTAGTGAGTGTTAAGTGTCTGAGGCTGAATTTGAACTCAGGGCCTCCTGACTCCAGGATTGGTGCTCTATTCACTGCTCCACCTAGCTGCCCCATATTATTATTATTATTATTATTATTATTATTATTATTATTATTATTATTGCTAGAGTGGCTTTTGAGTGGATGTAAAGAAAAGAATGGGTGAAAGAACCTTACTATTTTGGGGAGGTGGTTGTGGGAACAGTCAGTTGAGTGACTTGGCCAAGGTCACACAGCTAGTAAGTGTTTGAGGCTGGAATTGAATTTAGGTCCTCCTCACTCCAGGGCCAGTTCTCTACCCACTGTGTGTATGCCCTTTAGCTGCCCCTAAAAATAGGTTCAGAGACTTTTTTTCAAGACAATCAGGGTTAAGTGACTTACCCAGTTAGTATATGTCTGAGGCTGGATTAGAACTCAGGTCTTTGGACTTCAGGGCTGGCACTCTATTCCCTATGACACTTAGCTATTGTGTGCAGACTTAGCTTGGGTCTAACTGTTCAAGGGAAGGACCTTACGGCTAATGCAGAAATGTTTTGCGTGACTTGATACGTATAAGGGGTATTGTATTTCTTGCTTTCTCAATGGATGGGCAAGGTGGAAGGAGGGAGAGAATTTGGAACTGAAAATAAAATTCAGTTAAAAAAGTATTTTTTTTAAAAAGGAAAGGACCATAGGCATCATCTGGAAAGATCTGATGGAAAGCTTATTGGGCCTAGTCAGAAGGCTTAGGTTGTGTCATGATTCTGACATTTATTAGTAGTGTGACCTTGGACCAGTCACTTCACTGACTGTATCCTCTGAGGGTGTATCAGAATATTTGTTTCTCCCTTCCTTATAGGGCTGTTGTGGGAGAAAGTGCTTTGTAAACCTTAAAGCACCGTAGACATAGAAATTATTCATAGTAGACCATTTTTCAGATTAGCAAGCTGAGGCCCAGGGAGGGAATGTGACTTATTGAAGGCTGACATAGCAAGTCAGTGAGAGCGAGCTGGAACTAGTTCCCAGGTCTCTTGACTCCCAGGCCAGGGCTTTTTCTGCCACACCACAGGGAACTGAAGGTGTGAGCATCTAGCCAAAGTCACTGTCTGGGCAGCAAAGCTGGGGCCAACACTTCACTTTTGAATCTTCTGTTCACACATAGACTGTGATGGCCTGACTCCACGTAGGCTCCTGCTTTGTCTGAGTCTGAGAAACCCTACTGCCCATTTGCAGAGAGCTCATCACAAACTGAGTTAGGCCCAGGGGAAGCCAGCCGCCTTAGGTCAAGGGTTACTTTCCCTAGTGGCTTACCCTCTACCCCCACTCTCTTCAGGCAGCTGGACTAAAGGAAGGTGATTACATTGTCTCTGTGAATGGGGAGCCCTGCAAGTGGGGGAAGCACTCAGAGGTGGTTGCCCTGCTCACAGATGTGGGAGAGGAAGGTGTGGACATCGAGGTGGTCACGCCCCAGCGAGAGGAGCTGCTTGGCCTGGTAACCCTGAGCCCCAGGATGGGATGGGAGGTTGTGGGGGAGGGCCCAGAGGCCAGGGGCCCTCCTCTATGAGGGGAGGAGGTCCAGCTGATGATACCTTATAGCAGTGAGAGCTAGACAGAGCCTAGAGACCTCTCGTTCCAGGGTAGGAAATTGAGTCCTAGAGAGAAGAATGGATGTTTTCTTTAGTCTCAGAATCACAGGTCCTGAAGGCAACCTGTACCTGAACAGAGTTCACTTTACTCCATCCCCATCCCCCCACGTTGCATCATCCAGCCTTTGTTTGGAGACCTCCTTTGCCTGGGAACTCACTACCCCCCAAAGTAACCCACTCTAGTTTAGGATAAGCTGTAATTGTTAGAAGTTGTCAAATTAAATTCAACCAAAAGCCGTCTCTGTAATTTGCACCCATTGCTCCTGGATTTGGCTTCTTCAGCTAAGTAGAACCTTTTTTTTTTTTAAAAAAAGCCCATTAACTTTTTAATTCCTTGTTAGGCTTTTTCTAATGGTTCTGAGTAATTTTTTTTGGCTTAAGGATTGTTGGTTGGTCTTTGATGACCCACCGTATATGGGTATCAACTGTTGTTTGGGATTTTAAACAAAAATTGCCTCTAAAATATTATCTTTGCTAGGTCCTTGTCTCTGTGTGTAAAGATTCAAGGAGAGATCTTGGGGATGATAGGTGGGAGATGAGGGGTGGGGGATAGGAGGAGGAAGAGGTGACTCACTGGAGGAGGGTGTATGGGGATGATTATCTCACTCCCATTCTTTGTCTATGACCAGGGGGATAAGAAGGCGACCACCCTGTCCTCAGTTGGGCTCTTGCGCAGTGACAAGGAAAATGGTGGACAGTCGGTCACACTGCCTGGGACTTTCCTTGGCTGGAACAAGAAGGCTAAGCGGGGCCAGGGCCTGAAGCGGCTCCAGCCTTTCTCCCCATCGGCGGACAACACACCGGCTTCCTGCTGAGGCACGTGTCCTGGGACATCTTCCTTGGCCCTCCCTAAAGGGCTGGTGAACAGAGGCTGAAAGCACCCCTTGCCCTGGCTTGGGAACCTCTAAGAAGCAACTGACTTCTGACTAGTTGTGGGAATGGGGCCTGAGGATTTATTTCCCTTTTGGCTCAGGCAGCCCCCACAGAACCTCTGGGCTGCCTGTGGATGGCCCAGACATCTTTCCCAGCTCCATTTCCCCTCTGCCTATAGGTATTGGGGGTGGGAGGAGGTCCCAGGATCTCTTCCTTTAAACCCTGTAAACTCTAAAGCACTAGAAATTAGCCCTGTTCTTACTGTTCTCCTGAGACTTGGTGATATAGTAGAGCTAACACTCGCACTTGTAGCCAGCAGACTTGGATTCAAATCCTGGCTATGCCACTTGCTAGTTGTGTTACCTTGAGTAAGTCACTTCCCCTACTTAGGACTCAGTTTCCTTAAGTGCTGTAGAAATGGAAAGGGTTGATCCCATTGGACCAGACTGGTGAGAGCTCGTATTTCTGTAGCATATTAAAATGTACAAAGCACTTTCCTGAGAGGGGAATCCTACGATTATTACCTGTTTTACAAAGAAAGAAAACTGGGGCCAGAAGAGAAGAGAGAAGTTACTTGCTCAGGGTCATCCAGCTGGTTACAAAAATGAGTTCCAGCTCCAAGTCCAGGGTCCACACTCCTGCCCTGAGATGCTCATCCCTGGGACGACACAGGCCACAGCTATGGGGGCTTCTGCCCCAAAGCAGCCATTCTCCTCAGGAGGAAGGGTCCCCCTCCTCCTCCCAGAGGTTCAGCCTCATAGACCCTGAACAGGGTGAGACAGCCTCTGAGATGGGCCTGCCCTTGTCCTTCTGGGTTTTAATTGAGGGCCCAAAGGGGACTTAGTGAACTTGGAGTCCCATTCTCTCATGTTGCAGGGGAGGAAACAGATCCAGGACAGGAAACAACTTGCTCAGGGTGACCTGGTGAGTTAGAGGCTGATGCAGGGCTGAGAGCCAGGTGTCCTGACTCCAGGCCTGGTGCTCTGCACACATGCTAGTCACAATAATAGAGAATTGTGCCTGGTAAACATCTGCCGTGGGGGAGGATGTGTTTAGGGGAAGGGAGGCCCTGACCCCAGATGAGTTAACTTTCTTGGCCTTGGTCAAATGAGGAAATTAGAATTCTTCACCTCTAAGGGTCTAGGGAGTCTTGAGTTCTCTTCAGCGGTAGAACCTTCTCCCCTCAATCCATACTCTGCCCTCTCCTTCAAGATTTAACTCAGGTGTCCCCTCCAGGAAGCCCCCTCCATAACCACCCCATTTGAAGTGATCTTTCCCCCTTTGGATTTCGAAGTCCTTGGTCTGGTCTCCATTACGCTGTCATTGTATCACACTTATTTCTGTAGAAGCAGTGTTCTTTTAGACTGAACTCCTGGATGGCAGAGATGTGGGTAGTAGGCACTTAATAAATGTTTGAGTCAAATGCAATTTGTCTGTGTGGTTGTGGGGGAGGGAAGAGTCCTGCTTCTTCAATTCCAACAGGAGGGGCCTGGGTAAGCTGAGAGAAAAGACATAAGAAACATCACCAACTTGGGGGATCCAGGGACAAATTGGGGCAGAGGGAGGCAGGCGGAGTTAGTCCTTATCCCTGGGCCCTCCTCAGAGGGGGAGGTCTGGACATCCCTCTTCTCTTAGACTGCCTGTACATCTCAAAGCACCTTTCTAAGTTTATTTAGCAGGGATAATGTAGAAGAGATTCTATTTCAGGTATGGTTAGGAGTAGATGGCCTCTGAGGTACCTTCCACTAGTGTTTAAGATTCTGTGATTCTCAACAGAGAGGATTGGGTATCAGCTCCTGTCTCTGAATGGCAGGGGGAGTGCGGCCATTTTCAAATTAGCTACCTGCTCCCAGGGTAGCAGGATTGGAGAGTACATTTCTGAGTTAGGGGATAGAAGGAGCAGGGAGCTCTGAGAAGAATGTCCCCTTCCTCTGTCTCCAACTTCTTTCTTCCCTAGCCCTAAATCTGAATTTTCCTACCTTTCTCCCACCCCAGTAAATTCTGGATTGTCATTGGCAGGGAAGGTCCTCCTACTTTAAATAGGGACTGTGCAGAGATTAGAAAAATGTTCTGAAATCCTAGACTGAGATAGAATAGAACTAAAACTTGAGATCCTGGTTCTCTCAGGTAATACTTAACTCCCTTTAATATAGCATATTAAAGAGTTCTCAGAGGAGGAACTGAAAACTATTAAGTGTATGAGAGATTAATTCAAATCACTAATCATTAAGAGATACAAATTAAAACAATTTTGAGGTTTCAATTTATATACAGTAAATTGGAAAAGATGATGAAAGATGAGAATATTCATGTTGGAGTGGTTGTGGAACAACAGGCACACTTGATAGAGTTGTGAACTTGTCACACCATTCTGGACTGCAATTTGGGATTATGCTAAGAAAGTATCTAAAATGTCTATATCTTTTGACCCAGAGATCCCACTGCCAAGGATATACCTCAAGGAAGTCAATGATTTTTTTTAAAGTCCCATATGCATCAAAATATTTATAGCAGCCCATTTTGTAATGGTAAGGAAATGGAAGCAAAGCAGATTGGGGAAGGGCTAAATAAATTGTAACAGGCAAATGTAGTGGAATATAACAGGTCTAAGAAATGATGGCTGTGATTACCTCAGAGAAGCATCCAAAGGCTTATTTGAACTGATGCAAGGCAAAGCAAACAGAACCAGGAAAACACTATGTGAAATTATTAAGACAATGCAAGTAGAAACAACACCAAAACATTGTAATGACTAAGCTTGACCCCGGTGAAGGTGAGGGAGAATGAACCTCTATCCCTTCTTTGCATAAGTGAGGGGATATGGGTATGGAACACTATATAAGATGGTGGACTTGGTTTATGTGTTGGTAGGTGAACATTCTTCCCCTCTGTTTATAGATGCTCTCTGGAAAGGGAAGGAGGGATATATTGGAACGTATTGATGAGATAACAAAATCTATTAATAAAAATTGTTTTAAAAATACTTTTGTCATGTTAAAATTACAAAGAATCTTCCTCAAAAATAATTTTTAGTAGAAGTAATATTTTCATCCCTATTTAGCAGTTAAGAAGACTAAGGCTCAGTGAGGTAAGAATATGCCCTAGGTACCATAGCAGCAGATGACTAAGGTAAGCATTTTCAGTTAAATTGAACATTTATTGTACTTCTCCTTTGTGTATTGTGCTTTGCTGTAGAAATACGAAGATTAAATAACCTCTTTCCTCAGGAAGTTTACAAATGAAAAGATGAGTTGCTACAACGATTCCCCTCTCCCCCAGTGAGTAAGGAGTGGAAGAGAGGGGGAAAAAAGTCAATTTTTTCCAATGAAAAATACAATTTAATATTTTCAGATCAATTTTTGCTCATTTAAAAAACACAATTTAATTTTTAAAAAATAAATTAGGTGGGAAAAGTAAGTCTTAATTCTTTGGTTTCACAGATGAAGAAACTGAGTCCCCAGACAGGAAAAGTCATTTGCCTGAGGTCACAGAGCAGACCATTCCACTGTGGCATTCTCCTTTCCCTGAGGAGCAAAGAGAAAAACTGGGAGAAGCTGCTGAATCTGGACCAAAGGGTGATCAAATCAGTGTCAACATGGTACACCACTTATGTTTAGGGTTGAAAGCAGTTCCATTGAGGAAATGGAGCATGCTAAGAAAGGAAGGGGTGCTTGGAGAAAGGAAAGAGAAGGAAGGAAGGGAGCCTGTGTGGTTGGGATTCTCAGAGGAGAAAAGCAGAAGTTGGAGCCAGAGGCCTCAGGGCAGGGGCAGAGGGAGGCCCTGGCCTCCACCCT
>CM053594.1:68252295-68266045 GCA_028646575.1 Pseudocheirus occidentalis | reverse complement strand
GGGCAAGGGACACCACTGGGGCAACATAGTAGTGACTGACCACATAGCAGGGGCCCCTGGAGGAACCAAACCTCCACAGCTAGGAGAACACCAGAGATGCCTCAAGGAAAGGCTTCCACTCACCTTGGATGGAAGCAGCAGGCAGTGGGTGCCACAGGTTTCCAAGCTTCTCTCCTTCAGTCCTCGTGGTTTTCCTTTAACCTCTTTACCCAGGTATTTATTGGCAAGGTTCATTTGGGATAAGGAGAAAGAGAAAGGTACAGCTAGAGGGGCTTGAACCAACAACTTTTTTCACCAAATGACTTCAGGAGCCATTTAGGAGACTCCACACAATCCTTCATGCCAGATCTGAATGTCAAATTCAGCAAAGTCAAAATTCAAACCAAAGACCCTGGGTCTATTACACCCAACTGCCTTTCTCGAACATCAAATCTAAGTCATAGATTTTACTCCTCCTTGGAGTAAAGGGAAGGTTCCTTCTCTCTATCTCTGCTTCTCCCAATGTAGCTTTTATCTTTATTCAGAAAGTTCACCAGTAATAGTATGGGAGGACTTGTACTCCTAATAACTCAAGTGGAAATGAAGCCTTAGAATCTTAGCAGGTAGAAGGGAAGAGTCGCTTATCTCCAACATTCCTGGGAAACCTTTTAGCCATGTATTTCCCTTGTCCTACATAGTTTTTCTAGATCTATGTGAGCAAGGAGTCAAACCTGTCTGCCAATAGTTGGGTATTTGAAAACAGAAGTGATGTAGTAGTTGACTAATTAGTTGAGGTAATTTCCCAGACAGGGCTCTAACCCAACAAGCCTTTCCCTTCTTTCCCCCAAGGCTCATGTCTTTCTCAGAACTATGCAGACTTCAGAGTCAAATGGAAAGTCAGTCCCTGGGATAGAAAGCTTATAGGAGCAAAGACTGGGCACTTAGGTGGGGCAGAAGAAAAAGCGCAAGACTTAGAGTCAGGAAGACACTCTATCAGACACTATCTGTGTGACCCTGAGCAAGTCACTTAACCTTTTGCTGCCTCAGTTTCCCCAACTGTAAAATGGGGCCAATAATAGCTTCTATGTCCCAGTGCTATGGCGAGGAGTAAATGAGATTACATTATGTGAAGCCCTCTGCATATTTAAAGCCTGTATTAGCTATTATTCCTTAGGAGAGACCAGGCCAAGCAGTTGTTGGGTAGGCAGGGGAAGGAGAGGAATTCTAGACATTCAGATCTGGCAAGGACATAGAATCATGGTAGGTTATTTATTGTGTTGATCAGAATTCCTAGTCTTGCCACGTTTATCTTTCCAATATCGCTGCCATTGTATACATTGTTTTCCTGGTTCTGCTCATCTTCCTCTGCATCGGTTCTTACAAGGCCTCCCAGGCTTCTCTGAAACGATCCTTTCCTCATTTCTCATAGCACAGCAGCATTCTGTCACATTCACATACCATGATTTGTCTCACCCAGTTCTTTTAACCCTTCAACAGTCAGGCTGGCTTTTTACAAAGGCATAAGTACTTCAGAAGTTGAGCCAAAACAAACATCCAAAATTTGGCATCTCCCTCATGGGTGTCTCCATTTTAGGAGATCTGTACATGCCCCATACTCCATTAAGTAGGAAGAGGCCAGTTTGTGAATGGTTTTAAAGGACAAATAGAGGTATTTGTATTTGATCTCAGAGGTAATAAGAAGCCATTGGAGTTCATTGAGTAGAGGAGGCTGACGTGATCCAAGCTGCACCTTAGGAGAATCATATTGACAGCAGAGTGGAGGACAGATGGGAAAAGAGTACTCCTACGGTTAAAAGGAATCAGGGACACTTGGATTTCTAAAACTAGGGTGGCCATAGGGGCTTGAGTCAATGGCTGAGACAAGAAACCCTCCCTCAGGCTTCTAAAGGGTGAACCCTGGGAGCAGAGGTATACTGGTAAATGTTTAACAACTAGCTCTCAGAAAAAAAATGACTTCACAATACACTTTTTACATTTAATCTATATTATTAATCTATATTTTCTCTACCACTTTCCTAAATCTATACAATCAGGAGGGGGTAGAGGGAGGGAGTTTGGAATTGAATAACAACTAAATAATAAAGTGGAAATTTTAAAATGTATTTGAGTGACCAAAAAAACCCAACTAGACGATAAAACAATAAATAAACACCTGATTTGTAGAATCTTCAGGTTTCTGAGGTGTAAACATTTGCAATGAAAATTTAACAATCAGCTCTCTAGAGCCTGATTGAGCCAGCTCCAGTATCTCCCTTGCCTGGGGGTAGTGGGGACCAGAGAATCACTGTTACATGACCTTGCCAGATTTTCACCTGTAACTCCCCTCTAACAACTCCATAATCCAGTGATGCTGGGTTCTGGGTGTTACTGGATGACAGTTCATCCTCTGACCCTGTACCTTTTTACTGGATATCTGCCATGCACAGAATGAATGCTCTCCCTTCTCACCTTTTTCCTGGCCTCACTAGTTTTCTTAAAAATTTAGAACAAAACCCACTTTCTGCAAGAGACTTCTCAATTCTGGCCCAAATCCTTATGGTCTTCCCTCTGAGATCACCTTCCATTTTCATGGTATGTATTTGCTTCTGTCTCTGCTATTACACGATGAGTTCCTTGAAGGCAGGGTCTATAATTTTGCCTTTCTTTATATCTTCAGCACTTAGCAGAATGCCTGGAATGTAATAAACAACTTCTTGACTGACTGACTAGATTAGATGATATTCAATGTCCCTTCTGGTTCTAAACTCAAAGTCCTTTTCATCTTGTAAATTCTATTTCCTCTGGAAACATGAGGCTGTAAATTCAAACAGTGAATGATGCTGGACTTTCCTAAGGCAGGGGGCCAGTGTGCAATCCCCACCCCCAATCTGTGTTATAGCTGAGTAGAGGATGGATAGATGGGGCAGGGAGATGCAGATGAAGCTAAGAAGTCATCCCTGCGGCAGGATGGAGAACCAAGGATCCCATCATTGGGGGAGGCAGGAACACAATTGGGAATCTGATGATTTGGAGCAGCTACTGCTGTTCAGCCTGTGGCCACCAGAGGACAGCAGTTGCACGTCCAAATAGCAGGACAGATGATGAGCTGGAGGAGAGTGGACCTAGATGGACTTTGGGCAGCCGGGACAGGAGGACCCGAGATTACAGGGACTTCTGTCAGTCTATGTTTTGGGACCCACACCCGTATCACTATTTCTCTGTGTCTCAGCTTGCATGTCTTTATTTACTTCATTCTCTGTCTCTGTCTCTTCCTGTCTCCTTCTCCTTTTCTGTCTCTCCTGTTTCTTCCAGGCTCACCCCATTTCTTTTCCTCTGTCTCCCTTAGGTCTTTCTGATCTCTTTCTAATTCTTTTTCTTTTTCTTTTCTTACCTCTCTGTCTCTTCCTATTTCTCTCCAGATCTTTCTTAATCTCTGTCTCTCTGTCTCCTTCCCTCTTAGTCTCCCTGTGTTTCCGGGTCTCTTGTTCTATTTGTGACACTCTCTCTAGACCTCTCTCTTGGGCTTGGTATTCTGTCTTCCCAGATCTTTCTCTCCAAATCTCTCCCCTTCCCCTTTCCCCATTTCTTCATCTCTTTCCCTTATTCTCTCTTTTTCTTTGGGTCACTATATGCTTCTCACTGATCATAAGAATTAGAGAAACAATCCCTCTTATTTTGAGGGATTGAGATTCCCTCTTATTTTGCTGATCCAGTCCCTTCATTTTGTCAGTCAGCTTGACACTCTGACTTGTCCATGGAACACAGTTAATAAGGAGAACCAACATCATCTCGTGTGTCCATCTTTTTCCTCTTGTCTTCCTCTTGAAACAATTGATGAGGATTCAGGAGACCTGGCACCTAGCCTGGGCTCCACCACCAACCCGCTCTCTGAGTTTCAAATTCCTAAACTAGGAAGGAGGTACGGAGATAAGGGGAGGGAGTCCTTTTTAGCTCTAAATCTTGGGATCTCTGTCTCCGTTCCTATGTCTCTCCCTGTTTCTTTTTATTTCTTTCTTGCTTTTGTCATTTTCTTCTCTTTTTTTCTCCCACTCTCTCTGTCTCCATCCCTCTATTCCTCTCTACCTCTCTGGTTCCCGGAGGAAGGAGGTAGGAATAGGGTTGAGTCCCTCTGGTGGTATTGGTGGAAGCCTGGTGATATCCAATGGGACTTTTTCTTTAGGCAGGCAGATGGAACAGTGTATAAGATGCTGGTTTTCTAGCCAGGAAGACCTGAGTTTGAATTCTGCCTCAGATACTTACTAGCTTTCCGACCCTCAGCAAGTCTCAGTTTCCTCATCTGTAACATCTGGATAATAATAGCATCGAGGGTTGTTCTGGGGGTCAGATGAGATCACTTATGTAAAGTGCTCAAGGAACCTTAAAGGTCCATGGAAATGTCAGTTATTATTACGGACAAAGATCTCTTTCTTCCTGGGCTTCTGGGAGTGCAGGGCCCCTGTCTGGATGTTTCTTCCTGGGGCAGGCATTGCTGTACTCTGGGCTTTCGGTTTCTCCTCTAGAGAATGGGAATGCTCCTCTCTGTCCACCCCCTGCCCAGAGTGATTTGAGAACTTTGAATGAGATAGATTACAGTGGAATCTCAAAAGGTCGACTAATTCTCCCTAGTGAAATCCTTGCTATTTTACAGAAGAGGAGGCTGAGACCCAGAAGGGGGAGAAATTTGCCCAAGGTCACACAGAAATCCCGGGTCAGAATCAGACTAGAATTTAGGTTCCACCCCCTGCATCAGACTTCCTTTTAACTGAGCTCCAGTCTTGCTGGGATTTCTTGCCCTGGAGTCCTTCAAAGCTCTGCCCGGAGGTCTTGTGTTGCAGGGAGGTTTCACTGCCTGGGACGAGGGGAGGCAGAATCAGGGGGAAATGAGATTAAGGCTGGGAAGGGGGAGGGGTGGAGAGGGTGGGAGACAAGGAGATGTCCCCTTCCAGCCACCCCTGAGTGTCCTGGGGATACACACAAACACGCCATGCCTATCTGACAAGAGACTGGACTCCCCCCTCCCAGGAGAATCCTCAGCTCAGCAAAACTGCCAAGGTCAGCCCTCCCCCTCTCCCACCTCCCCGGGGTGCATTAATTTGATTAATAAACACGCGTGTCAGCGAAGTAATTACCCGCTAATTGGGGATGACAAGGTTGGCAGGGCCTGTCCCCGGGAGGAAACATCAACTCCCCCGCCCCCCACCTCCAGTCCTTCCAGAATCCCTTGGGCTGTAGGGAGTCTGGAGCAGAAGAGAGAGAGCCCTGGGCTGGGAGGGAAGAGGCTTATGTTCTAGTCCTAGCTGGCCCCTCAACTTGCTGTGTGCCTTTTAGCAAATTACTTCCCCTCTCTGGGCCTCAGTGGTCTTCTCTGTAAAGTGAGGGTGTTGGACAAGATGTCTTGTAGCTCAGACATTTTATATTCTATATTCTAAAGTGCCTAGAGCCCTGGATCTGGACTTAGGAAGACCTGGATCCAAATGCTTTGTTTTCTAGCTGTGTGATGACCCCAAGTCACTTAATCTCTTTTTGCCTCAGAACGGAGACAATCATGGTACCTACCTCATAGGCTCGTTGTAAGATAACATGTATAAAGTGCTGTGTAATCCTTGAAGCACTAACTACTGTGTACTGTGTCACCTCCCATCTCCAAATGTCTGTTCTCCATCTGTAGAATGGGACAATAATACTTTCACTGCTTCCTTCACAGGGTATTTTGAGGAAAGCAATTTTATAAACATGGAGGTGATACAGAAATGGTATTGGTGATGGTGATGATGATGATGGTGGTGATGATGGTGATGGTGATGATAATGATGGTGATGGTGATGATAATGATGGTGATGGTGATGATGGTGGTGATGGTGGTGATGGTGATGGTGATGGTGATGGTGATGATGGTGGTGATGGTGATGGTGATGATGGTGATAGTAATGGTCATGGTGATGATGGTGATGGTGATGGTGATGATGGTGGTGATGGTGATGGTGATGATGGTGATGGTGATGATGATGATGGTGATGGTGATGGTGATGACGGTGGTGATGGTGATGGTGATGATGGTGGTGATGGTGATGATGGTGGTGATGGTGATGGTGATGATGGTGATGGTGATGATGGTGATGATGATGATGGTGATGGTGATAGTGATGATGGTGATGGTAATGATGGTGATGGTGATGATGGCGATGGTGATGATGGTGATAGTAATGGTCATGGTCATGGTGATAGTAATGGTCATGGTGATGATGGTGATGGTGATGGTGATGACGGTGATGGTGATGGTGCTGATGGTGCTGATGGTGATGGTGATAGTGATGGTGATGGTGATGATGATGATAGTGAGTAGTGGTAGTAATGGTAGTGATGGTGATGGTGATGATGGTGCTGATGGTGATGGTGATGATGGTGATAGTAATAGTGATGGTGATGGTGATGGTGATGGTGATGGTGATGATAGTGAGTAGTGGTAGTAACGGTAGTGATGGTGCTGATGGTGGTGATGGTGATGGTCATCCCAGATTTGACCTTCTCTGTTCTCAGTTCTAAGGTCCTTTCCAGATCAGGGGAAAGAACCCAAAACATCTAAGTTTTTACTCCTGCCCTGATAACTATCTTGGGTGAGTTGCTCAGTTTTTCTGAGTTACAGTGTATTCGTCAGTAAAACAGAGAAGATAATGGTTATGATCCCTTTCTCATTGTTGCTGTGAGAAAAGTACCTTATAAGCATTAAAGTATTAGAGAGAGTAAATAAGAAGAACTGACAGGGACAGGTCATGTTGCTTAGAGACCCCCCTGCCTCCCCACCAGCTCTCACAGTCTAGGGCTACTGTCCTTGCTGTAAGCATTGCTGCAGCAGATGAAGTCTAGCAGGTTCTCCTTCTCAATTTCCCTCTTTCTCTCTTTTCTTCAACCCCAGGGTAGCCCAGCTTGGCTAAGAGCTGAAGACTATAATGGGTGGCAACAAGTCATATAACATGAGCCTGAGGTTTCCCTTTGGCCACCCCTGGTCTCCATCAGCACAACTCACCTCTTGGCCCCATTCCTGCAGGCATATGGGTGTGGGGGGGGAGCA
The DNA here is from genome assembly GCA_028646575.1 of Pseudocheirus occidentalis. Taxonomy (NCBI): domain Eukaryota; kingdom Metazoa; phylum Chordata; class Mammalia; order Diprotodontia; family Pseudocheiridae; genus Pseudocheirus; species Pseudocheirus occidentalis. The sequence goes on along the minus strand of CM053594.1, from coordinate 68,258,997 downwards.
GATGTGGAGCTTGATAAAGGATGGAATGGACATGGAAGGACAAGGAGAGTGGGAGGCACCTGCCCGGGTAGGGTCATCCCATCCATCCCCTGCTTCCCCGTGGCTTGCCTCCTGTTGGCCTAGGCCTGGGCTGTGAGGTCTTTGATAGTGTCACAGCTGGGTAGAGGAGAGGTGCTTACTCTAGGCCTAGCTTCAGTATTTCTGAACCTGCTCTTCACCATGGACCAGTAAGGAAATTGGAGGGGAGCTGCCCTGATGCTACCCACCACCACCAATGTGGGCAGTGTGGCTGTGAGTGTATACTGCCTCTCAAACTCTAAAGTGCCACGTACAAGTACATTATGACTGTTGTCGTTTTTGTGTAGCAGCAGCAGCAGCAGCAGCAATGATATCATCCCTCTTGAAGAATCTCAGAATGACATCCTGACATATAGTCATCCAGCCTCTGTTTGGAGACCTCAGGTGACGGGGGGACCCGTGATCTCCGGAGGCAGCTTGCTTCCTTTTTTTTTTTTGCACGGGGGAAGGCAGGGCAATTGTGGTTAAGTGACTTGCCTAAGGTCATACGGCTAGTAAGTGTTAAGTGTCTGAGGCTGGATTTGAACTCAGGTCCTTCTGACTCCAGGGCTGGTGCTATATTTACTGTGCCACCCAACCACCCCTTGCTTCCTTTTTTGTATCACTCTAATTGTTGACACTTCTTTTGTGGCATCCACCCCAAATCTGCCTCTGCAATTTTTCATTTCACCCTTGGGAACCAAGCAGAATAAATCCATCACTCACATGACAAACCCTCAAATACTTTTCAGGGGTCATAGATTTAGAGCCAGGAGGGACCTTTGAGGTTATGAACAGAGTGTTCAGCAACTTGCCCAGGGGCACATAGCATGAAAACGTCTGAGGCCAGAGTTAAGCCTAGGCCTTTGTGACTAGGACTGGACAGAGAAGACAAGAATGATGGTCTGGGGAAGGGAGTGACAGTCTGGGTGGGGAAGGGTCTGGAGTAGAAGATGCTATCCCCTCTCTAGGACGAAAATTCGTTTTATCATTAATGAGGGTACTGTGTGGTTTGTTCTTCATTCTCAAAGAAGACCATCCCATCAAGAAGGCGATGCCGTGACTTGCAAATGAATTGGATCTAAGTTACTAGCCTCACTTTCTCTCCTGGAGCCATTTGTGTCCAATGGCCAGATATAGATCAGGACGACTGGAGAAGGCCCAGGATGAGGGTACTAGCCAACCTTGGAACTCCTAGAACTCTTAGAGTGCAAACGGAGGCTAGAAGGAGCTATCAATGAACTTGTCTGCACTAGGGAAAGCATGGGAAGGCTTGGACCTGAGTGGTATCAATCAGAGAAGACTTCTTGGGGAGGCAGTTTTAGTTAATTTGGGAAGGGACGACAGTTGTCAGGGAAAATGCTACCCAGGTACATTTTCACCCAGTGAACTCCCTTCTCCTTTCTTGAGTACAAATATCCCCATGTGACCCAGGAGGGAGCAACTAGGCCCTGAAGTAGAGGGAAACCTGGAGAGGAACCTTCCCCCTTCCCAGTGGTGGATGGAAGCTAGGGCCTGAACCCCTGGATGCCTTTGTCTTCTAAGATCAAGAAATGAGTAGACATCATCAATGTCAATTTGGCAAGAAGTATCCAGTGTAGCGCCCCAAGGATGTGCTTGGCTCTGTGCTACTGGGCATTTTTATTAATGACTCAGATTGGATTTGCAGATGAAACAAAATGGGGGGAAGTACATAGCTAGCTAACACACTGGATGACAGGGTCCAGGGTTCAAAAAAATCTTGGTGGACCAAATCTGACAAGATAAAACATAATAAGGATACATGCAGACTTACACTTACGTTGAAATGACCAGCCACACAAATACAAAATGGAAGAGATGTGGGTAGACAGTAGTTTGTCTGAAAAAAAAAGATTTTAGGGCTTTAATGGACCACAAGCCAGTAGCGTGATAGAGAAGAGAAAAAAGCTCCTATGATCCTGGGCTACATTAAAAGAAGCATTTGTTCAGTTGTTTCCAATGCTTCATGACTCCTTTTGGGGTTTTCTTGGCAGAGATACTGGAGTGGTTTACTGTTTCCTTCTCCAGATCATTTTAATGATGAGGAAACTGAGGCAAACAGGGTTAAGTGATTTGTTCAGGGTCACACAGCTAGTAAGTGTCAAGAGGCCAGATTTGAACTTGGGTCTTCCTGTTTTCAAGTCTGGCACTCTATCTACTGTCTTACCCAGCTGCCTATTAAAAGAAATATAGTTTCTAGAACTAAGGGGCTGAGTCTCCCTTGCTTGGCTTGAATGAAGGTCTCTTGCCTCCACAACCAGGTCTCTTTCCATTACAGCACAATGAGATAGTGAGGGTACTCTATACTCCTGGAGACAGTTTGAATGGTCCTTTGAGATACAGTGTATTATTAGAATGACAAGAATTTGGGCTCTATGAAAGTGGGGGACCATGCCTTTTTCAAACTTTCTACCTCTGTCTGAACCTCAAATATGGCCCTGTACAATGACCTCATAAACCATTGTTGGACTGAATTAAATTCTAAAGTTCCTTCCAGTTTTGCCATTTTGGGCTAATGATAACAGTGCCACATTTCTAGAATTCTTTAGGATTTACAAAGCAGCCCTATGTGGTGGGTAGTACCAGCTTTACTATTCCCATTTTTACAGATAAAGAGACTGAGTCTCAGAGGGGTAAAATAACCATAGCTGGTAGGCATCAGAACTAGGGACTTTTACCCAGGTCTTCTGACTTGGAGTTCAAACTCTTTTTGCTCCAGGATGCAGTAATGAGGCCCTTCTTGCTCTGACAGCGTGTGATTCTCTGGGTGAATGCACTCACCAGCTCCAATCTTCCTCACAGAGGTCAGAAGAAGGATCAGAGCTCTGGGCCCTGAGAGGGAGGGTAACTGGGAGGAGGGAGTCCTGAGAGCCACAGAGACTCAAGGAGACACTGGGGAAAAGCTCTGATCCAAGACACTGGGAGAGAGGGAGGGAGGGTGTGGACAGAGGAAAGATTCTACTGACTTGACTGTTTGCTTCTCCAGCTCATTTTATGTGAAGGAGCAATTTATTGTCATGTTATATTTGGGGGAAATGAGGCCCGGAAAGAGAAAAGGCTTCCTCTAGAGTCTTACAATGGAGTCAGGAGCAAGGAGAATTAGGGCCCAGGGTTTCTGCCTCCCAGACTCTTCCTCTGATGATATCAGGGCTCTATTCTGTGAGTCCACAAATAAGACTGTCTTCTGGGAGGGCCATAGCCTCCTCGCTCCTTGCATCCAGTGATCCATCCACCCATCAGCTGACCCCTCTGGCGTCTGTCTCCTGGACCCCTTCCTGTCTCAGAATCTGAGATGTTCTATCCCTTCCATCCTCCCTGGCGAATCCTCTGGCCTAGGACTGGGGAGGAGATGATCTGGCTGAATCAGCAGCACTGAGGATACAGGAAAGGCCAGGTGTTCTGGGCCCCTGGACAGCTCCAGAAAGATCCATAGAGGGAGAGGACACAAACATGCACACACCTGGACGTCGTGCCCCTTGGGTCCCAACCCCAGAGTAAGCCCATGGAATTACAGATGCAAGGAGCCTCAGCTGGAAGGAACCTCAGAGGCCGCCTAGGCCCACCTGCACGCAGGCACGAATCTTTCCATCCAGTATTGTGCTTGAAAACCTCCAGGGAAGACGGAGAGCCCACCACCTCCAGAGAGGCAGCCCATCTCGTTTTTATATAACTCCTAAGTAACTTGCCCAGGGTCACACAGGTAGTAAGTGTCTGAGGCAGGATGCAAACTCATGTTCACCTGATTCCAGGTCCTGTGCTATATAGGAAACCTTGAATCTGCCTCTCCTTAACTTCAGACCATTGCTCCTAATTCTGTCTTCTGAGGACGGATGGTGAAGATGATAGCAATGGATATTGTGCTGTAAGGTTTGCAAACAGTAATAGCCAGCATTTACCTAGAGCTTCAAGGTTTGCAAAGCGCTTTACAAATATCATCTCATTTTGTTTCATAACAGCCCTAGAAGGGAGGTGTTATTATTGTCTTCATCTAACTGAGGCAGCCAGAGGTTAAGAGACTTTCCAAGGGTCACACAGCTAGTAAGTATCTCAGGCAGTATCTCAGATCTTCCTTCATCCATGCCCAGTGCTCTATCACTTTATGCACATGACCTGTCTGATCCTCATTACAACCCTGTTAAGTAAATGCTACAGGTTTTATTCACTGAATTTTATAGATGAGGTTAAATGACTTACCCGAGGTCACACAGTCAGGAAGCACTTGAAACAGAATTTGAACCCAAGGCTCCAAATATGGCCTGGGCAAGGCAGAGTACACAAGGAGTGTCATTTCCTTAGTCCTGGACTCCAGGCTTCTCTTAATAGAACCGAAGACTGCAATAGTTCCTTTGGTGACCAGTTTACATGTTTACCTTACTTGGTGCTTGCGGGCTACTAATACCCCTAGATCTTTTTCACAAGGCTGTATTGTCTGGTTTTGCTTCCCCAATCCTGTATAAATAAAGTTGACTTTTTGCAGGGTAGCTAGATGGTGTAATGGCCAGAGTCAGGAAGACTCATCTCTCTTTTGTGTACATAGTAGTGTGCGTGATGTCTCCCCCATTAGACTTGGAGAGCAGGGACTATCTTTGGCCTTTCTTTGTATGCTTAGTGCTTAACACAGTGTCTGGCACATAGCTGACAATAAATGGATTGACTGACCACAAATTCCAGAAGTCAGAAGTGTGGTATGATGGTTTAAAAAGCTATTACTTGGGGTACATTTAATAGGGAGGATGAAGAATGAGGGAGAGGAGAATTTCATCGCCCTCTGCCCTGGTCAGATCCTACTTGTGCATATAGCACAGGACCTAGAATCAGGTGAACATGAGTTTGAGTCCTGCCTCAGACACTTACTAGCTGTGTGACCCTGGGCAAGTCACTTAACTTCTCTTAGTCTCAGTTTTCTCATCTGTAAGATGGAGATAATAATAGAATCTATCTTTCCAAGGTTGTTGTGAGGGTCAATTGAAATTTTATGTGCATATATATATGTATATACACATACATACATACATATATATGTATACACATACATATAGATACAGACAGTGCTTTATAAACCTTACAATGCTCTATAAATGCTAGCTATTGCTATGCAAAAGCTAATTATCTAGAGTATTGTATTGAATTCTGGGTGTTAAATTTTAGGAAGGACACTGGCCAGCTGGACAGCATCCAGAGGAGGGTGACCCAGATGGTGTAAGAGATAGACACCACAGCAAGCAAGGAAGGAGTCCTTCCTTGAAGGAACTGGGGATATTTAGGCTGGAGAATAGAAGAATTACGGTGGTCTGGGCCGTAAGAGCTATCTCCAAGCATTTGAAGAGCCACCATCTTGGAAAGCGTTTGGTTTGTCCTGTTTGGCCCCAGATGAAAGAGCCAGGAGCCATAGGGAGAGGAGAGAGGAGAGCTGAAGAGAGGGGAATTTCAGTTCAATAAAAAGAAAAACTTCCTAACCATTTAGAGCTGTACCGAAGTGTAATGGGGTCCCTTATCATTGAAAGTCTCCAAGAGGAAGTTAATGACCACATGTTAAGGATGCTATAAGGGAGAGGGGGGTGAGGGAGGGGAAGAGAACAAGCATTTATTAAGTACCTACTAGGTACCAGGCACAGGCTAAGCCCTTTACAGTGGTTATTTCATTTGATCCTTACAACAATGCTGGGAGGTCGGTGCTATTATGATTCTCATGTTACAGATGAGGAAATGGAGGCAAACAGGTTATCTAATCTTATCCAGCATCTAAAGCCAGATTTGAACTCAGGTCTTCCTGACTTCAGGCCCAGAAATCTAATACTCCACCTAGGAGAGATCCTTGGTCAGGTAGAGAGGCTGCATGTACGGCTTCTGAGGTTCCTTGTCAGGAGGCTATGATTCCCAAATCAAGGAGCTAACAGAATTATCAGCAAAATTGTATGACTCTCAATCTTTGTGAAGCTAACCTAATTTATCCCCTGGCTTTTCCTTGGCCTGAAGTCTCATACTGTCCAATATCTCCAAACTCAGACTAAGAACTTACTTCCAGGGTATATTCTTCTCCCTGGAAAGGTATTTTTCCATTTTTCCTGTTTTTAGCACTAAGATTGGTGCTCTGCCCTTGGCTTCTCCCAGCTTCCAACTCCTTGGATTTTGCTTATTTGATTCATTTAAAAAACAACCCAGACCTCAACTGGACCTGTACCCCACAGCAATTAGGAACTCCCTTTATTCCTGATCTGATGATCATGCTCCTCCAGCATATACCCATGTGACTCCTGCTATCCCTCTACCTTGACCCAGGGAGACATTACAAAATGCACAGGCTTCAGGAAAGGTGTAGGTAATAGCCCACCAATTTCCTAGAGCACCTCCAAAATTCACAAAGACAATCTATTTCTTAATGTCAATGGGGATGGGAAGATCAAAATCATAATGATGGGGATGATAATGATCATCTTGGTTATGGTGATGGTGATGCTGATAGTTGAGGGAATAGTGATGATTGGGACGGCTTAACTCAGCTGCTACCTATTCCAAAACCCTTCTCTGATCCCTCAGCTGAAAGTGGTCTCTTCTTCCTTCTCTTTATTTCTTTCCTTCTTTCTTTCCTTCTTTCTTTCCTTCTTTCCTTCTTTCTTTTTTTCT
>CM053594.1:68226658-68242602 GCA_028646575.1 Pseudocheirus occidentalis | reverse complement strand
AGAGAGAGAGAGAAAGGAGGGAGTGAAGACCCCTCAGACGAGGTGACTAGGATGGGGTAGAACCTCAGAATCCTGTCCATGTAATGACTGTTTGAAGGATCTAGGGATGTTTAGCCTAGAGAAGAGAAGACCTGGAAGGCATGTGTTCATCTGTCTGAAGGGCTATCATGTGCTTAGTCTTGTTTTGCTTGAGTCCACAGGGCAGAACTAGGAAAAATGATTGTAAATTGCCAAGAGGAAAGTTTAGTCTTGATGCAATTTCACTTTCAGACTTCTCTGCCTCCTCACTAACTGACTTCTCACCCTGGTAAAAACTTCTCCCTGAGGTTTCCTCCTGATTGGTGATTCTCTCTTAGAGATCAATATTTCAGTAATGGCCTCAGAGAGGCTTCACCTCTTTTCCATCTTGGCTTGCTCACTAGAGAAGTTAAAAGACTTCTTCCTTTTCTCACCAACCACCTGGTTTCAGTGCGGTTACCCTTTGTCTCCACACCTGCTGTCCAATTCTCTTTTACGTGTTGTTTTCCTGCATTAGAATGTAAGCTTCTTAAATGTAGGAACTGCCTTGTTTGCTTGAATTTGAATCCTCAGCACTTAGCACAGTATTTGGTACATGATAAGTAACTAATTAATGCTCTCTGTCCATCATATTCCAAACTCAGTGCCACTTCCCATTTGGCCCTGCCAAGAGAAGCACTTTTGGGGCTGCCAAACAGGCATCAGGTCACCGATTTTGTAATGAGTCTTTCTTTTATTCCACAGAGACCCTCTGAGGGCTTGGAACCCCTAGAAGAGAAACACATTGAGTGATGCTAGTGAGGCTAAGCCTTCCCACTGGATCTGTACTATATGATTAGCAGTTTAGTAGCAGAGTGGAAAATTCAGGTCTCATGCCCCTCCATATTTGAATTTTGGTTCCTTGCCATGCAGCCTTAGGAACCACATGGGGAAGTAAAATCCTTTTCTCTCTCCAAGAGGTAAAATGTTCAGGAAATCCCTTTTTCTCATAAAAAGGCCCAAATCCAAGATCACACTGCCTAGGAAATCTTTCTTCTTCTCTCTAGGAAGCTAAGGCTCAGGATCTATACTGTAGGAATTCTTTTTGGGGGTCTCGGTGAGGGCTAACTCCTATATTTATACACAGAATCTATAGTGATTCCAACAATCATGAATGACTTTCCCCCAGAAATTACTGTGCATTTACTTGGTGTATAGTTTAATTTACTTATCTCAGTCAACCAACAAATACTTAATAGGTATTTACTATATGCTGTGGTGTGCTGGTAAATACTTAACTATAGCTAGAGGGGAGGAATGTATGCATGGCATGCTTTTAAAATTAATCTTCGTTGTTATCTTCTCTATCACATTCTTAAGTCTACAAAGCAACAAAACAATCAATCAAACCCTGATTTATATGATTTGCCAGTTTCTGAGGTGTAGGTGCTCACCCTGACAATTTAACGAACTGGCTCTGTGGTCCCCCCTTACCAGGAATACCAGACACTTTGCTAAGTGCCAAAGGGACAAGAGCAGAGATGAACAAATTCTTGTTCCCCAGGAGCTTGAATTCTATTAGAGGCATATAATAAGTTAACAGAAAAATAAAAACAGATTCTATACAAAATAAATGTATAGTCATTGGAGAATCAAGAAAAGATTCTTGTGGAAGGAAGTGCTTTAGCTGAACTTTTGAAGGGAGTTAGGGGTTCCAGAAGGCAGAGGTGAGGAAGGAGAGCATTTCAGGCATGGGAGGCAGACTGTGAGAAGGTACAGGGACTAAAGAAACAATGCTGTGTACAAGAAATATCAGGAGGACAGTTTGGCTTCTGTAGAACGTGTGAGCTAGGTGGTGCAGTGGTTTAGAGCGCTGAGCCTGAAGTCAGGAATAATAACTCAAATCTAGCCTCAGACACTAGCTGTGTGACCCTGAGTAAGTCACTTAACTGTTTGTCCCAGTTTCCTCATCTGTAAAATGAGCTGGAGAAAGAAATGACAAACCACTCTATTATCTCAGCCAAGAAAACTCTAAATGGGATCACAGAGAGTGAGACATGACTGAAACAAGAACAGCAAGTACAGGCAGAAAGCATGTTCCAAAGAGTTCAGAAAGTGTAGGTCATGATTATAGGGAGTCTCTACCCACCCGCCGCATTTTTTACAATGAAAGAGGGGACATTTAAAATGTGGGATTCTACTTTTAGGGCAGATAGGGTCACACAAAGGGGTTTTTTGCTCATTTTTTGTAAGAATGAGGGAGATATAGGCATGTCTGAAGGCAAGAGAAGGAAACCAGTAGATTATCAGAGATTATAAATTAGGGAGAGGGGGTGATCAAAGGAGAAAACAGATAAAGGGGACAAAACAAATGAGGGGGGTGTTGGTAAGGAGAAGGGACACCTCTTCATCCATCACAGACTGTGAACAAAGAAGAAGGAGGATGATGCTGAGGTGAGTTGAAGTGTTGAACTGAGGAAGAGGGAGCTTGAGACAAACAGCCTAAATTTTCCTAGTGAAGAATCAAGCAAGATTTTCTTCCGAGAGAGAGGAAGGACAGAATGAGTAGATGACTTGAGAAGAGGTTTGGATCAGCCTCGGCAGGGTGTAGGCTTGCAGCACAGGGGGCTAACCTGAGATTGGAGATTCAGCCCAGCTGTGGGATGACGGAGTTCTTCCAGCAGCCCATGACCAGGAATGGGGACGGAGAGTGGAGTCTGACTGTAGGAAAGAAGCATCTGCCATGTGCCAGGTACCTGAGTCAGGCTGCTAGCTCTTAACTCACACCAACAGAGACCAGGGAGGGAAAGTAAAAGGCCAGTCAGGGCTGATACATTCCGGGGCTACAGGAACTCCAGAAAGGCAGGAAGCTTTCTGGGATCCTCCCCCTCAGTTAATGATCTTGCCCCTGCCAGAGTCTCAGAAGAGGGTGTTTACTCCCCACTTCTTGTGTAATATTTTGGGTTGGTCTTGTCTGAGTGGATAGAGATCTTATTCCCAGACTGGTCTTTGAACCCCATAAAGGTAGGCATGGATAGTGACTATGACATGCCAGGCACAGTGCTGAGCTTTATAAATACTGGGGCCTCATGACGATCCTGAGAAGTAGGTGCTATTATTGTCCCCTTTTACATTTGAGGAAACTGAGGCAGACAAGGGTTAAGTGAGCAACTAGCCCTGAATCATGAGCTAGTAATGTCTGAAGCTGGATTTGAACTCAGATCTTCCTGACTCCATGCCCAGCACTCTTATCTTCTGTGCCACCTCGCTGCCTAAAGGATGATGGTGCCAGGAATTCAAAACTCAAGAAAAGGTTAACCAAAGGATTGAGAATCCGAAGTGGGGAAAGAGAGGCCTGTGCAGAGGTGGTGGTGGCCTGGGGGTTTGTGGAGAATGGAGTGACTGGAAGTTTCAATGACAAAGGGGAGTAGTTCTAAGAGGGGCGAATCACAGAGGAGGTGGAAGGACGGGAAGGGAAGGAGGAAATAAACATTTATGTTGTACCTACATTGTGCTAAGTGCTTTTTACAAATATCATCTCACTTGATCCTCACAATAACCCTGAGGTTTACATTTGAGGAAACTGAGGCAGACAGCGGTAAAGTGACTTACAGCTAGTCAATGTCTGAAGCTGAATTTGAATTCAGGGCTTCCTGACTCCAGACCCAGTGCTCTATCCAGTGTACCACAAGCCGGCTGTGCAGGAAAGTGCAGTGAGGTGAAGAATGTCAAAGTTATGGACTCTCAAGTGAAGATGGAACACTAGGAGTGATGATGAAAGTAAAGGTGAGACCATCCACGGCTGTGGCTAGAGTCAGGTGAAGGTGCTGAAGGTGCTGATCGTTGGAGGCTGATAACCTGGGAAGTCAGGGCATTTGAAGGGGTACTACCTTCTAAGCTCAAGGTAGCAAGTATAAGGGTAAGGTTGAGGTGGGGAGGAAAACTATGAGCCATATAGTTAGTGGGAGGTACAAACTCACACCAGAGAGAGATGATACATGCAGTGTACCTGGAAAGGTGGCCAGGGGGGAGTGTCTTCAGGGGACAGTCAGATTTCTGTGCCTGAAAGGAGATGGAAGGACTATGGGAAGATGAAGTCCAACAGGAATAGAGATTCTTAAACACAGAATGAGCATTCCAGAGGTCATGATGGAAGGGGAGGTTACTGTTGAAGAAGCACAGAGGACCACCTCATTTGTTAAGTGCCTTCTAGGGGTGAGGCTCTGTACTGGTGGCCAGAGGAGAGACTAAGTGTAGAAAAGTCACCATCCATCCCTACCTTTATGGGGCTCAAAGACCAGTCTAGGAATAAGATGTCTATCCACTCAGACAAGACTAACACAAAATATTATACAACAAGTGGAGAATAATCGTCTTCCTTCTGAGACTCTGGCAGGGGCAAGATCATTAACTGAGGGGGAGGATCCCAGAAAGCTTCCTGGAGTAACCATTCTGCCTTTCTGGAGTTCCTGTAGCCCTGGTATGTAATAGCCCTGACTGGTCTCTTACTTTCCTTCCCTGGTCTCTGTTGGTATGAGATAAGAGCTGGCAGCCTGACTCAGGTGGGAGAAAGGGAAGCTCACCTCTATTCACCATCCCATCTGCCACACCCTCCCAAAGAGCAAAGGATGCTACAGGTGCAAATAGGTGTGCTTGGGGACCTGGGGGCTCTGTGGGATCATCTCACTGCTGATGATTGAGTATACCAGCGTTTCAGCTCAGGGTGAAAGGAGAGAGAGGAGCCCCAGTCTGGCTATAAGTGTTAGGCCCAAGCACTCATGTCGGACTTGAAGGATCCTGTGGGCTCACTATGGACAAGGATAGGTATTATGCAATGGGAGTCTATGGGGGTAAAAGAGAGATCCAGGAAAAGTGCTCTAGGAATATTGAGGAGAGATGGAGGGTGGCAACCAGTGCAACCAGGCAACCAAGAAGAGCTTGACCCTGGAAAGAGGGGGGATTTCTGAGGATAGAGGTATAGAAGGGCAACCTGTGTAAATGCAAAGAGGTTGGTGAAAGCTGGATGAAATTGTACATGGATGCACACGCAAGGTATTTGTATCCTATAGAGGCTGCCTGGGCCAGTGAAGTAAACTCAAGTCCTAATGAAGGGTTCTTTTTTTGAGGGGGGAAGGCAAGGCAATTGGGGTTAAGTGACTTGGCCCAAGGTCATACAACTCATAAGTGTCAAGTGTCTGAGACTGCATTTGAATTCAGCTTCTCCTGACTCCAGAGCCAGTACTCTATTCACTGTGCCACCCAGCTGTCCCCCTAATGAAGTTTTGATAAAGTCTCTACTGCACAACCTGGGACATCTATCCAAGAGGGTTTCCCAGAGTGGAGGAGGCAGACCATTAAAGAGGTGTGTCTTTAAGTGATGATCTCTATGCCTAAGGTTGCATCTGCCCTTAGGATCCTGAACCTCTATGAGAGACTTGTTTGTGTTGTGACTTGTCATTGTGTGGGTGACTGAGGGTGGATGAGAAAGGATGTGTGTATGTGTCTCTGAGGTCTCTCCTTCTGGGGAGGAAAGAGGTCTCTGTGTACGTCTCTGCTGTGCTGAGAACTGGAGTAGGGAGGAGGGGACCTGCCAGAGCCCACAAGGCTCCAACTTCATGGACAGAGGCCCTTGAGCCATTTATTCCTGGGCAAAAGGAAGATTGAGGAGCCTTTCTGGGAGGAGAGGAGCCCTCGAGTATGGCCAACCTTATCCCAAGCCCAGGGAAAGAATCAAGGAGATGAATACAGCTAGGAGAGGGAGATATTGCCCCTTCCCTCAGGAAGTCCTAGATCTGAAGGAGGAGTACCTGATGACTGAAGTAATCCAGGAAAATTGGTGGTCAGAGCTCAGGTGAGGGACAATCAGGGAAGACTTTCTGAGGGAGGATCTGTAGGAACTGGGGAACAGTATCAGCGATAGCATAGAGAAGAGTGGGGGGCTTTATCTGAGCAACAGGATTAGGAGAAAGGGTTAGTAAGATTGATAGAATCCCAGCATCTGTCATAGTGGGAGAGAGCACAGGAAGCTACTGCTGGTTCCTACCCCTGGGAAAACTTTAGAATCAGATTCTTAGGCTGGCAGAGTGTCCTCCTGCTTCCAGGACTGGAGAGCTAGCTCTGAGGCATCCGTCTCCACTTGCCATCTCTTTTCTCTTTGTGATGGCATCTCTGTCTGTCTCTGTCCTTGTCTCTGTGTCTACCTTTGAAGTTCTCTCTGTTTTTCTCTTTGTGTCTCTGACTTTGTCTCCCCTTGCCTTGTTTCTAGTCTCTCTCTCAATTTTTGTGACTGTGCCTTAGCATCTTTCTGGTTCTCTGTCTGTTCTCTCTGCTGTTTCGGATAATGTCTCCCACCTTCTTCACCTCTTGCCAGCTCTCATGACCTAGGAAGGACTTTCTCACATCTAACCTGCATCCTTCTTGTGGCAGCCCAAGCTTTAAGGGAGATAGATGAGGTCAGTGGCTCCATTTGCCCTCCAACCAATTGTTAGGCAGAGAGTTGGGGACCCCTGAAGCCTCAAACTATGTCATCCAGGGTGGGGAAAACAGGTTTTGCTTGGGCTAGTAGACCTTTCCTGGGAGGTAGGAAAGGGACCAGCTAAGGGTCCCAGGATAAGGTAGGGCACTTATCTCTCTGGACCTGAGCCTTCCCCCCAGTCTTGCATGAATAATTCAATGTTTACCTTCTCCCAAGCTCAAGCCCAGCCTGGCCAGAGCTGGGCTGGGGAGAGGGGGGAGGATATGATTGACAGGTCAAACCCATCTCCCCCAGGCCCAGGACGGGCCCCTCCCCAGCAGCCCCCAGACTACAGATGAGCCAGACGTGCATTAAGGGAGGAGTGAGTTATCGAGCTGTCAGGGGGAGCGTTTTAAGACAGAATTATAGGGGAGAAGAAAAAGATTTTTACCAAATTAATGAAAAATCAATGGGGCCTCAGGACTCCATTAACGCTCGTAATGCACTGGTCACAGGCGGGGCCAGCACAATCCGATATCGGCTGTTAAATACCATGGCCAGCTCAGGTCCAGCCCGGCCCGGCTGGGGCCATTCATCACTCTGCTGTGCTTACCTTTGAGAGTGACAGCGGGAATGTAGCCTGGCCAGCTACTGTAGGTCCAACTCCTCTTTCTTGCCGGGCCTGGACCTGAGCTTCCCCCAGCCAGACAGGGAGCTCAGGGGGGCTTTCCCAGGAAAATGGAGACATTTCCTTGCGATCAGACTGTGTCCCTAAGACTGACTCATCCCACAACCCACCTGCAAGTAAGGAAGAGACAGCCTGAAAATCCCTTAGTGAGAGGAAGCTGATCCCCCGGTTGGATTCATGAACTGGGTGACAAATGCTGGCGAAGACAGCAGAGCTCTCTAGATCCAATGCCTTGAATAACTGTCCTTGTCCCCTCCACCTCCACCTCCCTTCAAGGCTCAGACCAGGGACCACTTCTCTAGATCCCCTGAATTACTGGTCCTTTCTCCCTCCTCAAACAATCAGATACTTACTTATCTATTTCCATGTTGCATCTTCTCAGTGGAGAGCTAAGCTCCTTGAGGGCAAGGGCTGTTCTTCATTTTGTCTCTGAATCCCAATAGTAAGCATTTAATAAATATTTGCTGGCTGGTATTGTATTGGGTGATGATGGTGATTACTGTGATATTTGGTAATGATGATAACAATGCCAATGGTGATTATTTCCACACTTTCCTCTTTTGGAACAAGGGGATGATAACCCTCATCCTGCCTGCCTCATGGGCCATGTGAGGGAAATACTCAGCAAAACTTAAAGGGCAATAGAAACATGTGCTCTTGTGATGATGACACTGGAGTCAGATACAGGTTCAAAAACCTAGAATTGTATGGGGCAGCAAGGTGATGCAATGAACAGAGCACCTACCCTGGAGTCAGGAGGACCTGAGTTTAAATTCAGCCTCAAACACTTGACCCACTTACTAGCTGTGTGACCTTGAGCAAGTCACTTAACCCCAATTGCCTTGTCTTACACACACACACACACACACACACACACACACACAATCTAGGGTTGGAAGGGATCTCAAGCCATTGAATCTAACCTCCTTCATTTTACAGATGGGGAAGCTGAGGCCCAGGAAGGGAAACTGTCTAAAGTCATACAGGTAGTAAGTGGTCAGTGGGGTATTTGAACCCAGGTTTTCTAACCCCTAATTTGGCACTGTTTCTCACAGCAGGAAGGAGGGGGAGTAGGTGGATGGGGGGAATTGGAGACGTGCCAGGTTGAATTATTCTGGGTTTTGAGTTGACGGGACTGTATCCACGACTTTGTCCTCTCTGGGCACCTTTTTACCACCTCAGGTGCTGAGAAATGTTGGAGGACGGAAGGCCTTTTAGTCTAACCCTTCATTTTATACATAAGGAAACAGGTCCAGAGAGTCTATCAAGGCTTGTCCAAGGTCACATATGTGTAAGGTCACAGTGACAAAGCTTGATTCGACTTCAGGTACTGTGGTTCCAAGGTTAACACTCTTTCCATTGTTCTATTGTGGAGGTCAAGGAATCAGTTAATTAGCCAGTCAATCAACAGATTTCCCCGAGCCCCAGTAAACCAAAGACCCCAGGAATGCCAGAGGCTTTACTGCCTACCTTTCCAGCTGCTCTCTCTGTTTCTTTGAGATCTTTTAATGCTGGTGTTCCCCCAGGGGTCTGTCCTGGGCCCTCTGCTCTCCTCTCTCTACCTTTGCCCCATTGGTCATCTCCATGCAAGAGACCTCTTGGATAAGCTTCACTGCTGACCTGACCTCCAGACTTCCAGCTGTCTCTTACTGCTGCCGTCTCTGCTTGCTCCTGGAAAGGGCGGCTTTGGGACTTGCTTGTAATGGGAAGTTGAAGACTCATCCCCCAGAAGAATGTAGTTGACATTGTGCTGTAGAGGAATGAGCTCTGGACCTGGGTTCAAATCCAGGTTCTGAAGCTAGGTACCAGGGTGACCATGGGCAAGCTACTTCTTCCTCCTGGTCCTTAGTCTCCTCATCTGTAAAAATGAGAGATCAGTCTAGATGATTTCTCAGGTTTCTTTTAGCCCTAAATCTATGATCTTGAGGGTAAAGACTGTATTTCATTTTTGTCTTTTCATTGCTAGCACTGGGTCTGATGTGAGAGGTATTGTGGTGCCTGGCCACTGATTGGATATTTGGAATGATGAACAACAAGGCATTCAGGATGATGTGGAGGCAATGAACCTGGGACACTGGAAGGTTCATGATTCTTTTAGCAGAAATAAAGATATTTGGAAGAAGGAAGGGTTGGTGGGGGAAAGATAATTAGTTTGGTTTTGGGTATGGGACATCAAGGAGCTTGAAGCCCTGCCAGGCTCTGCTATGTGGCTGATGGTCACTGCTGGGGAGTCCTTCCCCCCGACTTCTTGTTCTTTTCACTATTCACCATCGGCCTCCTTTAGCCCTTTCCACTCACTCAGGCTAAGTAGAGGCAAGATGGAAAGAGTTTGAGGTTAGAATACTGCTTTGTTACTGTGTGGCTTTAGATAAGACCTTTCCTAAGCAGCTTAGTATAGCTTGAGTGTTAGGATTGGAGACTGAAAGACCTGAGTTGAAATCCAGCCTCAGATGTTTACTAGCTGTATGAACCAGGATAAGTCATTTAACCTCTATCTGCCTCAGTTTTCTTAACTGTGAAATGGGGATCATAATAGTATCTACCTCTCAGGATTGTTGTGAGGATCAGAAGAGGTATTTGTGAAGTACTTAGTCCCCAGTTCCTGGCATACAGTAGGTGCTTAATAAATTCTTGTTTCCTTCCTTCCTTTACCCGATCTGAGCTACATTTTTCTTCTCTGCAGAATAAGGCATTGGACAAGATGGTCCCTCTGGAAAGTTTCTTCTCTCCCTGAATTATATGATGCTTCCATCCTCTTTATTAGGAAGAATTGCCTCCCTGCCCATAAGAAGGATTTCTTCACAGGGGCTCCTTCCATTCCTTCTAGGAGCTTAGGGCACCCCCTCCCCTTCCTCTCAGGCATTCCCATCCTCACCCCTAGGTACCCCTGCCAAGGCCAGGCCTCTTTCCATTTACCAGATTGGATTTTCATGCTATCTCTCCATCCAGGGCCCATTGCACATTAATGTCTCTGGGAGACTAGATTGATTTTTCATTAATTTGGCAAAAAAATCTTTTTTCTTCCCTTCCCCCTATAATTCTGTCTTCAAGAGCTGGCTGCTCCCCCAGCCCCAGTTTCTTGAGATTGAGACTATAGGGAAAGCCATCAGTCAGTCACCTTGTTAAGGGAGGCTGGACTGACTAATCTTACTCAGGAAACCCCAACTTCTCTCAGTACCCCCTTCCAGAGCTGATTCGGTGAGTCTTAAGCTTCTAAGAGTATATGTTTCAAACATTCAAAAATTCAAAGATTCTTTAATTCTGAGGTTTTAAGATTCTACAATTATAAGTTAACCCCCCCCCCGTCAAATCCAACCCCATTCAAAATTATTTTTATTCTAGTGCTTGGCAGTCAATGAGCCCAGGAGTCAAACCTGTCTCCATGTACCTCATGTTCCATAACTTTCTGATACCCTTTCTCTTACCCCACCAGAAATCCCCAGAATCACATCCCACTGGCAGATCTGTTGTCTTTCAGAGGTTCATTCAATGTCATCCACATGTTCCTCTTGCCCTCCCCTAATGGCACAATTTAGTTTTGGGATAAATAAGTGGCTGTGGGATAGGTAGCCAAGATGGCAGAAGTTGAAACAAAGGATAGGGCTTTTCCATAGGGGTGTATGGAGTTGGGGGAACGGGGAAAGGAGGGAGAGAAACCCTGAGAGGGCCAGATGAGAGTATAGGGTTGAGACCAGGGCAATAGCCTGCCCAGGGTGATGGTGACGATGACCTTTCATTCATGTTCTTTACAGTATACATGTACAACGGGCAGAGACCTTGATGAGGTAAGTGCAGGGTGATATTTTTTCTTTTTTAAATTAAATTTTATTTTCAGACATGAATTCTTTCCATCTCACCTTCCCACCCTAAACTGAGAAAGCAAGAAAAATAAAACCCTTTTTATAAACATGTATTGTCAAGCAAACAAATCCCCGCATTTGCTGTTCCATCTCCTCCCTCTGAAGCCCACTCCTGAAAATACATCTCAATCCATATTCCGAGTTCACCCCCCATCAGGAGGCAGGCAGTATGTTTTATCTTGAGTCCTCTGGAATTGTGGTTGGTCATTGCATTGATCAGAGTTCCTAAATCTTTCAAAGTTGTTTGACTTCACAATATTGTCCGTGGATGTAAATTGTTCTACTTTTCCTCACCTCATTCGGCATCAGTTCATACAAATTTTCCTATATTTCTCTGAAACCATCCCCTTCATCATTTCTTACAGTACAATAAGGGGATCATAATAGCATCTACCTCTCAGGGTTGTTGTGAGGATCAGATGAGATACATATGAAGCCACTCTCTAATCAATAGGTAGCCCCTCAATTTCCAGTGCTTGCAGGGTTGTTGAAAACAGGTTTCGTGTCATTCAAGTAGATGAGATGATCTCTGTCTCTTCCGAATCTATGATTCTGTGATTCTTTAAAAAAAATTTTTTGGAGGAGGGAAGGCAGGGCGATTGGGGTCAAGTGACTTGCCCAAGGTCACACAGCTAGTAAGTGTGTCAAGTATCTGAGGCCAGATTTGAACTCAGGTCCTCCTGACTCCAGGGCTGGTACTCTACCCACTGCACCATGTAGCTGCTCCATGATTCTGTGATTCTAATGTTCTGTGATGAAAGCTGAAACTAGCCCTATATAAACATTTAGGGTGCTCATATCGGGGGCCACACTTCTTTCTTTGGGAAGTTGTACCCTGGGTGACCAGTACCCTGCCTTCACTCATGTCCTTCACTAGCTCTTGCCACCATGGGGTGCAGCCAGTAGCACCTATCTATCTTCCCCCATCAAGTTACCCTGTTGATTCTCTTAAAAGGTTTTCTTCCACTTCAACCTTAGCTGAGGGTGGCATCCAGGGTCTTAATTCCCCTACCCCTTTACCGAGGCACAACTAGAAACTAGACTGACTTTGTCCCAGCTGTCTTCCCCTACTGCTCCTGGTTTTACCCTCTGGGGACAAATTTAATCCCAAATCCACATGATGATGCTTTAAGCACTTGGAGGTAACCATTATTCTGCTCTATACCTTAGAAGCAACGTGGCTCTGGGCAAACCACCTCTCTGAGCCTCAGTTTATGTATTTGTGAAATAGGGCAATGTACTTAAAGTGGCACAGCATCTCTCTGGGCTGTTTGCCAAATGGGCACTTGATTTCAAAGGCTCCATCCCCAGGGATCAGCTGTTCTGTAATTCTGTGGGTCTGCACTTCTAATTCTATAACCCAAGAGTCCTCACCAGTGTGTTTCCCATTAACAATCAGCCAGTAGACATAACTAGCTCTTAGCAATAGCTAAGGCAGCATAGTAAACACAACAGCTACAAAATATCCTTCATTCTCCCACAAACACACAGTGTCGGTTCAGAGAGTAGCTGTATGTAGAACGGACTGACAGAGCAGCACATAATAAGGAAGACATGAAGCCCAGGCAACTCAGAAGATTTGAGTTTAAATCCTATCCAGTTTAATAATAATTCAATAAACATTTATTAAGGATCTAGTATATGCCAGGCACTGTACCAAGCACCTTGGGCAAGGTATCAACGGTTTCTACCACAGCTGAAAATATCCCTGGTAATGGCTCTTCGAATATTTTAGTATTCTCAGATTCTATGCTAAGATTCCAAGATTCTGTGATTCTAAGATTCAATGGCTCTCACTCATATCCACATTCCTGGCTGGCAATCCCAGGCCTACTCTCTAGAACAGCAGTTCTCAACCTGTGGGTTATGTTTAATTTAAATACATCCTGCATATCAGATATTTACATTACAATTCATAACAGTAGCAAAATTACAGTTAGGAAGTAGCAACAAAAATAATTTTATGGTTGGGGGGGTCACCATAACATGAGGAACTGTATTAAAGGGTCACAGCATTAGGAAGGTTGAGAGCCACTGCTCTAGAATGAGTCCTGGTCTCTCTGAATCCCAGGCTTATCCCCTAGTTCCATTTTGTCTTGAGTGATCAGAGTTTGTATTGATAGATAATCTCCTTTCCCCCAAGATAGGATATTGAAGGGAAACTGAGACTCAGATGGAAAGAGTATATTATTTTGCCCAAAGTCACACATTAAAATATACAGGGTTAGAACCCAGGGCTCCAAGTGCCTAAGTTTGAATGTCTTTTCTGCTGTTTCCTTCCCTAGCAGACTCCGGGGTACAGCTAGGCTAATGCTTGCTTGCCCCTCCATATTTGTGGTTAGATGGATCAAATCCCTATTCATTAGTAGGGAGAAGGGAAAGGACAGGCCTCCCGCTCTGCGGTTTCCTGGCCAGGCTCGGCATGCCCCGGAGGCTACCAGGCTGGTCTGAAGGAATTGGTTTCCAATAATTAATCAATTTGGATGGGCTGGCCAGACTGTGAATCACTCCTGGGGTATGGCCAGGCAGGATGAGTGGGGGGCGAAGGGGAGGGGAAAGAGGGGAAGAGAACTAGGCAGGATGAATATTTCCATGAGTAAGAAGGGGAAGTAGGTCCAGCCAGATTGACCTACCTAGGAATCCCATGATTCAAGGCTGCCCAGGATAAGCTGGAGTCACTAATGCAGCATAAGAAGGCAAAGACTGGAGACTTCAGCACCCTCCTCCCCCCTCCTCTTTATATTCCCAGTTTCTCTGCCTCTCCATTTTTCTTTGAATGTTTCTTTTTATCTTTCCTTAGATCTCTCACTTCTATTTATCCATGTCTCTATCTAACTTTCATTCACCAGTAATAAATGCCTCCAGGAGTCCTGACTTGGAAGAGGAATAAAGGCCCTCCTAACTCTTACCCTCTTTGTCTCCATTCTTTCCCTCTGGCCTGAGACTTCAAGAAGGTGTGTGTGTGTGTGTGTGTATCCATGCATCTCACCAATCTGAATAGAGCCTCCCTCTCTTCTTCCCATTTAAGGTCCGAGGCTCACACCCACCAGGAAGGAGACAAAAGGAAGGGAACTGAGAGCCTTGCTCTCTGGGAGTCTTGGGAGGGAGACAATACCTGCTTTGAGGATGCAGAAAAGGATACCAGGCTGGGGAGACTCAAAGGTTAGGATTGTTGTGCCGTTGAAAAGGCTGTGAAAGTTTAGAGAAAGGAGGCTGAAGTAATGAGGAAAGGAAGTGGGAGATGAACTAGGCCTCGAAAGACAGATAGGAAAACTTCCCCTTGGCCTTCCTTGTTCTTTTCCCTGACTAAATAAAGTCTTTGCTTCTCCTTCTTAGTTTTTTTTTCTTACTCCTGTACCTCCAAAAAGTACCTGCTACATCTAGATATCTGTCTTCTTCCTGCATCTGGGCCTTCCTCTCATTTAAGTAGTTCCTGAAATCTCTGGTTTAAGCAAAGAGACTCTCTGTCTCTGTCTCTCTCTATCTCTGTCTGTCTGTCTCTGTCTCTCTCTCTGTCTGTCTCTGTCTCTCTCTTTGTTTCTCTCTCTGTCTCTGCCTGTCTCTGTCTGTCTCCTGGTTGGCTCTCCAACTGGCAAACACTTTCCTTCAGACTGGGATGGGATTTAAGTCTTAGGATTTCACGGACTTGAGGTAGTAACTAAATAAAGAATATCAGGGAGAGAACTTTAAAACTCCTTAAGCTTCTGTTGTTGTTTGCCCTTCATCTTCCAAGAGGACTAATGATATTATGGGGGTAATGTCGACTTGTGAGTGAATTGGATTTGAGAGAGGCAGAGTTGCACAAAAGTTATTGGCTTCACTCTCTCTTCCATAATCATTGAGGTCTAGTGACAAGATGAAAGTCAAGATGACTTTGGCCAGGGATTCAGTGAATGACCTTAACGTCTTTGATGTCTGACCAAGCTCGTCTGCATCTGCCTTCGTGGCCATTGGAACAAATTGTTTCATCTATGCATTCCTCTAGAAGAAGCCTTCTCATGCTTGGGGTAGACATCCCCCTAACTTGCTGATGGGTTGGAGGCCTACTGGTCAACCTCAACCTGGTTTAGCCCATCTGTTGACATGGCTTTATTGTGGCAAGGCTGCTGCATATGCTACAGCTTCTTGAAGCCCCAGGCGAGAGTTGGGTGGTGGAAGGGATGCCAGAGGTGGATGAGCAGCCTTGAGAAGGGCACAGAAGCCTCACATCAGAGCGACTAGTCCTTGAAAACCCTACATACCCTTTCATACTCACTTTGGCAGCACATACACTAAAACTGGGATGATGCAGAGAAGATTTGCATGGCCCCTGTGCAAAGATGACATCCAGATTCATGAAGTGTTCCATATTTTTCGAGCTTCTACTGGACCATGGAATTCCTGGGGAGTTAGAATCACAAAAGAGTAGGTAGTCCTGTCAACAAAGGGATGGTAAAGCCATTAATTATACTTCACATTTGACAGCTACTTTTATATTTTTCTCAGTGCTTTAGAATTCATTATCTCTCTGATTTTGACAAGCTAATAAATAAATAGCATTTATACATATTTTAAAGTTGTAAAATGCTTTATTCATATTACTCTACTCATATTATCAGGTAAATATTATCCTATTTTATTTTCACAATGTTCCTGGATGTTATTATCTCCCAGTTTATAGACTGGAAAATTGAGGCAAGAAGAGAATAAATGACCTGGACAGGGTCACATAGATAGGAACTTTCCAAGGCAAGATATAAACTTAGGTCTTCCTGATTTCAGGTCCAGAGTTCTAGTCTAGGGCAGAAATTTTGTTTTGTTTTGTTTTGTTTTGCTTTTTGGAGGGGGAAAGGCAGGGCAATTGGGGTTAAGTGACTTGCCCAAGGTCACACGGCTAGTAAGTGTTAAGTGTCTGAGGCTGGATTTGAACTCAGGTCCTCCTGACTCCAGGACTGGTACTCTATTC
>CM053594.1:68175096-68226158 GCA_028646575.1 Pseudocheirus occidentalis | reverse complement strand
GGGATAGGCAGCTATGTCAGCAAAATAATTAAATAGAGGGGAGATGCCATATCAATATATGAGAAATGGTAGAACCAGATACTAGTCCTGACTTTGTCACTGACTTTCTGTGTGACTTTGGGTAAGTCATTGCCCCTCACTGTTCTCCTAGAAATTTTCTTTTCTATAGAGTCTTGAATGAGATGATGGCTAGATGGTACAGTGAATAGATTCCAACTCCAAATTCAGGATTCTATGACAGTATGATTCTTAGTGGTAAGTCAGGGAAATGCCATTGAGAGTCATGGCTTTCAGTAGGGTCTTTGACAAAGTCTCATGGTACCCTTGGTGAACAAGACAGAAGTATGATAGACAAAGGCTCAGTTAGGAAGATTCAGAATGGATTAAATAATTCAACTCAAAGAATAGAGATTAACGGATGGATATGAACCCAGAGGTGGTTCTTTACTGAAGTACCCCAGAGACCTGTCTTTGAACCTGTGTCATTCAACATTTTTTTAAGTTGCTTGAATGATGGTATAGCTGGTTTATCAAATTGGCAGATGATGTAAAATTAGGAAGAGGAATTGTTATTTATCACATTGTCTGGCAAGACCCCCAAAGACCCACACAGATTAGGAAAATTACTTTAATTTTGTGAGATTAAATTTGGTAGGGATAAATTGGATTAAAAACCCCAGCAGCATAAGTACAAGAGAGAGAAGTTAGGGCTATGCAAATGCTTGTATGAAAAAAAAGTTTGGGGAGTTTTAGTGGGCTGCAAGCCAATAGTTTGATGCAGCAGTACGTAAATCTTATCCTTAGTCTGTATTAGGAGAAGCATGCTGTTCAGGACTATGGAGCCAGGGATATTGTATTGTGCTAGGAGTCAGGAAAACTTAGACTCAAATCCTGCTTCTGACAATTATTAGCTGTGTTACTCTGGATGAATCACCTGACCTCTAACAATTTAGCCTTAACCTCAGGCAACTCTGACTCAGTCTGCTAAATCAGCGACAGTAGTCATCTGCTTAGAGCAGAGGTGGCAAAGTAGATAGAGTGCAGTCTTCTCGAGTTCGAATCTGGCTTCAGACACTTACTAATTGTGTGACCCTAGTCAAGTCACTTAACCCTGTTTGCCTTAGTTTCCTCATCTGTAAAATGAGCTGGAGAAGGAAAAGGCAGATCACTCCAATATCTTTTCTAAGGAATCCCCAAATGGGGTCACAAAGAGTTAGACACGACTGAAATGACTGAACAACAAGCTAGTTGAGAGCTACGTACGCCACAGTGGGAGACAAATCTTCCTAGTCCTCCACGATCTGGAATCTGCCTCAGAGGCTCCAAGCTCTAGGCCTGAAGGGCAATGGGGCTATAGCTGGCTGGCACCCAAATTTTTGAGTCCCTTTGCCTGTCCTAGCCCCTGCTTTCCTTCCCCTAATAGTTCTCACTACAATCAATGGTCTTAGCTCACATCCTGGACAGATGAGTGCCGGATCTGCTGAGCCATGTCCCTTCCCAGGTCCCCCGCTCTCAGGTCTGAGCCCTACCCCTCTATCAATACCTCATCATCCGCCTCCTCCTCCCATTTCCCGAGAGTCCTCCGGGATTCTGCCTTTGCTGCCCCCAGAACAAGAGGACTTGGAATGAAGACAGTCTCTGTCACCAACCCCTCTCCTCTCCTGCTCAAGTCTGGAGAAACAGGGCAGAGCTGGCCTGCTGTCAGGTCAGGACAAAATCCGTTTCTGAGAATCCCTTACTTTATCATGTATTATAAGAAGAATGAGCCAGGACTTAAAATATTAGAGCTGGAAGAGATCTCCGAACATAAAATGTCAGAGATGGACGAGGGCTTAGAACAAAGAGCACAGGATGTCAGGACCGGAATCAAAAAACCACTTTCATTTCATTTCATCATTTTAATGTTTCCAATCCTGTATGGTCGATAGTTTAAGCATTTAAGCTTAAGCATCTCCATTTTACATGTGAGGAAACTGAGGCTCAGAGAAGTTGACTGACTTGCCTATGTTTATACATTTAGTAAATGCTGGAGCCAGGATCTCAGTCGAGATTTCCCCTGACTACAAGTCCAGTATTCTTACAACCAAGAGCCTAGAAGGTCAGAACTGGAAGTACCTTTAATTAAGATCATCTCATCTTATGATAAGGAAAGCCAGGCCAAGACAGGGAAAGGGGGCTTGTACAACATCCGTTAGGAAATAAGGAGGAGAACTGTGATTCCAACCCAGGTCTTTGGATGCCAAAATGCCCTGGTGCTACCCCATGCTGCCCTCCTGTGACAAGTCCTGTGCTTCTTTTATTATACTATAACTGGGCTTGAACCTAGGGCTCCTGACTCCTAGTTCAATGCACCTATATTGAGTTTGAGGCACTAAGGACGCCATCCAGGTAGAGATAATCCTGCATGCATATATTGCTTTATGTATGCGTGTCTGTCTGCATACACATGCACACACACACACACAGAGAAATTCTCACAAAGCAATTAAAAAATCAGTGCTAAATATTGGTGAATTCTAAATTATTCAGGCTAATTAGGCAGGAAGGGCAATGTGGAGGATATAAAAACTGTGGATAAAAATAGTCATTGACTTTGAGAACCCAGTACGTATTTTAGTTCAACAAACATCTAAGTAACTGCTATATGAAGGGCTAGGTTCTAGGGCTACAAAGACAAACCTCTCTTAAGTCCAATTCACTTGCAAGTCATGGCATCACCTTCCTGGTGTCATGGTCCTTTTTGAAAATAAAGAACAAAAACCAAGAAAAACAACAAAGACAAAAATGAAAAATAGTCCCTGCCCTCAAGGAGCTTACATTCTACTAGGGAAAATGATTTTTTTTTTTTAGCAGTGAGAAGGTCTAGCCTTCTCATTAGATTCAACTGAGGATGATCTCAGTAAATGAGGCTCATTGTCTAAGGGGTGGTGAACCTGGACCTGGAGGCCATATGCAGCCTTCTAGGTCCTTGGGTACAACCGTTGACTGAGTCCAGGTTTTACAGAACAAATCCTTTTATAAAGGGGATTTGTTCTGGGAAGTTTAGATTCAGTCAAAAGGCCACACTTGAGGACCTAGAGGGCCATATGTGACCTTGAGTCCACAGAATCCCTACCCCTGCAGTCTGTTGCCATGAGTGATGGTGGAAAGAAGCCTCCTCCTGAGTATGAATGATTACCTTCATCACCGCTTTCACAAGCACCAAAATGATTCTTGACCTTATCATCTCTACAATCATTATCAACACCACCATCGTCTTTACCAGGACTTCCCTTGGGATATGGTGGGGAAATGAATTTTCTGTCTGGTCTGCAGATTCTCAGACCCAACCCAATAGCATTGGGACATACAGAAGAAGGGACTTAGAGGTGGGTAGGCAAAGGTGAGGAATGTAAAAAGGAAAAGAAATCTAGCGGGCTCTCTGCCTACCTCACTCTCCAGCTGCCCTCTGCTCCACTTCCGCTTTCTGTCTCTCCTGCCTTAGGTTCTGGGTACCTAAGGATGAATTATTGGGGAAGAGACAAATTTCTCTGTCCTAAGCCCCTACTAAATATATAAGACCCTTTTTGTTACTGTTGATTCATTTCATTTGTGTCTAGCTCTCCACTGGCAAAGATACTGGAGTGGTTTGCCATTTCCTTTTCCATATTATTTTATAGATAAGGAAACTGAGGCAAACAAAGGTTAAATGACTTGTCCAGGGTCACACAGCTAGTAAATGTCTGAGGCTGGATTTGAATTCAGGAAGATGAGTTTAAGCCTGACACTCTATCCACTGTACCACCTACCTGCCCATAATGAACCCTACACTCTCAAAATCTCAGACTTGTATGGACACAATCTCAAAGTCCATCTGGTTACGCTACTTAGAAGACCAGAATTGTCTCACAACATGCTCTGTAGGTGATGATTTACCATCGGCTTCACGACCTCCAGTGACTGAAAGCTCATTTCCTCCCAGGGCAACCTTTGGGACAACTTTAACCTCAAGAAAGCTTTTCCATTACATGGAGCCAAAATCTGACTTTTTGCAACTCTCCCCACCCCATTTCTTCTAGTTCTGCCCTCCAGAAGCAAGAATGCATTTATTTTCTCTTTCACATTTCAACCCTTCAGATACTTGAAGAAAGCTACTCTGTCCACCCTAAGTCTTGTCTAAGCTACACAACACCAATTCCCTCACTGGATCCTTGTGGGCATAGTCGAATCCGGTCCCTTTCCTACTGTAGTCCTTGTCGTCTGGGTAAACTTCACTGGGTCACTGTCTTCCCTTCCTGAAATGTGATGCCCAGAAAGGAATAAAATGCTCTGAGTGTTGGGTGGGAGTGCTCACCAACCTCATTCTGGACACAGTGTTTCATCGATAGAGCTTAAGCACCTCTCTCCTCCTTTTCAGAGGTGTGGGGCTATGGGTGTGTAACATAGCATATATGTCCGACTTGGCTGAACTGTTGCTTAGTTTTGCTGAACTGTTTTGTTCTTTCTCTATGTCTATTTTATTCTTTGTTATGAGGGATGGCTCTCTGGGGAAGGAAGGGGGAGAGATATATTTAGAAATGAAGGTGATGCAAAAAATATCAATAAACATTTTTTAGAAATTATTGCATAGTCAAGCAAAATACATTCTGGCATTGGTCATGTTCAAAAGGTACATGTCTCATTCTGTACCCTGAGTTCATCACCTCTTTGTCAGGAGGTAGGTAGAACACTCTGGAATTATGGCTAGGGAGAGAAACTAGATTTTTATTCATTAAAGCCCCTAAAGCAGCACAGTGTTGGGGTGGCTAGGTGGCACAGTGAATAGAGCACCTGCCCTGGACTCAGGAGGACCTGAGTTCAAATCCGGCCTCAGACACTTGACACACTTAATAGCTGTGTGACCTTGGGCAAGTCACTTAATCCCAATTGCCTTGCCTCCCCCCCCCAAAAAAAGAAACAAAAAAAAAACCCCAGATAAAGCAGCACAGTGGGTAGAATGCTGGGCCTGGAGTCAGTAAGACCTGAGTTCAAATTCAGCTTCAACCACTTAGTAGCTGTGTGATTCAGAGCAAGTCACTTAACCCCTGTTTCCTCAATACCTCCCTCCCTGTTAGCGTCATAGCGTCGACCTCCCAGGGCTGTTGTGAGGGTCAAGTGAAATAATATCTGTAAAGTGCTTAGCACAGGGCTCAGCACATAGTAGGTGCTTAACAATCATTTGCTTGTTTCTTGCTCCCTCCCCCCTTAACCCCCACCTTGGAAAAAATAGTTTTATTTTTAAAGAGGGAAAACTAAATTGCTGACATCTGAGAGAGAGAGAGAGAGAGAGAGAGAGAGAGAGAGAGAGAGAATTCACAATAAAAAAGAGGAAATAAAGAAAATTATTAGAAAAATGTTTGAATAATGAAACAAAGTCGAGTAAGCTATTTTGGATTTTTATGTCGCGATATTGACTTGCACCATGCTTATATGCTGCTGAAGACTGTCTCTTTTTAAACAGCGACTGCTGTCTAGGCTGTCTCTTCCGTTTGTGTCTGTATAGTTGGTTTCTATAGGACTCACCATTGATTCCTATTCAATTTCATGCTCTTAGATTCATCTTTGTCTTTTTATCCCCAGATTTAGCCACAGCAACGTATCCGGCACATAGTAGGCTTTTAATCAATGCTTGCTGATTGACTGGTTGATGACCTCATTCTAGCCTGTAGATAATTTTTAGAATACTGAGCCTTTCTTCCAAATGTCAGTGGACAGCTTGGTTAGGCTCCTTGCAGTGGTAGAGAATAACCAATGGATTCTGAGTCAGAGTATGTGAGTTTATGTCCTGGCTTTGACACTCCTTGTGTGACTTTGGGCAAATTACTTAACCTCTCTGGGCCTTACTTTCCTTCTCATAAAAATAATTGACCTCTTCCCTTTTATCTTGAAATCCTGTGACCTTATCCCTCTAAGCTTTGGGTTATTTGTAATATATATGTCTTCATTCAAGTTGTTGATAAAAATGTTGAACAGCCAGGGCCAAGGGTAGATCCCTGGGGTACTCCACTAAAGACCTCCAGGGCCAAGGGTAGATCCCTGGGGTACTCCACTAAAGACCTCCATACAGGTTCATATAATTCCATAACAACTCACTGGGTTCAATCATTCAACCAGGTCTGAATTCACCTAATTATATTATAATCTAGGCTGCTTCTCTCCAAGTTAGATCTGGAAAAAACAGGCCTTCATCTAATTTAGCCTTCTCATTTTGCCTCAAATGGAGGCCAAGAAAGGTTAATTCACCCACAGTCACCCTGCTACCCACTGGTAGCAGAGAGCATTTATATACAGGACTTCAAGATGTCCCCAGAATTTTACTAATATTATCTCACTTGACTCTCATCATAACCATCTGAAATAAGTGTTATTATGCCCATTTTATGAATGAGGAAATAGAGGTTAAGTGGCTTGTCTAGGGCCACACAGGTAACATAAACTGAGGCAGACAGAGGTCATGTAACTTGCCCAGGGTCACACAGCTAGTAAGTGCCTGAGGATGAACTGAGGAACTCAGTTCTTGAAGATTCCACGTCCAGCGCTCTACCCACTGAGCTGTCCAGCTGCCTATGCCTACAAAGCCAATGTCATTTCTACTCCAACCACACTGTTACACTTGGACAACCACATGCATATCAGGATGGATTTTGTCCAATGCTCTGCTGAAATACAAGTATATTATGTCTCTGGTGTTCTACAGGTCTACCCGCATAATAACCCTATCCGAAAAGAAAATGAGATTAGTAAGCCATGACATTCTTTGTGAAGCCATGCTGGCTCTTAGCAGTCAACACTTCCCTTCTGAAATACTCACAAATGCAGCCTAAACCCAGATGTGATGGAAAGGGGAAAGAGAGAGAATGGAGGAATTAGCCCTGGAACCAATAGGGAAGGCATGGCCAGAAACTGATTTTTTAAAAAATAAAACAAAACAAGAACAAAAAAACCTGGGAGTTCTAGTGGACTGCAAATTCAACATGAATCAACAAAATTATCTTGGACCATGTTGGGAAAGAGGTTTAGGATTCAGAAGGATGAAAGGAGCAGTTCCACTTGATTCTGTCCCCATTGGACTACACGTGGAGGACTGTGTCTACCTTGGGACACTACATTTTAAGAAAGACATTGACAACCCGGGGAGTGAGTCCAGAGGAGGGACATAAGGACAATGAAATAACTTAAAGTCATCCCTTATGAAGACTGGTTGAAAGAGATGGGGACATTTAACCTAAAGAAGATATGTGTGTGAATGGAATGGAGTAAGAAGGGCTATTGCATGGAGAAAGAAGATCTATTTTAGTTGGAGCCAGTGGTCCAAAAAGGGAGAAATGGAGGAAGCTATAGATGTTGACTCTGAGAAAGATAACTCACACAGGGCAAGTGTTCACGTGGTGGTCAGAAGAAGTGATACAAGGACATTCTCAAGGTCTCTCTTAAATTTGGAATTGATTGTGTGACATGGAAGATACCAGCACAGGACTGCCGAGCATGGTGTGCCCTCATCAGAGAAGGTGCTGTACTCTGAGCAAAGCAGAATTGAAACATCTTAAAGGAAACACAGGATGTGCAAATTTAGAGAATCCACCCCAAATGTTTGCACGGACTTTGTGTGCCCAACCTGTGGTAGAGCATCCTGAGCTTGTATTGGTCTGATCAGCTACAGTCAGGCACATTGAAACTTGACTGTAACATAGTGGTGTCATTTTGGTCCTCTTGGAGAACCAAAGACTGTTAACAACCAATCAACCAACCAACCAACTAAAACATGAGAGCTGTCCAAAAGCTGTCCAAAAGAATGAGAGAGAGAGAGACGGGGTGGGGGGGGGGTGTTCTTTGTCACTGTTAGTGTTTGAATGAATAATGGATTACCATTTGTTGGGGGAATCTTTCCTGCTCGGGTACAGGATTGGTGTAGAGCACCTTTGGTGTAGAGTACCTGGGTAGGTACTATAATTCTTTACTAAAGGCTTTGGTGAAATCCAAATATAATGAACCTCTAGCATTGCCCTCATATACCAGTCTAGGAGCCCTATGAGAAAAAAAAGGAGGTTCTTGTTGACCCATGCCGGCTCATAGGACTAAGAACTTCCCTTTCTAGATACTCATAGACCCAGTTGCTCAGAGGCAAATGGGAGGGTTTAATTTATTCCTGAGCCAAATTATCTCCCTCTTCTTCTTTGTCTTCCTTTTCCTCTCTGTTTCTTTATTGCACTCATCCCTATCTGTCCTTGATTATCTCCATCTTTCTATAGAACACAATCTCACTCTCTCTTTTTTTTCTGTCTAATTTATTCTTGTAGAAATCAGATCTTATTTCAGTCTCTCCAGTCTCTCAGTCTCTGTGTCTCTGTGTCCTTTGTTTCTCCTTCTCTTTCTGTGTTTCTTTCTCTATATGTCTTTGGGTCTCTTTCTTGGCTTGTCTTCTGCTCTCCTCTAGGTCAGACCCAAGGGGATGGCAGATTTGGCTCTGGGGCCTGGAGACTTATCCCTTCTTGGAACCAGCCAGTAGGAGTCTCCCTAAAAGAGGAAACAATCAATTATCCTGGGAGGCCTGGTCTCTAAATGACAGAACCAGCAGTTTTATGAGTCTTGGAAAATCCTGACTGGGGATTGATGAGAACAGAGAGCTACTCTCTCAGTCCTTGGCCCAGCCAGGAGCCCAGACCAGTAAAGCTCCATCATTGTCTCCTCATCTACCTAGCTCTGGACCTGGGGAAGCTGCCAAGCCATCTCATGTCCCTTTGTTTCTCCTCCTCCTCCAGGAAGCCTTCCTTAAATAAACCCACTCAATTAGGACCAGTCCTTTGATCACAACCTATCCACTCTTGGTCTGCCTTGGCCAACTAATCTCTGATTATCAGAATCATAGGAATATCAGAGGTCACTAGTCCAGCCTCCACACAGAATCTTCCACAGCTATCCCAACAGGAGGCTGACCAGATTCTAACTGAATAACTACAGTGACAAGGAGCTCACTACCTATCAAGGCAGTTAATTTCTTTGTGGGACAGCTCTGATCATTAGGATTTACTTTATGAAGAACCAAAACCTCTTGGAATGAAGTAGGACGAGTCCTATCATTCTTCAGGGAGAAGAAAGTATCTCTCATTTCCTCACTAAAGTCTTTTCGTTTCTTCATCCCTTTAACAACGTCTGTAGGGCTGTTTCTTGGGGTGGGATGTGTGCTTTCATCTGTCTAACTACTGTGTGTGTGTGTGTGTGTGTGTGTGTGTGTGTGTGTGTGTGAGACAGAGACAGAGACAAAGAAATAGAGAGCATATCTCTGCCAGTAGGTATCTGGGGATGGTTCTGGGTTTGTGTGCTTGTGTATGTATCTGTTGGCATGTGGGTCATGCTATGTGTGTAAGTTTGCATGTGTGTCCACACTAAAGCCCACAAGTCTAGGGGAGTTTAGGTGCTCCCAAGACCAAGCAAAGGGGTGCTGTGATCTACTCCCCAGCTTGGGTGATCAGGTCCTTTAGAGAGGATGGGAGGAAACCCCAGTTGAGGCCGGGGTTTGTCTAACAGCTGCTGATATTCTCCTTCCTCTTCCTTACCCCATCCCTCTTCTAGGGGCTTTGTTTCACATGGGGAGGGGGAATGTGGCAATAAAGAGACAGAAAGGAAGACAGACATACAGAGAGTCAGAGATTTCCAAAGTTGGTGTGAGGACTTGGGTTATTAATTTAGTCTGACCCATACCAAAGAGAGGAGAGAGAAAGAAAAGAGACACAGAGAGAGGAAGACAGAGAGAGAGAGAGAGAGAGAGAGAGAGAGAGAGAGAGAGAGAGCACAAAAAGAGAAGCACACAGATTAAGAGACAAAGACAGAGAAAAAGGAAAAGAGAGAGAGGAAAGGCAGAGAGGTGGGGGGAGACCTAGGAGCCAGAGGCAGGAGGATTGATTTCTGAGTTGGGGTGTGGGGCAGTTTGTGTTTCTAATGGTCCCTAAAGCCCCGTCATCCACAGTGCTGAGCTCAGCACTTAGGTGGGGGAAGGAAAGAAGAGGGCAGGGTTGGATGGCAAAGCGGGCTCTTCACAGGGGCAAAGGCAGTTTGGTCTATTGGGGAGGTCCCTGGATTTGGAGTCAAAGTACCTGCTTTGTTCCTATCGAACTTTGAAGCTTTGTGTGGGGAATTTCTCTTCTCTGGGCCTCAGTTTCCTCACATATAAAATGGAGGGGTGTGTGTCAGATTATATCAAGGGTTCTTAACTTGAGGTCCATGTACCCTCCAAGAGGAAGATGGATAGATTTCAGGAGGGTTATGAGTGTGGATAGGAAAACTTAGAACTTTATTTCCACTAACCTTCAGTAATCTTGTGCATTTTATTTCATGCATTTAAAAACATTAATTTGAGAAGGGGTCCATAGGCTTCCAAGGATACCTTGGCACATAAAAGGTTAAGAACTCTGAATTAGATGATTTCTATGGTCAAACCTCAGCTCCTCTGGTCAGGGTTCCCTGAGGGCTGAGGCCACATCTCCTCCAGACCTTGCACAGTCCAGGCGAGTCTCTCCCTGGCAGAAGGCAGGAGCTGGAATTCTGGGCCAGATAGCTCTGGGCAGCCCCGATACCTCATTCTTGGGGATGCTCCTTTAGCCACCTCCATCAGACAATATGGGGGCAAAGTCAGAGCTGGGGAGGTGGAAAGAGGGGACAGAAAGTGGCTTGGATTAAAAATCAAGTGGCCTTAGTTTTCTAGTCCTAGCTTTCTGTCTTTAACTTTCTCTGTGACCTTGAATAAAACACTTCCCTTTTTTGAACCTTAATTTTCTCTCTGTCAGGTGAAGGGTTGGGACTTTTGAGGGTCCCTTCCAACTAAGGATCTGTGATTTCTTCCTGCTCAGCCCTACTTTCCTTCTTCCTCCTTTTCACTAACTATAAAGCTATCACAGCCAAGAGAAGCCATAACTCACCCTGACTTCCCCAGCTCCCAGTTCATCATCTCTCCCAATCCCCAACCCCCCTTACGTCCCAATTACCACTAGACTCTCTTAAGGAACTTTAAATGTCTGGGGAGGCTAGCTGAGCTGAGTTTGAATTCCCCTTCCTAGGCTGCATAGAGGAGAAGCTGGGCCCAGATTAATCACTAGAACTGACATCACATGAGAAATTTTCTACAACCATCTCTACCCTGGGAACATAAGGATGAGTAATATGAGAATTCTAGAATCTCCAGAGCCTTAATTCATACATACATATTGCCTTAGAATTCCAGAATCCTAGGGCAGCTAGATGGTGTAGTGAATAGAGCACTGGCCCTGGAGGCAGGAGGACCTGAGTTCAAATTTGACCTCAAGACATTTGACATGTACTAGCTGTGTGACCTTGGGCAAGTCACTTAAACCCAATTGCCTTGCCTTCCCCTCTCAAAAAAAAAAAAAAGAATTCCAGAATCTTCAGCTGAAAGAATTCTGGAATCTGAGAATTATTCATTTCTTATCCTTGATGAGAAGGTGGTGCAGTGAGTGGTTAGAGCTCTGGGTCTCTTCCTGAGTTCAATTCAGGCCTCTGACACATACTAGCTGTATGACCCTGGACAAGTAACTTAACCTTGTTTCCTTTAGTTTCCTCATCTGTAAAATGATTTGGAGAAGGAAATACCTGGTACATAGTAAGTATTAAAATCTTAGATTCTTGATAATAACAACAGCCGTCACATAAGGGTTTTACAGATTGATTTACACGTATTATCTCCTGGCTGCTTCACTTGTGGTCATTACCTCAAAAGCCCCGTGATTTCATTGGTGTGGGAACTCTTGCTACCGGCTTGCTGATTTGCACTGCATCTATAATTGATGTGGTTTCTTAGAGAGCTTCCTGAGATTCTCAGGGGTTAAGTGATTTGCCCCCTCGTCTCACTGCTTGTAAGTACCAGAGGGGGGATTTGAACCTTGCAGTCTTTTGGTCTCCAGGTCCAGCCGTCAATCTGCTGCTAGTCCCTATTGCCTTCCCCAGGAAGGAGGCCTTATATTATTAACCTCACGAGGTGGCCGGAGATCAGAGACATGAAGTGACTTGCCTGGTCACACAGTGAGTCACTGTTAGGTTCATGACTTGAATCCAGATGTTCTGATTCCAGGGGAGCTGCCTCTCCCATTTACCCTTTTACTTTGGCGTCCCAGAATCATGTCAAGAGGTGGAAGGGGCCTGAGCCACTGTTTCCTTTAGCAAAGGTCTCTCCAGCATGAGAGGAAGAGAGGATGGGAGGGAGCCTGAGGTGAGGCTGGGGTTGGTTGAACAGGGACTGCTGGCCTTCCTCCCCACACCACCTTCTTCCTGTGGGGAGGATGAGGAAGAGGAGAAGGCACAGAGAAGGGAAGGGGAGGCAGAGCGTGGGAGAACTCTTCTATTTTCTCTCCACCAGCCCCTCTGACGTCCTTCCGAGTGATTTCAGAGCCAGCTCATTAATCAAGAAGAAGGTCCTGAGGTCTAAGACATGTGAACCACCATTTCCCTCTCCCCAGGGTGAAGTGTGTGATGGTGGGGAGACTTGAGGGGGTGGGGGCAAAGGGGGAGCTTGAAACTGACTAGGCATTTAGAATGAGAGATTTAGAGTCAGAAAGAACCTGGCTCAGTCACCTTATTTGACAGATGATGAAACCGTGGCCCAGAAGGGGAAAGGACTTGTCCAAGGTCACACAGGGAGTAAATGATAGGTCCAGGGCTCAAAGCAAGGTCTGCCAACATTTTTTTCTCCTCAGAGTGGTTCTCCCTCTGTCCTGTAGTGCAGCAAACACTCTGCGTCCTGATCTTGCTGCTCATGGACCAGGAGGCTCTACCTCTACCTCTCACCCGGGACGCTCCAGCCCACCTTCCTAGGCAGCCTGGTGGTCCTGCACTCAGTAGGTTTAGGCCACAGCATGCTCAGACAAACCCCCAGCACACCCTGTAACCCCACCCTGGGCTCTTTCTCCTGAACTCCCCTCACCTAGGAAAGCTAATTACCGGGAAAGCGTCACAGTCAGTATGTCTTTGGGCTGGTGTCCCCTGCCCCTTCCCTCATTGTATCTCTCCCCAGGCCCAGACACAGAATCAGAGCTTTGGAGTAACTCCCTCATTTTTTTTGTCTTTTTGGAGGGGGGAAGGCAGGGCAATTGGGGTTAAGTGACTTGCCCAAGGTCACATGTCTAGTTTTGTGTTAAGTGTCTGAGGCCGGATTTGAATTCAAGGTCCTCCTGA
This sequence comes from Pseudocheirus occidentalis, assembly GCA_028646575.1. Taxonomy (NCBI): domain Eukaryota; kingdom Metazoa; phylum Chordata; class Mammalia; order Diprotodontia; family Pseudocheiridae; genus Pseudocheirus; species Pseudocheirus occidentalis. Next base: position 68,212,961 of record CM053594.1, on the reverse strand, counting down.
TTTGAGAGCAGATGCTCTATTCACTTTGCCACTTAGCCAACCTGCAACTCCCTCATTTTACAGATGAGGAAACTGAGGCACAGGGATTAAACGATTTATTTAGAATCACACAGATGGTAGGTGTCCAAGGTAGAATTCAAACTCTGGTCTTCCTGAAACCAAGTCCAATGCCCTCTTTCCTATACCTTATTATTTATCATTCCGGAACCAGATACAAAGGCTCAGCCAGGACAAAGGCTCAGATCAAATTCTATGAAGGGGTCAGGGTTCCTTTGGGGCTGAATAGTCCCTTTTTGAATCTGATTGCCAAGGCCTTCCTGCCTCTAATAAATGATCAATAGCTGTTGTTGATTGACTTAGCATCTCCTCTCACCTGACGGTCCTTACCCCTCTGACTCTTTACTCCTCCTTTCAATCAACCCTGCAAGGACCATGAGGAGTCCAGGCTCACCTCTGGCTGCAGTTTGAATCCCAGCCCCATCTCTGGAGGGCAGCATAGAGAACTCCATAGAGAAAAGAGGGGAATGGATACTCAGGAACTGGTACAGAGACAGAGATTGCAACACAGACGTAGAGAAACAGATACCCAGAGACAGTGGAAAATGGAGAAGGGCATGCAGAGACAGACAGATACAAAGGGGGACATAAAGAGAGAGTGAGATTGATGGAGACCTCCCCCCAAAAGGCTGAGAAAGTAGCAGAGACAGGGGGAGACAGAGAGATGGAGAGCTCTGGTAACAACTAGCCTTTACTGAAGAGGGGGCACTGGGAGGCTTGGGGAGCGCTCCCACATTCTCCAGCCCAGCTTCTTTGCTCAGGCCTCTCAGGATAGCCGCAAGCCTGCCAGCAGCCGCTAGAAGGCGATCAGACACCAGCCAAGGATCTGACACGGGCCAAGTGCCTGGCCGGCCAGCAAGAGGCAGGGGAGGGAGGAAGAGACCAGGTCTGGGCTTGGGGAGGAAGAAGGGGAGGGGTTCTGTGGGCCTCCTCATCAGTCCCGAAGCTGTCGATGGGCCTGATTAAGATGCCACACTTGAGTTAGAGCCTCCCAGAGACTGATGAACCATTGATCAGCCTGTCAGAGGACGGGGGTACTGGCTCGGGCAGGAGCTGGGGCAGGAGGAGAAGGAAGTGGGGGTGGGGATCACTCAGGGCCTTTCCAGACCTTTCTTTTGACTCCCAGACAGGAGCCCAGGCTTCTGGAAACTCCCCACCCCATCCCACCAAGTCCTACTGTTCTCCCACAAGCTTTGTAGGACTATGCAGAGAAGAAGAGATAGGGCTTCTGCATCTAGGACCTAGACATACCCCCCATCTTTCAGACACATCTAGGGGGCACCAGATGGGCCCAGTCAGCCATCCTTTCCTCTGTCCCTTCTTCCACAGATAACTCATCTTCCTTTTCCTCCCTCCTTCTTGTCTAGAAAGCATAGAGACTATCAGAGCTGCCTCACTTTAGAGATAGCCCAGTCCAACCTCCTTATTTTACTGAGAGGCCCAGAAAGAGGAAGAGACACGCTGGCACAATCCTCTTGACCACCACCACCCCTGCACCAGCCGAGAGTTTTGGCTCCGCCACGTACTCTGACCTGGATGTAGAAGGGGAAGCCCATATCTTGGGCAGAGCTCAGCCTGTCCCCTCAGCAGCCCTGGCAATGAGGTGCCAAACGACCCTGCAGTCATGGCTTAGGCACAGGAGGTGACGCAGAGAGTCCAGATTTGAATAGGCCCACAAGGAGAGGTGGGGAAATCCAGGGGGCAGCCCCTGTGAAACCTAGATCCTGATCTGAGCCCAGGAGGTGTCCAGGACCCAGGGGACAGCCCCTGTGATACCTAGATCCTGATCTGAGCCCAGGAGGTGTCCAGGACCCAAGGGGCAGCCCCTGTGAAACCTAGATCTTGATCTGAGCCCAGGATGTGTCCAGGACCCAGGGGGCAGCCCCTGTGATACCTAGATCCTGATCTGAGCCCAGGAGGTGTCCAGGACCCACAGGACTGGGTCTGAGTCTTGAAGGACAAGGACCCAGACATCTGGCAATGACAGAGGGGTTCTGAATATTCCCTCCCGAGGCAGCTGGGGCTGTAAGGGGACTCTAGCCGCGCCTGCCCACAGGTAACACTTAGCCGACACTGGCCTGGACTGGATCTGATTTCTCTCTTGGGCCAAGCAGAGGCTCCTTGGCTCTTCTCTGGCATCAGACCAGCGACGACAGGAATAGAGACTCTTGAGGAAGGTTGTCTTTTCAATCTTCCTGAACCCCAAAGTAGGTGCCCTTGGGCAAGTTTCTTCTCTTCTCTGAGCATTAGTTTCTTAAACTTTAAAATTAAGGACTATGATAAGTGTATGGATTAAGAGCTGGGAGGAAACTTAAAATCTATCACATGGAAACTCTTTATTTTATGGCTGAAGAAACTGAGTAAGAGAGAGGGGAGGAGAGAAATAAGTAACTCGTCCAAGATCCCACAGAGAATAAGTAATGGAGCTGAGATTGTAACCCAGATGCTTTGACTACAAAATCCAGCACCCTTCCTGCAGAACCACAATGTCTAACCACAATGTTTCCGCCTCTACATCTATAATTCTCTGACTCAGTACTCCTCATAACCCTTCTTTTGGAGCTTTGGCAGGACCTTAGGCCATCACTAGGAGGTTCCAGTGTCGCACTTTGGCCCTCACATCTACCGTCATCAGTTCCAAGATGGCAGAGGTCCTTGTAAGAGGAGGTCTCTGGCTCCGAAGTCCAGCCTGAGGTTGGCGCGGGGGATGGCTTGGGACATCGACAACAGATGATATGTGGTCTTTAGTACTCCAACCTGCCATGAGATCCTGGGAGCCCAGTTCAGGACCTGTTCAGCCCTTCAGTGCCCTGCTCAGGAACCCTTCCCAACAAACACAACAGACAGACCCCACAGACTCGTAACCTCAAATTTTATTCCAGCTCCTTTACCCTTTCAGTGGTCAGGAAATGGGGTTCAAAGACAATAGGGAAGGAATGAGGAGAATCCATCCCTCTGTGCTATGTCAAAGCTCAGATTTCATATGACTTTGGTTTGGGGTTCCCACAATGAGCTGGCAGTGGTTAGGGTCAGGAGGGCTCCTAAGTTGTGACTAAGAGAGCTCTGGGGAAGCTGATTCCCCAAGCAGTGACCAGTAGATCCTAGGGAGGTGGGCAGGCTACCAGGTACACCCAGGAGTGATTCTGGGAGGCTTTAGGAGGGGCTCATGCCCTAGGATCCTGACCAACTTGACCTATCATCTGATAGGAGTGTGTGCGTGCATGAGGGGGACCTCAAGAATGACTCCAAAGTGCCTGTGTGACCAACCAGATACAGACAGGGGTGGTGAGGAGGAGAGTCCTGGCCTGGCTTACAGGTTTTGAATCCCACGGGGAATGTCCTTAGGGGAGTCCTGAATAGATTGACAAAGGCCCTTAGTCTGTACCTAGTACAGTACCAGTGGCAAAGGGAGCGGTGAATACGTGCTTATTGGGTCAATAAATCAAACAACCAACACTTATTAAGCACCTATTGTGTACTAGGAACTGTATTAGGTTTTGAGCATACAAAGACAAAAATGAAACAACTGGATCCGGATCCTGATCCTGAGCCCTTTGGCCAAAAATCACAAATTGAAAGCTTTTTTTTTTTGAAAGCTTTTAATTTGAAGACTTCGTCTCCCCTTGACCCCTAAGTTGCTTCCATTTTTAGAGCCTTCTACCCACTAAAGAAACAGGCTGATCCTCTAGGAAGATTCTTAGGCTGGGAGAGCTGGGTTCGAGTCCTGGCTCCACCATCTGTACGAGCCTTGGAAAATCCTTTAACCTTTCTATGCCTCAGTTTTCACTTCTGCCAAATGGGAATAATAATCTCTGCCTTGCCTTCCTCATGTTTATGGTGACTGCTGTCACAGGAAGGCCAAGTGAGATGATGGATGGGAAAGTGTTCTGGAAATGACATATTTTCTAAACTGTCTTTGTGACTCTAGGCAAGATACAACCTCTGGGTGCCCCAGGAAGCTCTCTAGAGCTAAACTGCAAAGGAGCTGTCCATTTATTTCAGTGGAGGGAATTTCAGCACCAGGAGTTCCCCACACAAATAAAACCATAACTCTGGACCTCTACCTCCCAAAAATAATAATTAAAATGAACTGCAAAGCACACTGTGATCTGGAAAGTCCTTTCTGTTAAAGCCTGTTGTGAAATGCTAAATAACTGATCCCTTCTGATTATTCTCACCATTACCTACAGATAGACACTGTGAAGAGGAGGAGGAGGAGAAGGAAGAGGAAGGGGAGACCTAGACTTGGGGGGTTCCCCACCCTAACAGGGAGATCAAACTCATCTATATATAAAAAAACAAACAGTGCGCTATGAAAGGCATCATCCTTAACAAAATGTCATCCAGTCTCGACTTGAAGACTCCCAATGATGAAGGAGCTCCCTGTTTGGATAGTTCTCTTGGACAGTTAGGAAGCTCTTCCTAACATCCAGCCTAATCATGGTCTTGTGCAATCCCCCAGCTGTGTCCTACCCCCTCTTCCCCCCTTGCTCCTAATTCTGCTCTCTGGTGTCAAATGGACATAGTCCTTCTTCCACATGACTGCCTTTCGAAGACTCGAAGACAGCTCTCATGTTACTGGTAAGTCCTCACCAGGCATTGTGAGTGCTGGACTTGGGGCCAGGAATGTTTGGACTCCTCCCCTACCTCTGACTACACCTAGTCATGTGGCCACAGGCAAATCACTCAACTCTTCTGGGTCTTAGTCTCCTGACTGGTCAGTTAGGGAAAATGATACTTGGAGTACCTGTCTTGGCAAACTTAAAGTAATATAAAAGGGTTAGTCCTTAGTGTTTTCAAGGGACATGTGTGTGTGTGTGTGTGTGTGTGTGTGTGTGTGGTGTGTGATATGATCTGTGACAAAAAAATAGGACTGAATTTTTGGTGAGAGGACCTGGGAGTGCATCTCAGCCCTGTTCCATTAGATTATAAGCTCCTTGAGGGCAGGGACTGTTTATTGTCTCTTTCTGTATCCCTAAGATTTAGCACAGAGCTTGGCACATAGTTGGTGCTTAATAACCATTGACTGATTGATAGTTGTGAGACCTTGGGTAAGTCATTTCTATAGGTTCAGAAAATCAAGAATTGGAAGGAACCTCAGAAACCTTGTCTAAACTAGAATCCCCTCCAAACAAATGGTCATCCAACCTTTGCACAAAAACCCCTGGGGCCAAGTGGGAGAGAACCTATCCTATTGCTTCCTACCTTCCCAGGTATCCCTTTCCACATCTCTTTCAATCGACCCTAAATTTGCCTCTCTGTAGAGTTCACAGCTTCTTTCTAGTTCTGCCATTTAGGTGTGAAGCAGAGAAAATTTACCTTCCTTCCATTTGTGAACTTTTGGTTCCTCTCACCTGAGATCCAGGAAGCCGAGGCAGGTACAGCGGCCACCACATCTTTGTAAACATCTCAGCTGGTGGGCTGAACCAGGTTGAGGGTAACGAGCCAGCCACAAATCTGTCAGTGGCTTAGGGGGTGTCTATGCCAAGGATAGACTTTCCCCAGCAAAATGGGCGGATGAGAATAGTTTGTTCCAATGGCCACCAAGGCGACTCAAGGAGTGCTGGGAACTTGGTCAAACATCAATGACATCAAGGTCATCCACTGCATTGGCAGCTGTTGCCAGTGGTCCTAACCTTTGTCTTACCATTGGACTTCAATGGCTCTGGAAAAGAGAGTGAAGCTGATGGCTTTACACAACTTTGCCTCACTTAAATCTAATTCACCCATGAGTGACAACATTGCCCTGGGATGTCATTGTTAAAATAACAACAACAATTCAATTCCTTGAAGACAGGCTGGTAGCCCTGTTACTCAGCTAAGTGTTACAATAAATATAGAGCACTGGTCCTGAAGTCAGGAAGACCTGAGTTCAAATCATGCCTCAGATGTTCACTGTGTGATCTTGGGCAAGTCATTTAACCTCGATCTGACTCAGTTTCTTTATTTAAAATTTTTTTAAATTAACTTTTGTTTATTTTTAGTTTACATCATTCATTTCCATGAGATTTTGAGTTACAAATTTTCTCCCTGTCTTTCCCCTATGTGCCATCCCAAAACAGCAATCCCACTGTATATCCCTTCCCCCAATATGCTCTCTCCTAGATCCTCCCCCATCACCCCTCTGGCTTTCTGGTAGGTCAAGATGGATCTCCCCACCTCAGTGCCTGTATATCTTATTTCCCAGTTGCATGTAAATAATAATAATACATATATCTATATATATATCTATATATCTTTAACGTTTGATTTTAGAACTTTAAATTCTAGATTCTTTCCCTTCCTCCCTTGTCACCCACCACCACTGGAAAGACAAGCAATTCAATACAGGTCATACATGTGTAGTTATGCACAACATCTCCACAATGGACATATTGTGAAAGACTGACTATATTTCCCTCCTTCCTATCCCGCCCCCACTTGTTCTATTCTCCACTTTGTCCCTGTCCCTTTACAGAAGTGGGTGCTTCTAAAAACCTTCCCCCCCAACCTGCCCTTCCCTCCATCATCCCCCCCCTCATCCCCTTCCCCCCTACTCTCTTGTAGGGCAAGATACCCAATTTAGAGTGTATGTCATTCCTTCCCTAAGCCAAATTCACTGAGAGTAAGGTTGACCCATTCCTTTTTGCCTTCCTGTTCTTCCCCTCCATTGTAACAGTTATCCCTTGCCTCTTCTATATGAAATGATTGACCCCATTCTGCCTCTCCCTGTCTCCTCTCATTCTATTCCTCTCCTATCTCTCAATATCACCTTTAAAAATATCATTCTTTCCTATTCTATTGATCCTGTGCCCTCCATCTGTGTACACACATATATATACACTCACATATGTGTTCATACAAATATATAACCTTCCTATATAGACATATGTGTATGTATGTATGTGTATATATATATATACATATATATATATACATATATATTCCCTTCTTTATTTTTAAGATGGAGATAGTAATAGCACCTAGCTCCCAGGGTTGTTTTGATCAAATGAAATAACTATTTGCAGTCCTTTGCAAAACTTAAAAGTTTGCAATATTGCTATTATTAGCTCTCCTATTGTACCCTAAGACTTTTCTTCTTCTGCTCCTTCAGCTGATGCTTATATGCCATGACCTTAGGACCCTTTACTATCATGGTTGTCTTCCTCTGGATGCTCCAGTTTACCACCGACCTTCCTAAAATCTGCCATCCTAAATGAAATGCATTATTCCAGATAAGGTCTGACCAGGGTGGAATACAGCAAGACCAGAACCTTTCTTATCCTGGGCACTTTGCCTCTCTTAAAAATGAATTGATATTTTTCTTACCTGTAGTGTTACATTGTTAACTCAGATGGAATTCTGTGCCCCACTGAAAACCCTAGCTCTTTTTCAGATGGGATCTATCTAAATATATGTGTATATGCACACATATACATGTACATAGCATTTATAAAGTACTTTTGCAAAGGTTTGCAAAGTTCTTTAATATATTAACTCATTTGATTTGATCCTCACAATAACCCTTGATGGTAGGTGTTATTATTATCTTATTTTACAGATGAGGAAACTGAGGCACAGAGAGTCTAAGTGACTTGCTCAAGGTCATACAGCTAATAAGTGCCTGAGGCTTGATTTGAACTCAGGTCTTCCTGTCTCCAACTCCTACTCTCTGTTCCCTGTGTGGGTAGTTCTTGCTGCCTATGTCTAGTCATGCTTCCCTGGCTTGTGTCTGTAAAGTCATTTTTTAAAAGCCCATATATAAGAATTTACATAGAATGACCCAACAATTTCACTAAGACTTTTGGGGCACTTTGTATTTATTCCTATCAAATCCTGTCTTGCCCAATCATTCTAGAAAGCAATGTGAAACATTCTCAAAAGCCACTAAATTTGGGTATGTCCTTTGATGCAGAAATATGGCCACTACGTACGTCCTCCAAGGAGATTAAAGGACAGAAAAGGACCCATCTGGACAACAGTATTTATAGCAGCATTTTTGCTGTTGTAGCAAAGACCTGGAAACAAAGCGGGGGCCCATCCACCGGGGAATGACTGAACAGATTGTGACGTAGGAATGTAACGGGGGATACTATTCTGCCATAGGAAGTGATGAAAAGGATGGATTTGGAGAAACCTGGGCAGACTTGTACGAAGCGATACACTGAACAATTTGTCCAGTCACTACCACATTGAAAAGAAAAGCAATGGGAAGATTGAAGGGCTCTGATTGACACGATGACGAATGACAATTCTAGCAGGTGGACGGCGAAGCACGTCTCCCCTCCCTTTGACAGAGAGCTGAGGGACCGTAGGTGATGACAGGAACACGAAGGAGGAGAGAATGGAAGAAAGTACAAGAAGGAACAGGGGCAGGCAGCACAGAATTGGCATGCCGGGCTGAAGTTAGGACATATTTTTAAAACAAGCTGCGTGTAGTAGAGATCTGTGATTTCCTAGACATAGAAGCTTTAATAGCTGAAAATCGCACTAAGACTTTTGGGACACACTGGGGGAGAAGGGTATTTTCTGTTTTTAATCTACTCGATCTGGCCTAACAATCTCTTTGGATCCTGACTCTGTTGGCTGGTTAGCTACCCCTTTGAGTTTGGCATCATTTGCAAGTTGATAAAATATGCCTCCTACATCTTTATCAAAGTCCTTAATTTTTATTTTTAATGCTAAATGATAGAAGACCAAGCACTGATCCCTGGGGCACTCCACTGGAGATCTCCTGCCAATGTCTACTCTTGGAGTCTGACCATTCAAACAATCCTGAATCTACCTAATTATCCCATCTTCCAGCTTGATATCTGGTCCAAGATAAGATGGGCATCTTTATCAAAGGCTTGTTAAACGCCAGTCATCTCTGAGTCTCTATTTCCTCTTCTGTGAAAGGAAGGCTTGGATCTGTCATGGCCCAATTCTACACAACCCCATGGACAAAGTCTTGGCAATGGTTTGGCATATTTTACAGATGAGAAACTGAAGCAAATAGGTGTTAAGTGACTTGCCCAGGGTCACACAGATAGTAGGTGTCTAAGGTCAGATTTGAACTCAGGTCTGTCCTGACTTCAGGAGTGGGGTGCTATCCACTGCACCACCTAGCTGCCTCTAGGAGCTGGATTCAATGATCCCTGAAGTTCCTCCCAGTTCTTAGGATTCTTATGATCCTGGAGACATCACAGCCATTGTTTCAACAGAGTTATGGAGAATCCCTCTTGAGATATCCTCTCGCCCCAGCTGAAGGAGAGAGAGGCCAAAAAACCGGGGGCTCAGATCCCTCCTCTTTGGAACAGAATAGACTTCTCCTGCTTCCCTGGCACGTGTTCAGCTGCCTTGGGGAGGTGGGGTGGCTGCCGCGTGTGCCTGAATGTGAGGAAGGGGCATCTGGGGAAGCTGGGCAGGAGTTGGGCCCCTTTGTTCTGTGGATAAAGATACCGAGGCCCAGAAAGGAGCAGTAACTTCCTAAACTCATAGGTCAGGGCAGAGAGGGACTTGGGCCCAAATCTCTTGCCTCCCAATCAGGGCTGTTCCCTGCATTAAGGAGATGTGTGTAGGGGTGGGCATAGGGCCTGGGTTGGGCAAGGAGGGAGAAGAGCCAAGTCAGGGCAGGAGGTCGGGTAGGAGGAGTGGGGTGGGGCTGGGCTGAGGGTGGGGGGAAGGGGAGCGGGGCAGCCTGGCTGGGCTGAGGTCACTTTCCAATCACGGCTCAGGCTACATTATTCATGGCCACAAGAGAACAGCAGGTAATCCAACCTCAAAGCTCTAGTTCCCCAGGCAGCTCTGACTAGGGGGCTGTGGTTTTGGGGAGATGTGGGGGCAGAGGGCAGACAGCCCTTTCTTGGAGGGACAGGGGGTAACCTGGAGCCATTGCTGGGGGTGTGGCAGGGGGAGCAAGGGCAGGGAGGAGCTCCTGAGGCTGGCAAGGACATTATTGAATCTAATTCCTTTATTGGACAGAAAAGGGAAAGCGTTTGTCCAAGATCACACAATGAGGCTGGGACCCAGCAGCTGGCCCTGGTGACTCCTGGCCAAGGGGTCTTTTGGGTATTTTTCTGAAGAGGCTGTTCCCACTCTGGGGTCATCCATCTTCACAGAATCTCCTAGCTGGAAGGGTCCTTGGGGGTCATCCCGTCCTACTGCTGGGTGAACAGAACACCCCAGCAACACCCTCCATTTGAAGACCTTCAGGGCTGAGGGGCTCCCCATCTCCCCAAGCAGCTCATCCCAGATTTAGACAGCCTCTGTTGTCAGTAAGTCATTCTTTAAATTCTGTCTCTCTCTGCTTCTCTCCCGGGCCACCTTCAAACCCAGCTGTTCCTGCAAACACAACAAGTCTCATCACTTTGTCCAAGACAGCCCAGTACAGCCCTCCTCTCTTCCTACAGGAGGCAGCCTGGGGCAGTGGAAAAAGAACGTGCAGTCAGGAGAGCTCTAGGTTTGACTTTCATCTCTGTCCCTTCTTTACCTGCTGTGTGACCTCATAATAGTCACTCAACACCTCTGATCCTCAACTCCCTTACCTGTAAAATGAAAGTGAGGGCGAGGGGGTGGTTAGCTGGCTCAGTGAATAGAGCACCGGCCCTGCAGTCAGGAGGACCAGAGTTCAAATCCAGCCTCAGACATTTAACACTAGTTGTGTGACCTTGACAAGTCACTTAACCCCAACTGCCCTCCAAAAAACAAACAAACAAAAAAAAGAGCCTATCTCGTATAAAGGCTTGTAATCAGCTCTGAGGGAATTCCGAGGTGAAAAATAGAACAATCCCTACCTGCCCTCAGGGCGCTTACAATCCATTAGACACCACTTCTTCCAGGAAACCTTCCCAGCGACCCTTAGCAAAGAGTGATCTCTCCCTCCTCTTGCTTCTCATATTACGTTCCCTGCCCCTTCCCCTGCCCTTAACACAATCTTCCTCAGTAGAGCAGGGAAAGACTCGAGTCCAAATCTGACCTCAGACATTTACCGATTTTGTGATCCTGGGTGAGTCACTTATCTTCTTCATCTGTAAACTGGAGAAAATGACAGCACTGACCTCATCGGGTCATTGAGGATCAAAGGAAATCACATGTGGAACGTGCTTTATGAACCTTAAAGTGCCGTATGAATACTATTATTATTGTTGTTATTACCTTTGTCCTGTCCTCCCCCTGTTACTTCATAGGCTCCTGGAGAGCAGTCCTACAACACAGGTCGCTCCCTGGGAGGGCATCCCTTTGTCCCTCCTGGGCCTCGACTGCCATAGAAATAGATTCTGGGTCCAAAGACAGCGCATGTACATACAGACACACAACCATACAGTGCTGAAGGGAACTACCAGGAAGAGTGCCGCCTGCTACCAATGCAGATTGGCATCTGTTCAACCCCAGAGTGGTCCGGGGGCACTGGGAAGTTACAGGACTTGCCAGGGACACAGAGACTGTATTTGTCAGAGGCAGGGCTCAAACCCACTGAGACTTTCTCTCTATCCCCTGGGCCATGCTGCCATTAGATCGTAAGTCCAATAAAGGAAGTCATTATTGGAGTTGCCCGTAATGGAATGGGTTCAATGAGGTCTTCTTCGATGGAAGTCTCCAAGAAGAGGCCAGATGGCCACTGGTCAGTGATGCGGCAGAGAGGATGCATGTTTGTAGATGGTTTGGGCTAGACATTCGAGATCCTGTGATTCTCGGCCTGTAACTTTCCTTGTGACCGACCCTAGGTGAAACACTTTTCTTCTTTTGGCATCAGTTGGACTCAGTGGTCTCTTGAGGCCCTCCTGTTCTGATCTTCTTAGATATGGATTTTGAAGAAGCTGTGGGGAGACACAGGCTGGGGGATGAAGAGGGAATGGCTGCGGCCAAAGGAGAAGGTGAGAGCATACTTATATAATATTTATTGTGCCCCCATGTAAGATTATGGGAGGCTCCTGGATGGTGTGGATACATAAAATTTAAGGCTTGGCCCACTCATCAGAGAGGTGGAAAAGTTCCATGCTTTCACCCCTAAAAACTTCCTCCCCTGGTGAGATGCCCAGTGCCTGCCCTTCCTCCTCAGTGTCTGAGGTTGAGGGTTCTGTGGTGTAGCTTCTTCTGTCTCAACCCATTCTTAATAGTTTGGGCCCCAGGGATTCAGAAATGGATGGATGGATGGATGAAAAAACATTTCTTAAGGGCTAGGAGAGGTTGGGAACTGCCTCTGTGGAGGGAATATTCATGTGGGTAAAACCACAGCTCTTTCGGAGGACTGAAGAAGGATCATATTATCTCAAAGCCAAAAGAGACATCAGAAATCACATCGAGTTCAACTGGCCCATGAATGGTAATTCCATACTGCAACATCCCTGAATGGGGGTCATTCAGTCAATCAATATGCATTTATTAAGTATAAGAAAGTATAAGACTTCTCTTGGAGATTTTCAATGATAGGAAATTCACCACCCACTTCCACTATGGGGTAGTTGCGATTCTTATTAACTTCCTTATATTGAACTGGAATCTGCCTCCTCATTATTCTATGGGTGGGTGAAATGAAAGTGGGAAGCAGGAGAAGGGGGAGGGGGAGAAGAGGTTTAAGGCCAGATTTCTGTTTGAAAATTACAAAGATGTCCAATGATATTGTCACTTCTTGTCTCCTGAGGCAGAAAATATACCTGGGAGAAAAGCAGGACTTGAGCGGGAGAAAGTGAGAGAGAGAGAGAGAGAGAGAGAGAGAGAGAGAGAGAGAGAGAGAGTCAGAGTTGGAGAGAAAGTTAGAGATGAGGACCGAGAAGTAGAGATTGAGAAAGTGACACACAGACTCGGTGCACGCAGAGACAGAACACAAGCGTGATACAGAAGGAAAAAAATCCCCAAGACTCAGAGAGAAAGAGAGGGCATGAGATGCAGACAGAGATAGAACTGGAGACAGAGACGGGGAGGGGAAGCATGGACAGAGGGAGACAAATGGTAGGAGAGACTAAAAAAGATGGAGAGGGCTAGAGGAACAGACCAGACATTGGAGAATAGGGAGAGACTCCACAGAGAAGAGGAGAGACGCCTCTCACAAGGAAATGGGAGAGTCCCTGGGGCTCAGCTGGGAGGTAGAAGACGAAAGAAAGGAGAGCCTGCTAGTTTGGGGAGAGAGTAAAAGGAGCCAGGACTGGGGGACTGGGCGAGGGGGAAGGGAGCAGGAGACAGTTTGGGGAGGAGGGAGTAGACCAGATCTGGGGGCATTCGAACAGGAGAGTGGACCAGGAGCTGGGGCAAGGGGAGCATGGCTGGAAGAATTTGGAGAGGTAGAAACAAGACTCAAATTTCAGGTTAGAGCTGGGAAAAGGTTCCTTTTAATGGCTCCTAATAGAGCTGTTGGGAGGGGGCCCCCTGCGGATTCAAGGGCTCCGGGGATGGAAGGGGCTGCCATTCTCCGGAACTTCCTTTTGCATATGCTCCAGGTCCTGTCCCTATGGACTGGACTCAATTATTTAGGATCTTCCGGAGCTGGCGAGGTCTGTCTCCCCCTTCCCGGAAACCCTTTTGTGCCCTAGAGGCCAATTGTGGAGAGAGGAAGTTCGGCAGGAGAGGGCTTAGATCCCTCCGACTCCCAGACATCTCTTTCCTTCCCAGCAATCCCACAGTCACTGCCCGAGGCATCCTCACAGGCTTTCTGGGATGGAGGAGACCTTCCTCGGAGGCCATCTGTTCAGAGCTGAACCTTAGCAGGAGCCTGACGCTGGTGAACCAGCTTCTACCTGAAGCTCCGAAGAGAGGGGAACCTCTCTAGGGTTCCGCTTCGCTTTTGTGCAGCTTGGAGGATCAGAACATTTTCCCTTACACGTAGCCCAGTAGAGGTACTTCTCTGCACCTTTCACACATTTCCACACCTCGCCAGTCCTTCCTAAAATGCAGTACCCAGAACCAGACACAGTACGCCCGATGTGGACTGATCAGAGTCGATTCTCGCAGGACTATCCATCCATTTGTTCCGGACAGGATGCTTCTCTTAGTGAAGCGTAATATTGGGTTAGCCGCTACCTGCCCGAGACGCTCGGGTCTCATCACACTCTGTCTCTCCATTGCCTCCGGAGGAAAGTTCGAACGATCCAACCTAGAATTCAGGGGCCTTCAGGATAACAGTAACAAGATCTTGTCCCTTGCTAGCTGTGTGACCCTGGACAAGTCACTTAACCTATCTGCCTCAGTTTCCCCAACGGAAAAATAGGGATAACAATAGCTAGTGGTTGTGAGGATCAAACGAGATGATACTTGTAAAGCACTCAGCATGGAACCTGGCACATAGCCGGAACTTAGTAAATGTACACTCCCTTTGCTGCCCCATAGATCAGAGAGCAAATTTCAGGTCAGTATAAGAAAAAACTTACTAACAACTACAGCCGGGGAAGGGAACCTGCAGCCTCGAGGTCATGTGACCCTCTAGGTCCTCAAGCGCAGCCCTTTGACTGAATCCAAACTAACCACACATGAGGACCTACAGGGTCATATGTGGCTTTATGGCTGCAGGTTCCCTATCCCGGAACTAGAGTCATTAAAAAGGAAAGTCAGTGTGGGGGCCAGGGAAGAGAGCTATAATCCAAACCTGAAATTCTGGTCATTTGTATGTTGTGTGAACCAGGGTGTGTCATACGGCCTTCCCATGTTTTGTTTTTATTTTTCTAAAGTGGAAATTATACTCCCTAACACACCAGACTGTCATGTTTTTTAAACCTTAATGCGTTATGTAAGGGTGAGTTATTATTGATAATAGAATGGATTCTTTTAAGAGGTAGTAAATTCCTCACCATCGGAGGTTCCCCAGTACAGGCTGAATGACCTCTTGCTGGGGATGAGCTGGGGATGTGGTCCCCGTTTGTGTTCTATGTGGACTATGTGTACTCAAGTCCCCTCCAGCTCTGTGATTCCATACAGAAAGGGAAAGAGCATTCAGAGTCTGAGGACTCTTCTTCCCCTTAATGGGCTAATACCTGGCTTTATCCAATAAGGGGGAAGAACGTTGAGAAAAGGCTCTTCTTCCTCTGCTCCCTACCCCCCATGTTGCCTTGCCTCTGGGACACTGTAATTCTATCTAGTTCTGCTGGACCTGTTGTGAATACCCTTCTGGTAAAGGCTGACGTCCCTTTTTAAAATTTTATTTTATTTTATTTTATTTATTTTTAAATAAAGGGCTTTCACAAGAACTGAGGGAAAGAAGGTGAGATGTAAATCAGAGACTGAATGGCCTAGAAAGTGCTAAAGTTTACAAAGCATATTCCTTATATTAGCCCCTTGAGGCAGGTAAGAAACCCTCTTCATTTTTAAAAATGAATTTGTTTATTTTATATACTTTTATAATCTGCCCTTCTCAACTGAATAACAGCAAAATAAATAAATCGATGTATACATACATAAAATCCTTATCATAAATATGTGTCTGGGAAAATAAATTCTCCCATTGACTATATCCGAGAATGTGTATCTTTCTACATTTATTGCTACTTTGTTAGGAGGTGAGTCACATATTTCATTTTCAGTCTCCCAGATTTCTGGTTTATCATTGTATCAACTGAAGTTGTTTTTCACATTCTGCTCACTTTGCTCTGCATCAGTTTATACAAGTCTTCCAAGTTTTCTCTGAAACTGTTTTGTCATTTCTTATAGCACAATAATATTTCATTACATACGTATAGCACAGTTTATTCAGAAATTCCCTGATAGGATATCCCTTTAATTTTCCATTTGAGGCCACTACAAAAAAAAAAATCTGCTACAATTTTTTTTAACAAATGGGCGTTTTCCCTTTTTTAAAATTTCTTTGGTGTATAGGCCTATTAGTGGTATATTTGGGTCAAAGAGTGTGCAGAATTTGGTAACTTGGTGGGCATAGTTCCAAGTTGCTTTCCAGAACGGCTGAACTAATTTGCAGCTATGCTAACTAAATGCACGAGGGTTAATATCCCTTCATACCAGGAGAGGTAAGTAGGACTCTTGCTCAGGGTAACAATGCTAATATCTCTCAGAGCCAGGATTCTGTCAGGAGCCCTGTGCTGGGAAATCTTCAGATATGGATTGGAATAGAAGTCCACTAAGGACTCTTCCAATTCTGAAATTCTGTGATTGTGTATTTCTGAGTCAAATGAGCTCATTCTGAATCAGCAATAGGAATTTTTGTGACTGGGATAAGGGAGAGCTATTTGAGCAGGTTGAGGGATTGAAGGGGAGCTCATCTGTGGTGTGGTCACCAATCAGTCAGCTAATAAGCACTGTGCTGATCAATGGGCATATGGCCCAAAAAAACTCCAGCCAGGTCCACATCCAGTCCTCTTTCCAATACACTATATTGAACTGCAGTTCTCAAAGACCACTGATGACATCATGAGGATGATGTCTGATTTAAATTGGATTCAAGTGAGTCAGGGCTATGCAAAGCCTCACTCTCTCCTATAGTCATTGGATTCCAATGGCAAGACCAAAGTCAAGAAGACTGACAATGACCCAGACTGCATTGGAAAGCCTCCTGGGAAAGGCTTAGGAGATTCCACCCTAAAACAAAGCATCTTGTGAGATGCAGGGTAAGTGCCTCCTCTTCTTTGATTCTTGGTTTAGGTATGAGTTTATTTCATCTCTAATTTGGAGATCACATTTTACCAGAGTCTCAGAATCCTAGAGCTAAAAGGTCACCCAGTCTAACTCCTAACTCCTAGGGTCACTGACCAGTTGGCATCCAGCCTCTGACTGAAACCTCCAGTGAAGGGAAAACCCTCCACCCCCTGGAGCAGCCAGTTCCCCTTGAACAACTCTGATTGGTAGGAAGTTTGTTCTGACATCAAACCCAAATTTGGCTGTTTGTAACTTCTGCCCATTACTTCTAATTCTGCGTCCTAGAGTCATCCTTTCTATGTGACAGCTTTCAAATGCTCTAAGACAGGTCTCATGGCCTCCCTAAGGCTTCCCTTCCTCACATCATCTCACCCATTCTACATATGATGAGGCTGAGGACCAGAGAGTGGAAGGAGTTTGCCCGATGTCATACAGTTAGAGAAGATCAGAACTGAGGATGCCAGAGCCATAACTAAGGTAGAGTAACTGGATTTTTCCCTTAGGACCCAGAAATTTACATGGCACTGATTGCATTATTCTGGGTTATCCTTCCCCACCCCGTCAAATTCACCTTATGCAGAAAATCTTTCCTAGTGCTGCCTTCTCCTCCCTACTGATGCCTTCCCCTCTCAGGTTACCTTCCATCTAATCTATATAGGAGGTAGCTAGGTGGTGCAGTGGACAGAGTGACAGGCCAGGAGTCAGGAAAACTCATCTTCCTGAGTTCAAATCTGCCCTCAGACATACACTTACTAGTTGTGTGACCCTAGGCAAGTCACTTCACCCTGTTTGCCTCAGTTTCCTCATCTGTAAAATGAACCGGAGAAGGAAATGGCAAACCACTCTAGTATCTTTGCCAAGAAAAATCCTAAATGGAATCACAGTGAGTCAGACATGACTGAAATGAGTAAATAATGCAACAAATCTATATATCTTAAATGTACAGTTATTTAGATGTTATCTCCCCCATTAGACTTCAGAGCTCCTTCAGGGTAAGGGCTGGGTTTTTTTTTTCTTTTTGGCTGTATTCCCATCAATCAGCACAGTGCTTATTAGCTGACTGATCGGGTGACCACATCACAGATGAGCTCCCCTTCTATCCCTCAACTTGCTCAGATAGCTCTCCCTTATCCCAGTCACAAAAATTCCTACTGCTGATTCAAAATGAGCTCATTTGACTCAGAAATCCACAATCAAAGAGTTTCAGAATTGGAAGAGTCCTTAGCGGGCTTCTATTCTAATCCATATCTGAAGATTTCCTGACACAAGGCTCCTGACAAGTGGTTGTCTAACCTTTGCCTGAAGCTCTCTGGTGTGGCGTGGGATCCTCTATCTCCCAAGAAAGCATTTTCTGCTTGGGGTAGCTCTTAATGCTTAGGATTTATTTTTCTTACATTAATCTGTTAGAGCACTACTCAGAATCCTTTGTTCTTTACACTGTAAAATGTGGGGGAAGAAACAGATGATATCTAAGTTCTTGTGAGTCTAATGAAATAAGAATAGATCTGATTTCTACAAGGGATAGATTGATACTATTAGTGTGGTTGATAGAGGGCTAGACCTGGGGCCAGGTTAGCTGTTGTTTGGTCATGTCTGACTCTTTGAGACCCTGTGGACCATATCACATCAGTATTGTCCATGGAGTTTTCTTGGCAAGGATACTCGACTGGTTCGACTTCTCCAGGGGCAAACAAAAGTTAAGTGACTTGACCAGGGTCACACAGCTAGTAAGTGTCTGAGGTTGGATTTGAATTTAGCTCTTTTTACTCCAGTCCTAGTACTCTTCATCAAGGAAGTGATCCAATACGAGACACTTATTGACTGTGACTCTAAGTTGAGTAACTTCTGTCTGCCTCAGTTTCCCCACTTGAAAAATGAGAATAATAATAGCACCCACCTTCCAGGGACAAAATGAGACAATATTTGTAAAGGACTTTGTAAATCTTGAAGCCAGTGTCATATTATTATATGTAATATTTTATATTATATCATAATCTTATGTTATTATGCCTGCTAGCTATTGTTATTATCATTATAATAGGTTTACAAAGTGCTTTTCTTATAACAACTTATATGTAGGTGGCACAAGGATTATGGCCTTCCCTGTTTTATAGATTTTCAAGTGTTTCTGGTTCACATACACAGACCCATCTAGTAAAATGACTTCCCCAAGGTCATAAAAGTTGACAGCTGGAAGAGGTGAGATTTGAGTCCAGGTTTTCCATCTCTAGATCTAGTATTCACTTTGTTACTCTGACTAAGCTAAACCCTATCCCTTGTTCTTCTAGCAGACAGAGACAAGCAGATTTCAAACTTCCTAATTCTCAAATTAGGGCTACTTTAGGAAGCAATAATCTTCCCTCTTCTCTGGAGGTCTTCAAACAAAGGCTGGATATTCATTCATTCATTCCTTCATTTGTTCGTTCGTTTGTTCGTCCGTCCGTCCATCCATCCATCCATCCATCCATTCATTCATTCATTCATTCAGTGTTTATAAAGGATTTATTAATGTGCCAAGCACTGTATTAAGGCCTTGGACTATTTATTGAACATGTTAGAGGCACCAAGGTAGTAGAAAGAGTATCATCCTTAGATCTGGGAAGACCTGAACTCAAATCCCATCTCAAGTACTTAACTAGCTATGTGATCCTGGGCAAGTCACTTAACCTAGGTCAGGCTCCTCATTTGTAAAATGTAGAATAATTAGAGCACTTATTTCTCAGGGTTGTTGTGTGGATCAAATGAGATAATATTTGTTAAATACTTAGAACGGTGCCTGGAGCCCATCAGGCACATAATAAATATTTGTTTGTTTCTTTCCTTCCTTCCTCATAAAGAACAATGCACTGAATGAACGCTATTTTGTAGAGAACATGCCCAGATAATAGCTTAGACTAGATCTTTTCTCCCTTCCAGTCCCTTCCAGCTGTGAGGCTCTGGCTGTGCCTAGATAAGGCCTTGGAGGGCTAGTTCTGGCCCCTGCACACACTGCTGATCCCAGGGTCTCCATTTCCTAGCTTGCCCCCTTCCCAAGTTCAGAAGCCTCTATCCATCTTATCTAGCTTCAAATCTCATTGATCCTGAACTGTGTCCCTTGTGCCCTGAGATGTGTCCAGACAGGGCCAGCGCCACTCTGGGGAAATCTTCCTACTATGGTATTGCCCAGGAGGTTGGCTGTTTGCCTGTCCCACCCCAAGCTGTGACTACCTTTCAAAATTCACATCCTGCCCTGGTAACTCCTAATTTCACCTTGGGGGCTCAGAATATTGAGCATCTGATCTAAGATAATATTCTTAGATTCTTATTTGGGTATTCTTCAATCTGTCTCTCTGAGTCTCAGCTCAGTTTAACCTGTCCATCCCAGGGAATCCTCCCCTCCTCCCCCCCACCCAAGTTATCCCAGGTCTGAGACTTCCAGCTGACATCCCCTTCCCCTCTCCCCTGCTCAGGGTCGGGGACACTCAGCAGACTAAGCTGGTACTTCTCCCTTCTCCGTGCATGTGTAAGTGGCCATGACCTAATTCATATCTGTACAAAGCTGTTCATGGTTTGGAGGGTCTGCGGCTGTATGCCGTGAGGCTGTGTTGATCTGTGGCCGTCCCTAGGTGCACATGTGCGTGGATGTGTATATCTGGGGATGACTGTGTCTCTGTGTGTGATTCTGTGTGTGTGATTGTGTGTGTGTGTGTGTGTGATTCTGTGACTCATCCTGCTTTTTTGTGTGATTTTATATGCAATGCCTTGATTACATGTATGTTCACATGTGTGGGTTGTATGCACTAGCTTCCTAAAGAAAAAATAAAATAAATGGAAAAAAGAAAGGAAGGAAGGAAGATTTCTCAAAAGGAAAAAACCACTTAGACCTTACAGCAGACTTACCGGCACAGCTGTGCCCTGGCTCTTCTCACCTCGTCTTCCACCTCCCTCTCCCCTCCCCAGGAAAGCCCCCGGCAGGTGGGGGTGGGGAGCCTACCACAGTGACTAGGAGCTGAGTAGGGTGTCACCTCCCTTGCCACCCACCCAGTGCCAGCCCTCTCTCACACACACACACACACACACACACACACACACACACACACACACATGTGCTCCCCCAGGCCTCTGGCTCCAGCTCAGGCAAGCAGATGTGGTGGGGTGGGGGGGAGCCAGAGAGTGGTGAGGGGGATGGGGGTGGGGCGAGATCTCCCCATGGGGGGTCGAAAGAGGGAAAGGTGTGGAGCCTGGAGTGCTGGGCTCCATCCTCAGGCTCTGGTGCCATCTGACAGGATTGGGAGATGCCAAGCTGGTGATGATTGTTCCCTGCCTCCCCCACCCCCACATGCCAGAGCCTGCCTGACATCTGCCGGGTCTGGTCCTGGCCTGTCCCATTTCTCCCTCATCCTCTCACCAATCTTCTCCTCCTGAGTCCCTTTTCCCTTTCCCCCTCCCCCACTTCCTTGTGTTCTAAAGACACAGCCACCAACCTTTATAGACTCACAGACTGAGAACACTGGAGATCTCAGATGTCAGAGTCCAACCCCCTCATTTTACGGATGGGGAAACTGAGGCCCAGAGAGGATACAGGACAAACCCAAGGTCATATAGTAAGTTAGTGGTAAAAACAGGACTCTGGGATCCTAAGACCCACAAAGTCAGACCTACAAGGAAACAGATGAACACCTTCATTTTATAGAGGAGGCAGCTGAGACCTAAAGTCACAGTCTGCTGAAGAGCTGAGCTAGAAATCAGGGCCCTGATACCCAGGTCAGGGGGGGCTCTCTCTGCTAAACCAGCAGGCGGGCCAGTCTCCTAGGGAGAGTGCTGGGCACCTGGGCGGGTCGGTGACACCGTTGGCCATCCAGACCCAAGCAGGAGCCGGGGTGACTGGAGGGGCGGGGCAGGCCCTCCCAAACAGGGCCCTCTTCTGCCGTGCTCACAGTTGGGGCGTTCGGATGACAGCGATTATCTCTGTCCAGACCAGAGAAGCTGTCTGCTCCCTGCGACTCCAGACAGGCATCTTATCAGGCTCCTAAAACGGACTCTGACTCTAATGGTAATAAAAGTACAGCACTTTATATGTATATGACACATGCTTTAAGATCTGCAAAGTGTTTTGTATAGATTATTTCATTTGCTGTGACGCTTATAACAATCCTGTGAGGTAGGTGCTATCATCATTCCCGTTTTCACATGAGAAAACTGAGGCTGGGAGAGCTTAACTAGTAGGTATCTGAGATAGAATTCGAATCTAGGTCTTTCTGATTCCAAGTCTGTTATTCCATCCTAGTATAGCTAGGTGGTACAGTGAGTAGAGCTCTGGGCCTGGAGTCAGAAAGATCTGGATTCAAATCTGACCTCAGACATATGCTGTGTGACCTTGGGCAAGGAACTTAACTTTTGTTTGCCTCAGTTCCCTCAGCTGTAAAATTGGGATAAGAACAGCACCTACCTTGAAGGGTCATTGTGAGGATCACATGAGATCGTATTTGTAAAAAGGGGTTAGCACGGCTCCTGGCATGTAGTAGGTGCTTAATAAAGGCTTGTTTCCTTCCTGACTGAGCCTCTGGATCCACCCTTTGACTCTGTTTTGTTGACAATTTTATTCTTTTTCATACAGATGATTCCCAAACCTCCATCTCCAGCCCTGACCTCTCTCTGAGCTCCAGATCTATACCAACCGTCTATAAGGCATTTCCACTTGTATCACAAGGCTATCATGTTCCAAAATGAGCTCGCTATCTTTCCCTTAAACTTGGTCCTCTTTCTGACTCTGCTGTTTGTGTGTCTTTCTCATGTCAGAAACCTTGGAGGTAGAAACCCATTCCCCATTCCCCAGTCCCTACATCACCATTCTTTATTCCCACCCCCAACCCTCCACCCCCAAAGTCCTAACTGAACGCTACTTATCCCTTCCATTGTGCCTCCTGAAATGCCAATTCCATCAGCAATAAGCTTCCCTTCATCCTAAATCTTTTCCTCTCCATCTCTGTCCATCTTCTAGCAATCACTAGAACCTAGTAGACAACAAAAAATTTGTGTTAATTAATTATTGATTGATTGATTGATTGATTACCAAGTCCTGATGATTCTACTTCTACAGCATCCCTTGTATCCTTTCTCTCTGGTTATTTCCCTGGCCTACAGTGACTAATACAATAGCCTCCTAATAGATCTTCTAGTCTTTACCTTCTGCCCTTTTGAATCCATACTGATGTCAGAATAATCTTCCTTATTTATAGGTGGAAAAAACCAGACGGACAGACGAGCTTTTTTAGATTGCATGTAATTGCTCTTTCAATTGGCTGTAGACTTCTTCCAGCAGGCTCTTCAACATTCTAGGGTTTGATACAACCAACACAATGGCACCCACACATTTGGTGAACCTAATCACCCACAAAGAATCTCCCTTAAAGCTGGACTCTATTCTGGATCTCCTCCTTCATCAGTAGTATATGCCTTGCCTGCTATTTTTGTCATGTCATGAAACAATGTTATTTCTATTATCATGTCTTTCAAGAAATCTTGAATAATTTTGACACGTAGATGTGAATTATCTTTTTGGAAGAAAGGCATTATTTTGATCTATTGAAACAAATGCTTTTTTAAAATAAAACATAATATAGTGGGATCTTATATTCTCTACAATTTCCAGTCAAATGGATGATATTCATGGTGTGACCAATAGATGACTAACTCTTGTGAAAGTCTAACTGTTCCCTATCATTGAGAATGTCCTTGATACACACATGGGTGATTCTCATTAAAGTTGTATATGGATATGAAAACAAGCATATACGGTTTTCAGTAAGATGACTAAATATCTCATAAGCTGCCATTAATTTGGCATTAAGATCTGAGATATTTTTTCACCCTTTGGTAACTTCTAATCCTTCAGATGACTTGGGAATCAATCCTTCTACATCCCTTTGTGTCATCTCTATCACCTCTAGGCACATTTTGGTCTAATTCAGATGCTTTTCCTATATTTCAAGTGCCTGTTCTGCCACCTCAACAAGCCTATAGAATCCAAGTGAGGAAGTTCTAACATCCTTAATGATGAACCAGTTTGTTATAAAGAACTTTGAAGATACTTTCTACTATTTTTTTGCTGTTCTCCATTCATTTTCATCCTTAAATGTCTTCAAAATGACTTTGCTCAATTGGGTTTCTTGTCACACTTTTTTAAAAATGTGCCTTAAGCAGCTAGAAACAATTCTAATATCATGGAGCTACAGTTAGGATCACACATGATTTAGCAGCTTCTGCATCAAAGGATTAGAGGGCTTGAAATGTGATAATCCAAAGGGCAAAGGAGCTAGGATTACAACTGAGGATCACCTACCATGATATAATCCTTCTGGGGAAAATGGACATTTAATGCAAGAGACGATTTAGCATTTCTGATGAAAAGACCACAGCTGAACAGAAAATTTGACTTCCAAATACAAGACTCAAGAGAAGCATTAAAAGGTAAACAGGAAAGAGAAATCATAAAGGATTCAATAAGGTTAAACTGTTTACATTCCTACATGGAAAGATAATACTTGTGACTCCTAAGAACTTTATCACTATTAGGGAAGTTAGGAGTACAGTGGTACCTTGACTTTTGAGTTTAATTTGTTCTGTTACTGAGCTCATAACTCAATTTGCTCGTATATCAAATCAATTTTCCCCATTGAAATTAATTGAAATTCCATTCATCTATTCTAGCCCCCCAAATGCCACCCCAGTATTTTTTACATGATTTTAAATAAGAAAAAGTATTTGTAAATAACAAATATTGTATAAAAACATGATAAAAGAGAATGTAAAGAAATAAACTGGTTTTATAAAGTGTATATTTACCTTGGATGTCAGACAACTTGAACTAACAGAAGATACTGGCGGAGGTAGAAGGTGGAGGAGATAGATGAAGGTTAGAGGGGTTTTGTTTCATGCTCTTTTGGTCACTTTTGTTCACTTGCTCACTATACTCTTAATGCTACACTTTATCCCTGAACTTAATTGCTACAATATCTTTTTCACTTTTGCTTAACTTAATTTTCTTTTTTGGGGGGGGGCGCTGCATATTACTTCTTTTCTTGAATGGACTGTGCTTCATCTGCAACATTAGGGGAGGTTGGTGGATACCATCTGATGATACATTCAACCAGTTCTTTTGCTCTAATTCTATAGTGGTAACTTCCGAAAACTTGCACCTCTGTTTTTTTGGGGGGGGGCTTTTTACCGTTTTCCTCTCGATTGAACAGATCTATTTTAATCTGAGCTCCTGAAAGGGTCTCCATGGCTTGAATCCTCAATCCTTTCATCCCTATGAGGGCCCCTATGAGCCGAGCCTCGACCAGGAACCACAGAGGGCCTTTATCTTGGGGCTTGTGTCTCAATCTATGAGGACGAGACTGTTTATAGTCTTCTCAAGCAGGCTGGTTGCTCATGGTGTCCTCAGGATGTGGGTGAAGCAGGCCAAGAGCAGAGAAAAGACTCCTAACTTAATTTTCTTCACTGGCAAGGTAAACTCATGGACTGAATGAGTGAGGTGCGGGATGCTGGGTGGGCGTTAGGTTGTGGCGTTCCATTCACCAACTAGTGGCAGCTACTACCTCAAATTTTGGCTCACAATTCAAAGCAAAAAAATCAACCAAGTGACAACTTGTATCTCAGAAATCTTGTAAGTTGGTGCACTCCCATGTCAAGGTACCACTGTATTCATAGACAGAGGGCATAAGTGTGAGTTGACTATGATATCTCAAAATATAAAATTAAGAGGTGAGAAAGAGGGGTAATCGTAATGGAATGATATCTAAAAATGAAATTGAGGTGAGAAAGAGAGATGCACTGGGAGAAGGGGGAAGGGAGACGGAATGAGGGTAAATCATCACATGAAAAAGCACAAAAGAGCTTTTACAGTGGAGGGGAAGATGAGGGGGGTGGACAACACTTGAACCTTTCTCTCATCAGAATTGTCTCAAAGAAGGAATAAAACACACTCCGATGGGCATAAAAATCTATCTTGCCCTACAGGGAAGTAAGAGAGGAAGAGCGTAAGAGAAGGTGGTGAGTGCTGATGGAAGGGAGGTAGATTAGGGGAGGTGGGAGTCAGAAGCAAAACACTTTTTAAAAATAAAAAAAATTTTAATTTATTTATTTTTAGTTTTCAACATTCATTTCCACAAGATTTTGAGTTACGACGTTTTCTCTCCCCATCTTTTCCCTACCCCCACCCCAAAATAGCAATCTGTTCTCTCTTATATCCTTCCCCTTTATCCCCCTACTTTTCTAGTAGGGCAAGATGGGTTTCTACACCCCAGTACCTGTATATCTTATTTCCCAATCGCATGTAAAAAGCAAATTTTTAAACATTTGTTTTTAAAACTTTGATGTCCAGATTCTTTCCCCCTCCTCCCTCCTCACCTACCTCCACTGGAAAGATAAGCAATTCAATATAGATTGTACATGTGTTGTCACCCAAATCATTTCCATAGTAGTTCTATTGTGGATGACTCACTACACTTCCTTCCATCCTATCCTGCCCCCCACTTAATATATTTTCTCCTTTGACCCTGTCCCTTTTCAAAAATGTTTGAAGCAAAACACTTTTGAGGAGGGACAAGATGAAAGGAGAAAGAGAGAAGGATAAACAGGAAAAATAAAATGGAGGGAAATACACAGTAATCATAACTGGAATTTTTAATAGCATTTCTCTGATAAAAGCCTCATTTTTCAACTATCTAGAGAACTGAATCAAATTTATAAGAATATAAGTCATTCCCCAATTGATAATGACCAAAGAATATAAACAGGCAGTTTTCAGTCAAAGAAATCAAAATTATCTGAAAAAAATACTCTAAATCATATTGATTGTTGTTGTCCTTTGTTACCTGTCTCAGATTCTTTGTGACCCCATTTGGGGTTTTCTTGGCAAAGGTATTAAGTGGTTTGCCATTTCCTTCATCAGCTTATTTTATAGATGAGAAACTGAGGCAAACAGGGTAAAGTGACTTGCTCAGGGTCATATAGCTAATAAGTGTTTGAGGCCAGATTTGAATTCAGGATGATGAATTTTCCTGACTCCAAAACTGGCACTCTATCCACTTTGCCATCTAGCTGCCCTCAGTTCACACACATTGACTAGAGAAATGCAAATTAAAACAATTCTGAGGTGCTACCTTATACCTGTCAGATTAGACAGAAAAGGAAAATGTTCCATGTTTGAGTGGATGTGGGAAAATTGGGACAATAAAGCACTGTTGGTACAGTTGTGAACTGACCCAACCATTCTGGAGAGCAATTGGGAACTATGTCCCAAGGGCTAGAAAACTGTGTATAACCTTTGACCCAGCAATACCTGGGCCGTCTCCAGTTGTTCTGATCTATATCTGGTCCCTGTACCCAGATGACTCTGAAAGAGAAAGTGACACTGGTGACTTTGTGCAGTCTTCTCTCACTCAAATCCAATTCACTTGCAAGTCATGTCATCATTTCCCTAATGTCATGGTCCTCTTTAAGAGCGAAAGATAAACCACATGCATTACTGGGTTTATATACTAAAGAGTTTGTAAAAATATGTGTACAAAATATGTACAAAAATATTTATGGCAACTCTTCTTTGTGGTGGCAAAAAAACTGGACATTGAGGGGATGCCCACCAATTGAGGAATGACTGAACACATTGTCACGTATGAATGTAATGGAATACCATTGTGGTATAAGAAATAATGAGGGGGCAGCTAGGTGGCGCAGAGAATAGAGCACTGACCCTGGAATCAGGAAGACCCGAGTTCAAATGTGGCCTTGGACACATATTTACTAGCCATGTGACCTTGGGAAAGTCACTTAGCCCCAATTTTCCTGCCCTCCCCCTGCAAAAAAAAACAAAACAACACAACCCTAGAAATAATGAGCAGGTGGATTTCAGAAAAACCTCAAAAGACTTACATAAATTGATTCAGAGTGAATGAGCAGGACCAAGAGAATATTGCACACAGTAACAACAATGTTGTAAAATAATTAGCTGTGAACAACTTAGCTATTCTCAACGATACAAAGATTCAAGACAATTCCAAAGGACTCATGATGAAAAATGCTAACCACTTCCAAAGAAAGAACTGATGAAATCTGAATGCAGATAGAGGCTTACAATTTTTAAACTTTATTTTTCTTGTGGTTTTTTTTGGTCTTTTTTGTTTCAAAACATGACTAATATGGAAATATGTTTTGTGTGACTCCACTTTTATAACTTGTATCAAATTGTTTACTTTCTCAAGGAGGGGAGAGAGGAAGAAGGGAGGAATGAAAGGGATTTGGAACTCAAGATTTTTTAAAATGAATATTAAAAATTGTTTTACATGGAAAAAGTTTATAAAAATAAATACGGGCCTTGCCCGCAAAATAAGCCTTACCTTCCTCACTATTTCCCTCTCTCTTATGAGATGATATTGCACAAATCTTCCATTAGCTATCTCCCCATTATTTTATAAATACAGTTATATTCTAAACTGGTGCAGCCTTTGGTGGTCGCATCTCCCTGCTTGGAAAATAAGCCAAATATTTTCTGACCAAAGCCAATTTTAAGGCTCTTTTGTTCTACTTATGGCAATTGCTTTATATCAGTTAAACTTCAGTGTGAAATTATGGTATGTATCTATATCCTTTCTTCTACCAATTACTTATATTTCATTATTTGTAACATATTTGAAAAGGTAAAAATTTAGTTGTCTCAACAAAGATTTATCTAGTATGCATTCTGTCCTTTCTTCTAGCTTGCTACTCATTTATGTTTTTACCATAACAAATCAGCGCTCTCAATATACACAGATAGCTGGCTCGAGAATAACTTCCACATCAGTAATGAGCCATTTTCAGTCCGTTAAAGTGTCATCAATTTTATTTTTTGTGGTGTGATTTGGAGCTTTTCATATCAATGCCTACTGATGATTTTCTTGAAGAAGATATTTATGGTCCAAGAGGTGTGAGGCTTTCATGTAGTCTAATAGTCTTTGGCCTCTCTCGTTCCACATTTCTGACAAATGGTTTCCGATATATTTCTTGACATCCTCACATTCTCCCACCTTTTCATTGAGTCACTGAGTATCATAATGTACACTGATTTAATTTGGAGAGTCCTATCAAGTTCTTTATAAAATTTCTCTACCATTTCATCCCCTGTAGTAGGTGGTGGTGGATACATTGTAATCATGTTCATGGTGGTCTTTTGGCAAATATTTGCCATGAATCTTTCTAGGTAAGATAACTAGATACCCCGCAAAAATGATATTACTTGTTATTTTGGGGAAGAAAGTAAAACCAACTCTTCCCATTCTTTTATTTGCTCCATCAAAAAGAACCTGCAAGACTACCTTCCAGTTAGCTGTACTTTCCTTCTTTCTTCTGGCTTCATTTGTAGTGAGGATCTTATGTGGATATCGACACAATTCAGGTTTTCTAGCAGCATGTCTTTTCATTGACCATTGGACAAGGGTCTCATACTTAGTGTGCCAACAGCCAAAATAAATTTTTAGATACTCTAAAAACGGTGTGATTATCCTTAGAGCCTCTTCCATCCTTCTGCCAACATTGCAGGAACAAAGGGGTCCTACAGAGGACCAAGAGAGATTTTGGATTTTTTCATGGGTTGCTGTGACTGAAGAATTCATCCCCAGTAAGCTAGCGCATTGGTGGGGAACCTCTCCAGAGTTGGGTAGCTTAAACCTCAGAAAGCAGTTTCTCAGCCTGTTGTTATACTCAAACATTACTATTCTTGAAGCCCTTCAAATACAATAGAACCTGCCAGAGATGGCACTTTGCTGCCTTTGCCTTTGAAAACCAAGGGTCAGTTCCAAGGAACAATGAGGTATCGAAAGAGGGCTGTAGAAAGAAGACAGAGTAAAACTAAGAATTCACCAGCTTTGCCTTCTTTCTTTTTTCTTCCTTTGTTCTTTTTCCTATCCTACCCTGAGCAACAGTCCTATCTGGAGAGAGTGAGGCTGATGACTTTGCACAGCCCTGCCTCACTTAAATCCAATTTACTTACAGGTCAAGACATCACCCTTCTGATGTCATTGGTCCTCTTCAGGAATGAAGGACAAACAACAACAATCTCTCCAATATAGCTAAAAACAGAATAAAACAAAAGCACAAAACCCTAAGCTTTTGTGTAATTCTTCAATTCATCACCAGCCTCTGTTTTTTCTGAATTTTGGGACATGAGACACTATTGTCATACTTCATACGTCTGTACTTCACTTTTGAGGGGCAGCTAGTTGGCATAGCAGAGAGAGTGCTGGGACTGGAATAATGAAGACTCCTCTTCATGAGTTCCAATCCAGCCTCAGACACTTTCTAGGGCAGCTAGGTGGCACAGCGGATAGAGCCAGGCCTGGAATCAGGACAACCTGAGTTCCAATCTGGCCTCAGACACTTCCTAGCTGGGTGACCCTGGACAAGTCACTTAACCCTGATTGCCTCATTTTCCTCATTTATGAAATGAGCTGGAGAAGGAAATAACAAACCACTCCAGTATCTTGCCAAGAAAATCCCGAATAGGGTCACAAAGAGTCACACAAATAACTCATGCTTTTGTGGTCATTCTCTATCACCCGCTTTTCATTGTCTTTTGTATCTGCTTTTTTAAAATGTAGGAGAACTTAGGCTCTTTAACCAAATTCTCCTTTCCTGCTCTTCAAATTTGCTTCTCTTTGTTCCTTCAGAGCTTCATTCTCCAGAGCCTGTTATATCCCCATGGCTTTGCACACACCGTTCCTAATACCTGGAATGTTCTCCCTTCTCTGCCTCATGGCTTTCCTAGTCTTCAAGCCTCAGCTTGAAGCCTTCACAGGAGGCTTCTCCACATTTCCGCAGATGTTAGTGCCTTGCTTTTTAGATTATCTTTCATCTGTTCTCTATACACCTTGTGTGTACCTAGTGATATCTGTCTTTGCCCTTCCCCATTAGACAGTCAGCTCCTTGTGAGGATGGACCATTTTCTTTGTATCCACAGAGTTTGGCACTGTTCCTGGCACATGATAAGCCTTTAATAAGTGCTTATGGACTGACTGACGCTAAATGACTGGGCTGTTTGGGGCTGTGACCCTTTCTCTAGACCCTTCAGAATCTGCTCTTCCAAAATCTAGGATGCGAGCCGGGCTACTCACAACCTCCCTCTGCTTTTCTATCACAAATTCTAAGATGAAGAAGGAACTCCACCCCTCCCCCCAAGGTTCCCATCATTTCCAACCCAGCAGCCACTTCTTCCTCGTTAGCGAGAATCAGATTCAGAACAGAAGCTCATTACCATCGTCAACTTCACCGACATAAAGTTTAGAGTGTGCTAAGTGCTTGGCATATATTATCCCATTCGAACTTCACAGAGATACTCTGAGGTAGGTATTACAGTTATCATTATCTCCCAGATGAAAAAAAACAGAGGCTAAGAGGAGTAAGTGACATGCCCAAGGTCACACAGGTATCAGTGGCAGGATCAGAATATTAGATCTTCTTGTCCCCACATCCAGAATTTGACCTAGTATTTTGCTTCTCAGCAAACCATTGTCAGGAAGCCACTTTGCAAAATCCCAAATGCTGTAAACAAGAGCTAGCATTTACATAACTCTAAGCTTTACAAAGCACTTTATATACCGTTAACTCATTCAATACTCACTCGCAACAACCTTGTGAGGGAGGTGCTAGCATCACCCCTATTTTACAGTGAGAAAAGTGAGGCCTATAAAGACCATGACTTGTCCAAAGTCACACAGCTACTTAGTATCTGAGGTGAGATTTGAACTCAAGTTTTCCTGATGGACAGGGAAATTATTATTAGGGGCTTAAGCCATGATAATGATTTGACTTTATTTCCCCAGTGAACTACCTGATGTCAGATGCTGGATCTTACCCATCACTGTCTTTCCCTGACCATTACTGAACACAGAGCAGGCCCAGAAATAATGTTCTTTCATTGAATTGGTGAAGACAGAGAAGGAGAAAGGGACAAGAGAGTGAGCAATAGAGAGATGAAAATATACAGCAAGTGGAAGAGAGGAAAATAGAAAGGGACAGAAAGTTCACCACATCAGCTGCTCCAGAGCCTCCTCCCAACCTCTGCAACCACAACTCAGAGTGTGCAAGCCAAGGAGGTAGCCTCCAGCAGCAGGACAACTGAGCTGGTGGGATAAGGTGGGGAGGTAGTGTGAGGCAGTAAAAGAATTTGGGGGCAGATGACCTAAGCTTGAGTCCTATTTCTCTGGCATTCTAACTATGTGATGGAAGTAATTCACTTCTATGGGCCTCAGTGTCTGCTTCTGTAAAATGAGGGTGTTGGGTTCAGTGATCATTGGTGTTGGCCCTTCTGTCTAGCTTTACCATTCTTTGAAATAAGTACCTTGAGTGTGTGCGTGGTTTTTCAGGTCCTAGGGCAGGAGAAAAAGATTTTCTGGGGGCAGGGGTGGGTTAGGAAAAGTAGCAGCTGTAGGAAGGCTGAGTCAGAATTGGGATGGATCAGGGGAATTCCTCTGCCCTCCTCTCATCAGTCCTCCAAAATTTCCTTAGAGAGAGTGGACTGAATGATCCCCAGGGCTGGAGGGAGGAGTGGATGTTCTAGTTCCACAAAGGCAGGGGTTTGGTCAGGGTATTCTGGGACATCTTTTTTCCAGTAAAGACCTCATTGGCTCATAGACAGAGCCAGAAAGAAATATAAAGATCACATAAATATCTATGTACGCAGCTGAAGTCCCCCCTGATTGCTGGTCCTTCATTGTTGGCTGCCTATCAGCCTTCTCAAAGAGGACGACTTATAGGTAGCTCAAAGTGAACATGTCTAAAACAGAACTTCAAACCCACCCCTCTTCCAAACTTTGCCTTTTCTGGCAAGGATATCACCATTCTTCCTGACAGCTGAGTACAAAACTTCAATCTCGTTCAACTCCTCGCTCTTCCTTACTTTCCAATCAGTTGCCAGATTTTGTCATCTCTGACTCTGTAATCTCTCTTGCACCTGTCCCCTTTTTTCTGCTCACAAGGCCCTCCTCACCTCTGGCCTAGATTAGTGCTTCATCTTCCTAATGTGTCTCTCTGTCTATCTCAAGTGTCTCCCCATTCCAACCCATTCTCCCACAGCTGCTAAAGAGATTTGGGTCATGGCCCTCCCCTGATGAGAAACTCTACTGTTCCCAAGGTTCAAGTGCAGACTCTTCTGTTTAGTATGAAAAGTCCTTCAAAACCTGTCAATCAGTCCTTTAATCAATCAAGCATTTGATCAACAAGCATTTATTGAGTACTTGCTATATGCCAGGCTCTGGGGATCCAAAGACAAAAAGGAAACAGTCTCTGCCCTCAAGGAGCTTACATTCTACTGAGGAAGACAACAGGCATACATATAAATAAATACAGAGTCAATATAAAATCAATAACGTGTAGAGAGGTAGGGTATCTGGGCCTGGAGTCAGGAAGATCTAAGTTTAACTCTGACCTCAGACACTTAGTAGCTGAGTGACCCTGGGTAAGTCATTTAATCCTGTTTGCCTCAGTTCCTCATCTGTAAAAAGGGGAACACATTGAAAAAGGAAATGGTAAACCACTCCAATGTCTTTGCCAAGAAAACCTCATGGACAAAGTCCATAGAGTCACAAAAAGTTGGATCCACCTGAATAACTGAACAACAAAGGATGTCCATATTGGGAGGCATTGGGGAAGGCTTTGTGATTAAGGTATTGCTTGAGCTGTGTCTTGAAGGAAATGAGGAATTCTTTGAGGCAGAGATGAGCAGGGAGTATATTCCAAGCATTAGGAATGGCCAGAACAAAGGCACGGAAGTGGGAGATGGAGTCCTTTGTATGAGGAACTGGAAGAAGGCCAACCTAGCCGGACCATAGAGTGTAATCCAGTCTTTCCCTTCATGACTCTTAAGTCCAACCAGACTCTCCTTGCTGTTTCTCACCCACATTCTACTTTTCATCTCTTGCTTTTGAATAAATTGTCCACATTTCATTAAATACTCACTCTCTCTTCATCTCCACCTGTAAGAATCCCTGATTTCCTTCCAAGCTCAGCTCAAACACCACATCTCCTGTATTAGACCTTAAGTGCTGATGACTCTGGCTGTGAGCATCCCCCAAATTACTTTGTATTTATTGGTATTTCCTTGTGTGTATGCATATATTTCCCCAGAGAATGTAACCTCCTTGAGGACAGGGAATGTTTTCTTTTTGGTTTTGTATCCTTGTCGCCTAGATTACTGCCTGGCACGTGGTAGGCTCTTAAATGCTTGTTGACTGATTAGTGGATTTCTTCTAGCCCTCATAGTTAAGAAAATGGAGGTTCAAAGAAGGGAAGGGATTTTCTCCAGGTCTTATAGCAAGGCAGTGGCCCAGCTGGGCTTAGACTCTGGCATTCCTAACTCCCAGTCCAATATATTTGGATTATAGTCGGCAGATGTGGGCATTGGTGTTTGTACCCTGACCTTGGTTAGGTCTGGTACAGGTGAGAATGGGGAGGTTTTCACACACACACAAACACACACACACACAGCACTACCACTAGCACCAACTGCTCCTTTTCTTATTTCATATTTCTCTTCCCTCCTCTTTAATGATCTTCCTCCTTTCTCTTCTTCCAACCTTTATCTCCTCCCTCTTCCTCAACCCTCTTTCTTCTGCATCCTTCTCTTTTTCTCCTTTGCCTTTGTCTTCTCCTGGTTTTCCTTCCCTTTCTCCTTTATCCCCCTGAGGAGCTGGGATTTTGTCAAGCTCTCTTTCCATTCTCTGCTCTCTTCCCACTTCCCCATCTGGCCCATAGCTCATTGTTAAGAGATGAGACCAATGGAAGAAAGCTTTCTTGCTGGCATTGTACAGTCAAGATATTCCTAGAATTAGAGATGTACTGGCTCTTGTTCCTTCAGCAAACCTCTTCTGGGTCCCTGGGTCCCACTATTGTAAGCATAAGGCTCTTTACTCTTGGGAGACATTGGCTGTGAAGGCTGCCATAGTCACAACATTGGGCTAGAAGCCAAAAGACTCGGGTTCTAGTCTTTGGCTCTGACACCACACAGTTTTGTTACCTTGGTCAAGTCATTCTTCTCTGACCTTCAGTTCCCTCATCAGTAAAATGAAGGGCATTAGATTAAATGATTTCTAAAGTCCCTCCCAGTTCCAAAGGAATCTCCAAAGTCTAAACTGCGAGAGTCTAAAACCTTCATGTTATAGAGAAGGATATGGAGGCCCAGACTGGAGAAGGGACTAACTTTAAAAAGCAGCAAAAGTATTGTAAAGAGGGAACTAGAATCCCCATCTTCTTATTCACCATCCACTTTCCTGTAACACTAAGCTGTTCTAAGGTTAGAGCTGTGACCTTGGGCAAATGTATTCCTTTCTCTGGGCCTTGGTTGCTCCCTCGGCAAAATGCAAGATTCAGGCACCCTGACCTCTGAGGTTCCTGGTGTCATTCTTGGTCTGAGTTTCCTTGGACCTTCAGTGGACTTGGCTCAGAAAAATCATCTTTGTCCTCTCTGGCCTTCTCTCCCTGTTGCTGTCTCCCCATCCATCTTTGGCTCTGTCCATCTTTCCCTCCCTGTAACCAGACACAGGGATGAATCTGTAACCTGAGAAGGCTATGTTAGGAGAGGCTGGTGCTGGGAACTGCCCATAAGAGAGCAAGTCCTGGCCTGACCCAGGCTGAGCAGGGGGTTATATCCTCTGGCTGGGCAGCAGGAACAGGCCCCGTAGGGAGGAGAACTGCCTTTGAGTTCCTGGAATCTCTGTGTCTCAGTATCTCTGACTCAGCCTACAACTGGGCCGCTCGAATACTCACCTCAATGTACAAAGGAGGACATGTGGAAGGGGGGAGAGGTACCTTAAACAGAGCAGTCTGGCTGTCCTGCCGCCCAGCTGGCCAAAAGGGCTGACCAGCTGCAGACCTCCCCTCTCCTTGTCCAGCTCTACCCACTAACCACATCCCTGCCCTCCCAATGGCAGGCCCCAAAGAAGGCCTCTCTGATTATTCACAGGAAGTTTGGGGACAGAGACAGAACCATTTGCTTGATGTGTGACCTTGGGCAGGTCCCTTCCCTTCTCTGGAACTCTCCTCCTCTTTCATTTGTAAAATGATTGTGTCAGAATAGATGCTGTATTATATCCCTTCCAGCTCTGATGTCCTATTATTAGAAAGACAGAGACAAATAGTGGGAGAGGGAGAGGGAGAAAGACAATCCCAGAAATGGTGAGGGACAGAGCAAAAGAGAAACACAAAGGGAGGGGTGGTAGTGGGAAGAGACAGAAAGACAGAGACTGAGAGCAGCCAGAGATAGAATTGGAGAGATAGAGAAAAGAAAAAGGAAGATGAGAGAAAGAGAGAGACAGAGAGACAGAGACAGAAAGAGACAGAGACAGAGAGAGAAAGAGTGAGAGAGAGAGAAAGAGAGAGAGAGAGAAGCAGAAACAGAGGGACATGAAAGAGAGAGTGAAAGGGGATGAGTGAGGAGGAGGCAGCCTTTGATGAGCGCCCATATTGCCCTTCACCCTCCTCCAGTCCCAATAAAGGCACTAATTAGCATCCTGACCACTCAATTAATTAGACTGCGCACTTAATTATGACAAACTACATTAGCTGGGCTGCCGGCCTCCTTCCGGCAGCTCTCAGAGCCACTGACTCCATTAGACGCAGGGTTTATTGAGCAGAAAAGACATATGAGGAGATTAAAGTCATGATCGGAGGCCATGCCACTCACTCCCCACCAGCTAAGGCTGGCCTGGGCGCTGCAAGCAGGACTGGGAAAAGGAGGAGAAGAGAGTGAGGAAAAGCAGGAGATGCAGGGCTTCTCTGCTCCTCCTGTTGCCAGGGCATTCAGAACTCTGGGAGGCCCTCCTGCCCTGCCCTGCCTTGCCTGTTTCTGGCTCCCAGGCTGTCTCCTATGTCTCTCTATCTCTCTGTCTCTTCCTTGGTCCCTATCTCCCATTCCCTCTCCTCTGTCTCTGCTGTAGGGAGGATGGTCAGGAAGGCGTGCATGGCATTTAGAGGTTGGTAGGTGTCAACAGCATGGCTAGAGTAAGCTCTGGAGGAGGAAGCAGCTGGTTCAGGTCAGTGTTCTTGCTAGGGAAAGTTGTGACACGTTAGCAGTGCCTGGCTTCCCCATTCCCGGCAGGTGGGCATGGCAGGGGACTATTTAAGGCACAAGAAGGACTGTTGCTTGTGGCTGGAGAATAATTAGAATAGATGCAATGTTGGCCCCTTTAGGCATTTGGGGTTTTTTCAAAGAGTGGGAGTCCAGACTCCAGTGAGCCTTTGGGACACTGAAGGAGTGGATGTACTGACTGAGCCTCCCAAAGAGACATGGCTCTGAATAGGCATGTCTCAGCCTCTCACCCAGTGTGTTGACTGACAGAGAGGCAGCTGGGACATTGGCGTGTCTAAGTGTCTGTGTTTTCCCTTCTCTAGGTACCAGGCGTCTTTGGGCAGCATTTGCCTCTGCGTAGCAGAGGTGCAGTTTTGGGGATCAGGCCAACGCTGTGATTTCCTGGTCTTTCATGGAGAGCGTTGGCTGCATTTGTGATTCCTTGATGGTTCTGAGTCTGCCCCACCACCTGATGGGGTCTGAGAGTCATAATTATAATAATAGTTATAGCTAGCATATGTATAGTATCTATTATGTACCAGATACCGTGCTAAGCACCTTTATAAATATTATGAATATGGTATTTAAAGTCTAGCTTGCCCCTATCCATCAACCCTAGCTTAAGCTCGTATCACCTCTTGCCTGAACTACAGAATTTTCCTTCTAATTGTTCTCTCTGTCTGTCTCTCCCCATTGCAACACATCCTCCTTTCAGTTATCAAAGTGGTTTTCCTAGAACATAAGGCTGACCACTCTCCTGCACAATAAATTCCAACGACTCTCTATTATTTCTAATTTTGACTATCAAGTCCTCTGGTTGGCATTTGAGGCCTGTCACTTTTCTACCTTTCTACCACCTAGCAGCTAGGTGGTACCATGGATAAAGCACTGGGCTTGGAATCAGAAAGGCTCCTCTTCATGAGCTCAGATCTGGCCTCAGACACTTACTAGCTATGTGACTCTGGACAAGTCACTTAACCCTATTTGCCTCAGTTCCTTGTCTATAAAATGAGCTAGAGAAGGAAATGACAAAGCACCCCAGTGTCTTTGCCAAGAAAACCCTAAATGGGGTCCCAGAGTCCAACATGGATGAACAACAGCAGCTACTCTTATGCCATAATCTCCTTTAAGCGCTGTACAATCCCACAACACTGACGACCTTCCATGATTTCTGCTCTTGCATTGACTGCCCCCCCCC
>CM053594.1:68149974-68174596 GCA_028646575.1 Pseudocheirus occidentalis | reverse complement strand
AAAAATACACTTGCCCAGGATTAATTTTGTACAACTGTAATCCCTGTTTGCAGGGAGGCTGAGGCTAGTGGATTACTTGAGCTAGGTGGTTCTGAGCTGCAGTGGGGCTAAAGTCAGCTGAGTGTTCCTCCTAAGAACCTAAGGGCCAATATGGTGAGCCCCAGGAGCAAAGAGCTACCAGGTTATCCAAGGAAGGAGAAAGCAGTCCAAGGCAGAAAAACAGAGCAGGCCCAAATTTCTGTACTTATCAGTATTGCAATCAGGCCCAAGAGTGACCACTGTACTTCTAGCCTGGGCGAGATAGGGAGCTCCAGTCTCAAAAAACATTTTTTTAAAGAAACCTCTTAGTATTTTGATTATTGTTTATTGTTTAAAATAAGCAATTTGCTTTAATTAATTGCTCAAAAATAAGCAAATAAGAAAGAGAAAAGTATAAAGAGAAGGGAGCTGAAGGAACTCACATCTGAAGCCATCAGCCATTGGAGGTATATTCCAGGGCTAGGGAGAATAAAAAAGGTTTGCAACAGTTGGCTGTGGAGAATGCTTAGGGGAGTTGATAATGCAGAAGAGAGGTGCTGAACAGCACTGAGGGCCCAGCTCCTCTTCCTGGTTCCTAAATTTGATGTTCCCCTAGCTTATCCCTGATCCCTAACCCTCTCCCTCACAGCTTCTACCATCACCTTGAAAAAAATCTCCAGACCCGCATTTCCAACTGCATGTTGGACAGCTCCGTGAGGATTCCCCTCTGACAAACCCTACTTTGGGTAGAGAATGTCTTTCCCCCTTTCTTCTGCTCCCAACTCTGCATCTCCTATTAGTGCCAATACCTTTAATCCTTCCAGTAACCCAAATCTCATTTTCTTCTCTGACTCCTTCCTCTCCCGACAGGCCCCCACCTCTAGCGAGGCATCATATCTTCTTGTTTCAGCCTCCACCGAGGTTGTCTGATGTTTCCCATCCTTTCTGTTCCCATGGCTCGAAGTTTAGTGAAGATCCTCCTTGCGCCTTTGTAATAATGTTTAGGAGATGATAATACTGCCACCGACAACAGTGAAGAGGCAGAAAAGAACGGTGGGAACTAGTCACCTTTGGAATCAGAAGACTTGGATTATAGACCAGGCTCTGCCAGTTACAAGCTGCAAGAATTTGAGCGGGTCTTTCTGAGCCTCAGGTTCGTCCTCTGTAAAATAAGGAGCCTAGATAAGATAGTCTCCAAGGTTCCTTCCAGGCCTAAATGTTAAGATCTTCCTTCCCAGAGGTCCTAGAAGTGGAACAGTTGCATAGGCAGGTCGTGTCTCCCTTCAGCCTGCTCCACATCTAGGGACTACAATATGTTGTTTGTCCCAATATGGGGATAGACCAGAGAGGATTTTCTGGTGGGGAGGGGGTTAGATGCAGGGTTGGAGCAACAGAGGCATCTGTCACTGGATTAAGAGCTGGAAAGGACGCTTTCCTTTGACAGGCAGAAAAACTGAGGCCCAGAGAAGCTCTGATTTCCTACACATACAGTAACCAGCTGAATTGGGATTCAAACCCCGGTCATCTCGCTCCAAATCCCCTGGAGACCACAGCACCCTTGTTAGTCCAACTGACTTAGCTCTCCTTCCTGGCCCAAAGCCAACGGCAGGACTAGAAGACCTCTGGACACCCATCGGTGCCTCCAGACGGGACTGGCCCTGGGGTTTTAGGCTCCAGCAGCCCAGCTCCACACCCCACGCTGATACATCTCTCCCTCCATGTGCAATCCCCGGCATCTGCCACTAGGGGGCCGTGCCCCTCTCTCCTGCTCTTAGCTTTTCTTCCCTTCCGCTTACCCACAGCTGTTTCCCGCAGGAGATTGACAGCTGGGCTCCCAGGTTGCCATGGGGATAGGCAAATGAAGGCGGACGGGCTGGGGTTCCGATTGGCCTGGGGGCTGTTACCCCCGCCCGGGGAGGCGGGTTCGGGCACTGCGCTCTATAAAAGGGCTGAGTGCTGTCTTCAGCGTTTCAATCTTGTAGAGGAGGGGGTGGGGGGGGCGCTGGGGCGGGCCGGGCCGGGCCGCGCCGCGCCGCTTAGGAAGCCGTGGGAAGAGGAGGAGGTGGGAGCAGCGGAGGCAGCAGCAATTGCTGCGAGAGCCAAAGAACAGCGATCGCAACCGAGCGTGGACCGAAAGGCGGTGGGGCCGCGGGGGGGGCACCAGCTCCGGGAGCCCCGTACTTGCCGGGCCCGGGTGACTTTCTCAGCGAAGGCGCACGGGAAGCAGGCACCGACCAGGACCGCCAAGAGTTTCCTGGCGGAGGCGAGGCAGTGGGGGCCTCCCAGCACTTCAGTGAGTTCTCTCCGCCAAACTTTTCTGCCTTCCCCCTCCAAAGCCGGCGTACCCCACTCCTCCCTCTCGGGGAAGTGTTCTGCTCTGCTCCCCCCTCTTGCCGCCGCCGCCCCAACCTCAGCTGCCCGCCGCAGTCGGGACCAGGACTTATACACTTCGCGCCCCCTCGGGGGAAATCTGCAGGAGGTGGGGGCGTGCCCAGACCCCCGATTTAACTAGTGTGGTGAGTGGGGGGGGAGAGGCCCGGCGGCTCCCCCCCCATCGCTCCCGCCCCCAGTTCTCTCCCTTGACCCCAGCCTGCCCACCCCGTCGGGGGTGACATCCTCCTCCCCGCTGCCCTTGAGCTGTCAGGGCGCGGGGGGCGGGCCGGGGCAGGGCCTTCCTGAGATGGCCTCGGAGCTGGCGATGGGCGGCGAGCTGCCCAGCAGTCCCCTGGCCATCGAATACGTGAACGACTTCGACCTGATGAAGTTCGAAGTAAAGAAGGAGCCCCCAGAAGCGGAGCGCTTCTGCCACCGCCTTCCCCCAGGCTCACTCTCCTCCACGCCACTCAGCACCCCCTGCTCCTCTGTCCCTTCTTCGCCCAGCTTCTGTGCCCCAAGCCCGGGCACCGGCGGCGGCGGCGGAGGAGGAGGGGGCAGCGGAGCGCCCACGGGGGGGCCTCCCGGGCCGCCTAGCGGGGGCCCCGCAACTGTCGGGGCAGTGGCTGGAAAACCTCAGCTGGAGGACCTGTACTGGATGAGCGGCTACCAGCACCACCTCAACCCCGAGGCGCTCAACCTGACCCCGGAGGACGCGGTGGAGGCGCTCATCGGTAGTGGCCACCACGGCGGCCACCACTCGGCCTCGGCCTACGAGACCTTCCGGGCTCAGGGTTTTCCGGGCGGAGGCGGGGGCGCTGGGGAGGAGCTGGGGCCTGGCCACCACCACAGTGGCCATCACGCGGCCCACCACCATCACCATCACCCGGGCCACCACCACCACCACGGCACGGGCCACGGCCACAGCCACCACGTGCGCCTGGAGGAGCGCTTCTCCGACGACCAGCTGGTGTCCATGTCTGTGCGCGAGCTGAACCGACAGCTGCGCGGCTTCAGCAAGGAGGAGGTGATTCGCCTGAAACAGAAGCGGCGGACCCTGAAGAACCGTGGCTACGCTCAGTCCTGCCGCTATAAGCGGGTGCAGCAGCGGCACATCCTGGAGAGCGAGAAGTGCCAGCTGCAGAGCCAGGTGGAGCAGCTGAAGCTGGAGGTGGGCCGGCTGGCCAAAGAGCGGGACCTGTACCGGGAGAAATACGAGAAGCTGGCGGGCCGAGGAGGTCCTGGGGCAGGGGCTGGAGCCGGGGGCCCCGGGGCTGCGGCAGGAGGAGCCGGCAGCGGCAACGCAGGCTTCCCTAGAGAGCCCTCCCCGCCCCAGGCCGCCCCCGGGGCAGCCAAAGGGGCAGCCGATTACTTTCTGTGAGTTTTGCCCCTTGCCCGGGCCGCGGCTGAGGCTTCGGGCAGGCCTCGGAGAGCGAGCCGAGGAGCGGCCTAAGGGCGGATTCTGCCCCTCTCCTCTCTTACCAGCGCTCGCCATGCCCTCCCCCGGCCTCTGCCGAGGCATTAGCGGTTCTGCCCGAGAACCCGGCCCAAAGGCGCTGTGGACTTTGTACATTTCCAGAAGCCCCTGAGGGAGAGAATTTCGTCAGCGGGGAGGGTGGCTACAGCCCCCGAACTCTGGGGGCAACTTCACACTCCAGAGTCTTAACTTGGGACTGGGCTGGGAGGGGTCCGGGGCGGCGGAGCTAAAGAGGGAAGAAGCGGTCGTGTGGAGGTCTCCTCTCCGATAAACTTTTCTTAAGACTTTGTAAAGCACTAGCCCCAGCGGCAATCCAGGCGGCTCGGAACTCCTGTTCCCTTGTCACCTCCCACCCCGCCGGGCCTCCCTGCATGCGGGCCATGTATGGACTCGGGGGGCTCTTTGCTCGGGCCTGAGGCTCATTCCCTCTCCAGCACTTTGGCGCCTTTAGGGTTTTGCATCCTTTTAATTCTACCCCAATCTCCCGAACCCAACTCTGCGCACAGAAAAGTCTTAAAGGGTCGGGTCAGGGCACAAATTCTGGAGGCCTGAGCGGCCTTAGGCCCTAACCCCGGGCGTAACTTAAGTCTCCAACTCCAGTGCCCACGGGCACCCGGCCCAGCGGCCCGAGTAGAGTGCCCACCCACCCACCTTTTCCCCTTGCCCGGTCCAGGATTCCCTCCAGGCTCGGAGCTGGAAGTGTGGGTGGAAGAGGACTTTGCTTGCTCGGACTCTGTTCCCTCCGGTCCCTTCCGCTAAGATGGTGCTGACCACGGGAATAATGTTCGTTATTATTGCTACTACTATCATTATTAATTATTATTATTATTATTATTAATCTTATTGCTATGAGGATGGAGAATGGTTATTTTAAACAGGAAACTTGAGCCAGATTTAACTTATTTAAAGGAGGCCACTTGTACATATGTAGAATTTAGGTTTGGAGGGCTCAGCTCTCCTCCTTTGCTCGCTCTCTCTCTCTCTCTCTCTCTGTGTATGTGTGTGTGTGTGTGTGTGTCTCTCTCTCTCTCTGTCTCTCTCTCTCTCTCTGTCTCTCTCTCTCTCTCTCTCTCTCTCCCCCTCTCCGTTTCTACTTTTCTCTCCGTCTCCCTCTCCGTCTGTCTCTTTTCTTTCTTCTATTTGTTCTTTCTCTGTTCTTCCGTCTCTTTCCCTCTTAATTCAATTCAATTTCACTTCCCCTCCCTCTCTCTCCTTTTCTATTTTGCTTGATGATTTTAAAAACAAAAACTGGAGGGAAAAATTGTCCCCCCCCCCAAGCTCTGAGTCTTAACCCCAAAGTTTCTGTCCCAGCATGTGCGAGACCACTGAGTGAGCAGCTGCCTGCCGTCTGCCCCAGACCCGCGGGACGCCTGCGGGCCCTCTCTCTCCGCCGTCCGTCTTAGGGCGGCTGCCCTGCCAGGCGGTCCCCAACGCGGGTCCCAGAGCTGCCGGCTGCCCACCCCTGCTATTGGCGTTTTTGTTTTGTTTTGTTTTTTAGAGATTTAAACCAAGAGAAAGTATCTATGCTGTTTAATCATACTACTACTATTACTGCTACTCTGGGGGGTGGGGTGGGTCGAGGGTGGGGGGCAAAGGAAGCCCGTGCAGGTGGAATGGAGACAAACTCCAGCTGGCGGCCTGCGGCTGTGGCCGGAGCAGGCGGACTTGGGCCGCGGGCTGCTATTTCTCTATGCACCAGATCGTATTTATTATTCCCTGGGAAACGAATCCTTTTTTGCCCTGGAAGAGGAGTGAAAGGACAGGACGTACAGGGTTTCTATCAAACCCCAAATTGACAAGCCGAGAAGGAAATGAGGCCCAGGCCATGAGGATTTTTTTTTTGTACCTTTTAATTTACACGGCTTTGTGTTTCGTTTGCGTTTTTGTTTATTTTTATTTTCTGTTGTCCTTTTGAAAGCCTGTTGGTCTTTCGGGGTTGGGGAGGGCCTCGGGGCGGAGTGCAAGAGGAGATGCGCCCAGCCTGGAGATCCTGGCGGCCTCCAGGTGTGGCCGGGCCCCTGGCCCTTTCTTTTGTCCTTTAGTTGCAGTCCCTAGGCATGGTCCCGCTTCTAGGGAACGGGCGGTGGCCTCTCCTCCCCAAGTGTGGGGCTGACTTTTTCCTTTCCTTTCCTTTATTTTATTTTTCCATTTGCTACGAAAACTGAGGAAAGAGAAAAACGAATAAACCTGTTGAGATGGAAGCGCCGCTGTCGCCTCCGCTGCTCTGTTCGAGGGGGGCTGAGTCCGAGTCTTGTTTCTCTCTGGGGCTAGCTTGGGGAGAGGGTGTGGAGGATGGTCACAGGCAAGGATATAGGAGTCCCAGAAGGGTCCAAGGCTACGCAGAGAAGCCCAGCGAGAAAGGGTTGGGGTCGTGGCCTGGGCCAGAGGCACTTGGGGCGGGGCAGGGCAGGGCAGGGCAAGGGCTGGGGCTGAAACTGATGAGGCCATTTGGGCCGCCCCTGCCTTTGGATCGACTGTAGTCGGGAGTTTGCAGAGGGAAAGGAGGGTGTATTTTGGTTTGGTCTTGTATTTCCTAGTCTTAAAACGAAGTCTCGAAATCAAACACTAATTGGACATGAGGGAATCGAGGTTAGAATTGGTGATTGAAATCAGTCTATCTCCCGCTTCTTCCGATGGAAGCTATTATTCTTCCGATAAGCTATAGCTTATGTGGGAACTGCCTTCCCTTCGGAAAGAGTTCAAGTGCGGTCCAGGTTTCCCCGAGGCCCAGGTGGGGACACTGAGGATCCCTGACTGGGAGCAGGGTGAGGTGACTGAAGGAAGGAATGTTGAACCCCAGGGGGACAAGGCTATGACAGAAGAGGGTCGGAGGTGTAGTTCCCGGGCTAGTTCAAACCGGCTCTTTTATGTCAAGTGATGCGAATCTGTGGTGTAGCGTGTTTATCTTCCTCAGCCAAACGCGTGTGTGTGGTATGTGTATCGTTTCTGTATTGGGGGTTTGTGGCTGGAGTAGTTGGACCCCTAGGAGCTCTCAGCCCCGACTGTCCGATTGATGGTCACTTCCGGGGACCGCTGGGCATGTGTGAACACGGCTCCCTCCATTTGGTCCCCCGACCCTTTTCAATCTTTCCCAGAG
Source organism: Pseudocheirus occidentalis (assembly GCA_028646575.1). Classification (NCBI taxonomy): domain Eukaryota; kingdom Metazoa; phylum Chordata; class Mammalia; order Diprotodontia; family Pseudocheiridae; genus Pseudocheirus; species Pseudocheirus occidentalis. Next base: position 68,167,631 of record CM053594.1, on the reverse strand, counting down.
GAAAGCCAAAATTTCTACACTTTGAGAACCTGCGGCGCTAGTTTCGTTTGCACCCTGAGTTGTAACTTTGGGATGTGTGGTTTTTGTTTATAATGTTTCGTTTCTGTATTTTTTAAATCAGAGGAACCCAGAGTGGGAAAGGACCTGTCCATTCTGCTCTCCTGTCTCCTTTGCCTACTCCCTAATTCACCCGGCTACTCGATGCTCTTCCCAGTCCCCTTTCACGTAGTAGATATTCAGTAGGGTTTTGCTGAACTGATTTAAAGATGCTACAGCCTTCTTGGTTTTCTTCGTCCTTAGGTGTGGGTGATGGGGAAATTTTTTAAAATATATATCCTAAACATTAATGCCTGGGTGGTTATCATCAGCTGCAGCCGGGAGAGAGGGCTCTGAGACTTAATCAGGGAGTATTGCTACCCCGCCCCCCGCGCAGCACTAAGAGACTGGGGGGTAAAAGGGGAATTTGCCAGAGTTGGGGGGTCGGGTGGGAGTGGGGGATGGAAAGTAGACTTTGGGATCGAGTGTGATATTGAGAAAGAAACAAAACCGAGAAATAAGGCAGGCTGGGAGCGTGTAGGGAAGGGTATTCCTTCCCCAGAATTAAAACCTTTACTGCTGTTGAATGAGCCGTTCAAAGACACCAGTTTTGAAGCAAGAGCTAATAGTGAGGCAGCCCAGAGGGCCTCTATTTGTGTGATTTCTTCGTGTGAGCCATTGCGGGTGAGAAGCTTGCTTCTCCCCCAACCGCTCCAGCAGCCCGGAGCCCAGGACTAGAAGCAGGAAACATCAGACACCGTGTTTTCTGCTGGCACAGCTGCTCTGGAGCTGCATTTCTTTCTGCAGAAAAATTGGAGGGATCAGCCTTGGCTAGGCTAGAAAATGGGGGCTTTGCATCAGAATAACTGGTGAGGTAGCTAGGTGAGCTACTCCCCTTATCTTGTTTCCTTGAAGGAAAGAATCCTGGCGTAGTGGCTGTTATCCTGACTCTGGAAGTATTTTTTTTTTTTAGTGGAGTGTCCATGGCTGACACACAGTCCCTTGTCCTGCATGTTCACTGACCTGAGCCACAGTGGGATGTGGTTCAAATCTTATTCCTCCACATCATTTTATCTTCTGACTACAATTTTTCTCCTTCAGAAAGAAAAGAATTGTCACATTTATGTTGGACTTTTAAAGTTTATTGAACCCAGTGAGACTTTGAGCCTCAGTTTACTCTGCTATAAAATGTGGATAATATCTGTAGCAAACCTTTAAGTTATTTCCAGCTATTATTTATTAGCACCTACATTTTACAGATGAGGAAAGTGAACCTTTGAGAGGTTAAGCAATTTGCCTGTTATCTCGAAGAAACTTGTTTGGGAACAAAGGAAGACCTCCGATGGAACTGGATGTGGAGGGCGCTGGTGTGTAGATCTCAGAGTCCTGGGGTTTGGGAATCTTCTCTTCCCAGTCTCCAGGTTCCTTTCCCATCATACAGGAAGTGAAGTGGGTACCTTTCCTAGCACTTTGGTCTGAGGAAGGGGAAGGAGGGTTTCCTTATTGTGCTCTGCCGACAGATGAGACCTGAGGTGGTAGAGGTAATGGAGGAATGACTTTCTGCCATCTGAAGAAGGATGCCATTTGAGGTAGGGAATCCAGATCTAGCTGATCTAGCTGTGTCTCACTGGTTTTCTCCCTCAGCCCCTTTACCTGGTAAGAAACCTGGATAACCTGAAATCCTATCCCAGGTCACTGACTTTGGAATGAACCTGATGATGAAGGTAAAGGAAAATGGTAAATCAGAATAGGAGAGAAAGCTGATCCTTTCAGTAGGTGCTATTGTCCCCATTTTATAGCCTGGGTGATAGCTCTGGAGAGGGGGAATTCCCCATTTCTGTGCTTTTTTTTAAAGGTTCCTCAAATGCTTCCCGGGTGCTAGCCCTACAAGGAAAGTGCAAAGGAGGGAGGACAAGGAGTGCTCAGGAGGATTCAGGCCAGAGGAGGCCCATAGTCAGGGTTACTGACACATGTCAGAGCCAGGATTTGAATTCAGATCTTGTGAGTCGAAGGCCAGCAAGAGCTTTAAACCTGGGGCAAGGAGGAAATCACCATCTGGTGCCCCGTGTCATGTGGTGGAAAGAGGACAGGTTTGGAGCCGAGAACCCTGGCTTCCTTCTCTTCTACTTGGGTGACCTTGGACAAGATATCTCACATCTGTGCTTCAGCACCTCCATCTGCAAAATGATGATCCGCCAAATAAGAGAATGGGCATAAACCGCTTTGGAAACCCCAAAACACCATATAAAGGCAGTAGTATGACTTTAGGAAGCCAAGAAGCCTTGGTGACTTTATATTCTTAGAGAGCTGCCCTCCGCCCAGAGAGATTAAATGAGTTGTTGATGGTCAGATATTTTGGAAGTATAAAAGGCAAACTCTAAGCTCAGGCCTCCTTTGTCCAGTCTTCTAGCCTCCTTACCTCTGTACAAATTCATATTAGTGATATTTATTCATAATTACAAAAATGGATAATAAGAAATTAGTGTGTTGGACCAGATGAGCTCTCAGTCTCCTGGTTCTTAATCTGGTGGCACCTCCCAGCAGGTACTGTCTGCACACTCAGCCCGAACGAGATCTCCACCCCTACTTCTTGATAAGATGGTCATACTAATAGCTGGCATTTATGCAGCGGTTTACAGATTATGTTCGGTCTTGCTAGCAGCCCTGTGAGCTAAGGAGAGTAGATAGCATTTTCCTCTTAGTATAGATAAGGCAGCTGAGCTATAGAAATCCACACTTGCTTCCCTGGGAGTATAAATTCAAACCTGCTTCTACTTCATTGCTCTCCGGCGCAGAGTTGACAGCCCAGGTTCTCAGAACTTAACGATGGAATGGACATTAAAGAATATAGTCCAAACTCCTTATTTTACAGAGGAGTCAATTGAGCCCTACTCCCAGCTGAAGACAAGTCAGCTTCAAAGGAAGAGCTTTAGGAGGGCACCTGCTGACTGCTGATCATCTACACATGGCAGGTAGCCCTTGGGCTTTGGTTAGCTACTTAGGAACTCATTCTGGCCCTGAGCTCAGGCTCCCAGATTCAGTCTTTCCTCTCTCCTGGGGTGGCCCCTCAGCGTGCTATCTGCCTTCCTATTGGGTCCACTTTCCCTTGGGGTCACAAGATTGAGCATAGCCAGCCTGGCAACCTCTGAGACCCTTAGAGGTGTGTGTGTGCAGTATGTGTGTGGGGGTGTGATGTGTGTTTGGTAGGGAGGGTGGTAAGGCCAGGATGGGAATGATCAGAGCCAGTCTGGGTGTTTCTGTGTGTGCATAGCTAGCTGGGGTCCTAGGTTCCCAAAGTACCATACCAAAGGAAGACCCCTGGTGGGAGTAGGGGGGGCACACTTTGGGAAGCATTGGCACCCTGGGTGGCTGGTTATCCATCCTATAGGAGGAAGAATGTGAGTCCAGCAGAGGCCACAGTGCAGAGAATCCCTGGTCTAGAGACCAAGAGACAAACACGTTGCCCTCAGAACTCCAAGTCTATCCATGCTGGAATGAGGGAGTGCTGAAAGGGAAGGAAAGACTTCCAGAAAACTGTACAACCTCGGAGCATAGAATTTGGAACTCAAAGGGACTTTAGAGATAATATAGTATACCCCTTCATTTTACAGGTGAAAAAACTGAGTTCCGGGGAAGGGAAGAGAAAGGACTTGTCGGAGGTCATGTAGTTAAGAAACAGCAGAGCTAGTCTTCAAAGCCTGGTTCTTTGACTCTTTCCACTGTAGCTTCCTGGCAGCTGTGGAGAAGGTGGAGGTCCTGCCCTCGTGTGTTCACGGCTGGCTCACCACATGTGTGTGTTTATGTCTCAGATTCTCTGTGGGTCTTTTTTTCTTCATGTTTTACTGATCTTTAAAAATCAATATTAATCCCCAATAGCCAACTCCACACAAAATAGAACCCTCCTTTGTCATCACGCAGTACAATGAAACAAAGCAAACCATCCCGTTGACTTTATCTAACTAGGCATGCTTCATTTCATACCTTTCTACTAAGAGGAAGAGGGAGATACATTGCAAGTTTGGTCCCCTGGAGTTCAGGTTGGTTATTGATCTGAATATTGTATCAGTTCAAACAAATCTTCCCTAGTTTCTCTGAATATCTCATATTTGCCATTTCTTATAGTACATTAAATTTCCATTAAAATAATAGCTAATATTTATATAATGCTTACCACACACAAGGTACTGTGAAAAGCACTTTGCAATTGTTAACTCATTTCATATAACAAACCTGGTAGGTAGGTGTTATTGTCCCCATTTTATAGATAAGGAAATCAAGGCAAACAGAGGACAAGTGATTTGCTCAGGGTCACACAGCTAGTAAATGTCTGATGGCAGATTTGAATTCAGTTCTTTCTCCAGGTCCAGAACTCTAAACAATGCATAACGTAGCTCTCCTGTTACATTCATACACAATTTGTTTAGCCAGTCATTGGACATCCAGTCACTTGGTTTCCTTTTTTTTTCCAACCACAGAAAAAGCTGCTATGAATATTTTGGTATGCATACAGTTTCCTCTGTCTTTAACCCTTTCAGGTGTGTGCCCAGTATTAGTACTACCATAATCCCAAATTATTTTCCAGAGCAGTTGGGCTACTTCACAGCTCCATCACCATGCATGTATATGTTGTATGTGTTTTATTTGAATTTGCTTTCATGTTTTGGGGACTTCAGTAGGGTGCATATATGTGTATGCGTGCATGCTGTTCCTTTGGTAGCTGTTTGGGTAACTATCAGAGGGAAAGCTCCATTGGAGCAGCATAGGAATGTGTCTGTGTCTGTGGAGATTATACCTCATATGAGATATAATTTTGGGATTCTGTGGCTTGTGTGGGATGTTTTGGCAGGATGTCTCTCTATGGGATGTATCTGTAGGATACAGGATTAGGGCTGTATCTGTGTGGGGATTATGTGGGATGGGTTTCTCCCTACTGAGTGTAGGACTAACCTGTGCAATTTTGTGGTTCTAGAAGAGGGATGGCAGTACTAGAGTCTTTTTTTCTCCTTCAGTGTCTTCTGATGTGTTTGGGGATGGAGCAGAAGTTGGATGGATGGAGATGGGCAGGTATGGGGAGGGGTGAGGATGAAAGTGTTCTTTCCTGTATTGGAAGAGATTGAGTTGGTGAAATAGGAAGAAAACCACACACACACACACACATATACACACACACTCACACATACATTCACACGCGCGTGCACACACACACACACATACACATACACACACTCCGTCACCTCCTCCCCACGACCAGTGCACAGCTCACTTATTATGTGACTATATGGACAAGAAGGAATTGGTGCCTCCCATGCTTCCCATCTTCCAATTTAAGGATTCAGTTGTTGGGGGGGGGAGTGGGTGATTTGTCTTCTGACTAAACCCTCAAGCCTTGCCTAAGAGATGGAGCCCATTCCTGGGCACCATAGACATCCCAGTGTTCAGAGGGAGCAGCAGGACGTGAGGCCAGCCTGGGATCCACCTCCTATCTCCCCTGGAGCCTGAGAAGAAGTACCCATAGTCTCCTGTCCCCACATTCCCTCATCATTCCTCTTAGGTCTCAGCTGGCCCCTTGTCACTTTGCTCCACTCTGCATTCCTGGGTACTATTTCCCCAGTTTCTTAGACCTTATAATACCTTGGCTTGCCTATCCCTGGGCTCATCTTCCTCTTCTTTGCTTGGCTTGGGGTAACCTGGCTCAAGCCTAAAACCCATGTGAGTACACAGGCCTTTCTCCTCCTCTTCCTCCTCCTCCTCCTCTTCCTCCTCCTCCTCCTCCTTCTCCTCCTCCTCCTCCTCTTCCCCGTCCTCCCCCTCCTCCTCCTCCTCTACCCCCACCTCCACCCAAGTTCAGGGGTCATGCAGAGATGTAAGGACCTAAGAAGCAGCTCTCTCTCAAAACACCAATCCTCACTTCCCTCCAGGGCAGTTCTGGGGGTAAGACCAAGGATGCCCATCAAGTCTCAAGTCCCAAGACAAGAGATGACTGTGTAAGTGTGTATAGGAGACTACATTTTAGTTGCCCCTGTCCTGAGCAAATAACTATAAAATTCCATAGGGCAGACTTAAGCTTTAATCTGCATTCATCCATTATTAAGGGCTAACTATGGACCAGGCCCTGTGCTAAATGCTGGGGATACAAACACAAGTGCAAAGACAGTCCCTGCCCTCAAGGAGCTTACAATCTCATGGGAGAAGGTTAAACATAAAAGGAAGGGGGTGAGGAAGGTGTCCTGCTTGGAAGCGTGGTAGAGAAAGTCTGGAGGGCAGCCTGGAGAGGAATAAAGATACGGTCAACCTTCCTAAATGCAGGCTCTGGGAGGAGCCATTCAATCGGAAGGAGAGGCTGAGGAGACTGAGGGCGCTCACACCGTGTGGCTTCCAGGGGTGGAATGATCTTTTGGGGATCCTGATTTTTGTCAGTCAACATGTTAACCCTTCTTGGCCCTTTCATTGCCATCTGCAGATTACATAAACATGTTATCTCTACCTTCATCCAGGGCATGGATAAAATGCTGAATTGTGCAGAACCAAGGAGAGATCCCTGGGGCCCTCCACTAGAGACTTCCCTTGTTAGATTATGAGAAGGGGCTTGTCATTTGCTCTTTTTGCCCCTTGGCACCTAGCGCAGCACCTGGCCCACAGTAGGTACTTAATGTTTACTGACTCACTTTGAAGTCTATTAATGACTTTTCTTTGGTTCTGGTCCTTATACTACCTGCCCTACAGGCCTGTTGTGGGTAAAAGTGATTTGTATCCCTTAAAGCACTATAAGAATGTGAGTAGCCATTGTCCTTTAACCAGTTCCAAATCCACCCAACTGTCCTGAGGTCTATCTCACATCTCCCTACTTTGTCCCCAAGGACAACACAAAAGACTGTCAGTGGCTCAGCCAAAATCCAGACTAGCTGTGTCAACTGACTTCAGTCAGCGTTTGTTAAGAATCTTCTCTGTGCTAAACACTCAAGATTCAGACAGGAACGTGAACTCATCCTGGTACCGGGGATGTCCACAATATTCTCCTTGCCTCTCGATCCCGTCCATACCCACCCTGCACAGGAGGCCTGCCCTTCATGAAGCTGCCCATGCTGGGTCCTTGGTGATCACCCTTCCTTTACTAAATTCTCACAATCCCCCTTAATGACACCTTATAGAAGATCTTCCGAGCCGTTTCTGGTGCTCCCTGGCTCCTGCCCTCACTTCAGCTTCTCTGCCCTCCCATTCCCTGATTCTCCAGGGGCTCTTCCCCACCCTACACCTCTCTGTTCTTCCCTGATGATGGGAATGAAGGGGCTGAACCCTCCTCACTGCCAAAAGGGACCTCTAACTTCCACACAGTCTCCCTCTTCTGTCTGGGATGCAGGACCTGGGCAGGAGCCTACGCTTCTGTACTTTCTGGACTCTGTCAGCAGCGCCTGCTGTCTGGCCCCGGGCATCCAGCCAGATCACTTCCTGGAAGAGGGGTGGGGGTGGGGAGGGCAAGGCCCAGGTCAGACCGAGTCCCCTCTTCTAGTCATTCCTATGGCCCTTCCTCATGCTCTATAAAGACCTAGACTCCTCAGAAACACCCAGTAGGACCCTAGGAACGGCAGCTTCCCGGAAGTGACACGTGGCCCACAAGCCCTCCTGCTATACTTTTCTGTCCCAACCCAATTCAGGGCTACAAAACCTTGGAGCAGGCTCTGGGGACACATGATGGCTGTCTTGAAGAGGATGCAGGGCAGAGTTAGGCTTATTCTGCTCGTCATCTCAGGGCTGAAGAAGGAGCAAGAGGAGGAGATCTGGGGAGGCAAATTTCATTAAAAGGAAAACCTTTCCAACAATCAGCAGTCTTACAGGGAAGGGGCTGCCTGAATAGAGGAGGGAAGGGTAGGGAGCTCTCCAGTAACGGAAGGATTTCAGAACTGGAGGGAACTTTGGTGTGATGGAGCTCTGAGAACAAGGGCTAGGAGTCAGTCTCTTGGACATGTCCCCTCTGCTCTCTGGGCCTCTGTTTCCCCACCTGTAAAATCTGAGGATGGATTTAGCAGTTTCTGAGCTTTCCAGCTCTGACATTTTAGTTATAACTCAGCCCCTATGTTTTACATATGAGGAAACTGAGCTTCAGAGAGGTTAAATTTTTTTTCCCCAGTGACTCATAGCCAATAGCAGGGCCAAAACTAGATGGCTCCAGGCTTGGGAGGCTATAGGAAGGGTTCTGACCCAGGCAGGAGGTTAGACTACACAGTCTCTTAGGCCCTCCCAGCCCTAACAGCTTTCAGAGCCCCTCGCTCCTCACCACGCATCCCTTCAGAGGTCAGCTGGCCCCGAGGCCCTGCCTCACTCCTTACCTGTCCATTCTACAGATGAATAAACCAAAGCAAACAAAGGTTAAAGGACCTGCCCAGGACAAACAAAGGTCGGGTGACTTAGCTGCTAGCAAGTGTCTGGGGATGGATTTGAACTCAGAGAGATGAGTCTTCCTTGCTCCAGGTGCAGCATTCAGCTTGGGAGGTAGCTCAGCCCCAACATCACCATCTCAAAAATGGGCAAAAAGTTGGAACTTCATCAGGAAGAAGCCTTCTAAGGCATCAAGAATCAGTGAGCCGGGAGAAGGGGAGGCCTGGGAGCCTCCCCACCCCATGATAGCTTTATAGATTAAGCCGGCACTAGGCCTTTGGGGATAATAATAGTAACCACCACAGCACTTAATATACACCAGACACCACGCTGAGTGCTTTACAAACATTACCTCATATAATCTTCACAAGGATCCTGGGAGGTAGGGGGTGTTATTATCCCCATTTCACAGATGAGGAAACTGAAGCAAACTGAAGTGAATTACTTGCCCAGGTTTCCATAAGCTCGAAGTGTCTGAGGCCAGATCTGAACTCAGGCCTTCCTCACTCAGGGCCCACCAGGGTTCTAAACAGATGCACACATTTCTACACTGATACAAATGTACAGATACACACACGCAGTGACATGTGCACACAAGTGCATGGCAAGATGTATAAGTGTATGCATGCATGCATGACACAGACATCCTTACCAGAAAGGCACTTCCATATGGAGGCTTTGATGGTTACTAGAAACCCTTCCAGTTCTAACCGTGTAAACCAGGTTTATCCATCCACTTAGTGCAGTATAGTGAAAATGACAATGACCTTGGAGTTGAGTCCCTAGATTCAAATTCCAGCTGTTACCAGAGCAGTCCATTTTCCACATCAGCATTCCCACATATTACTGGGTATAAGGCAATGTATTTTGGAAATAAGTACACCTCATTTGTGACCAGAATCCCTATTCTAGTCAACTTGGGATCATAAAGTCTATTCATATCTGATTATTTGCAAAAATTGTTTAAAGCTTGGGCAATCTAGAACATAGAATCAGCAAGTGTATTTAATTGGAAAGGACAAAGAAGTAAAATAAGCATTAGAAATATTAGCCATCCCTCCCTAAACTGATGCGTTCCCACTGTCCTCATTCCCAGCCTTATCCAAAAATTAAGCTCCCACTTACCCAGGTTTCTGCCTAAAAGCTGAGGAAAGCGATGCAGATTCTAGGTAGCCATGAGCCTTGCCCGCAGAACTCCTGGCTGCCATACTACCCGCTTACCATTGGGGCAGTCTTTGAGATTTCCTAGTCTCCCCTTCTCATGGCAAACAGCAGGCTTGAAAGTCACTTCAGGCTTCCATCCTTGGTACATTTCTTCACCCTCAACAGCTCAAGATCCTCAGGTCTCTGAGTTTCAACATTCCTTCATTCTCCCCCTCCCCCTCACTCCTCCACAACCCCTTCCCCCCCCAGTTCCTTAAGTTGTCTCTACTTCCTTCCCCCCCCCAGATTTCTATTTCCCCATGTTGAAATATTCCTATTTCCACATGAAATATTCCTAAATCCACAAGCATTTATGTAGTGATTATTGTGTGCAAGGTACCGTACCAAGTGCTGAGAATAATATCAATACAACAGAAAGAAAGAAAGATAGTTCTTGCCCCCACGGAGCTTATATTTTAGTGTAAGACAATATAGAAAAGGGAGCTGAAGGGGGTGGACAATGGGAGAGAGATGACTATACCACACATGAGGGCATGGTGAGAAAGTCCAGAGACATCTTCCTTAAATGCAGATTTGGGGAGGAACCAGCCAATCAGAGGGAGAGACCACAAAAGGGAAAAGGGTACTTTGTTGAAAGTAGTCCAAGGATAGAACCAGCTCCCATGAATGGCATAACCAAGTCATTTGACCCACAGGACTGGATTTTCTACCTCCCCCAACCACCACTTCCCACTGTGCTCTGCCTATGACACTGTGAGACCTACCTCAATCAGGACCCTTCCTTCCCCTCTGTCTCTCACGCTTCTCTCTGTAAGAGAATTGGATCACATGACCTCCATGTTCCTTCCTAGTTTGGAGGCTCCAAGAGTCTGTATCTAACCCCTTTCTCCCTCTGGTTTCTCTTCTCCAAGAGCTCTGGGATCACAGTTCCTAGGATTTTCCTACTGCTCAGAGCCAGGTCTACTCTCTATTCCAAAGACGAGAAAGAAGAGAAGAGACAGAATGGAGGGAGGGACGTCTACTGAGTCAAGACGGAGGCGAGCTCTCTGTCCGGCTGCATCCCAAACCTTGTGCTCCAACCCAGCTCTCAGTGATCTCCTTAGCTCCCGTTCATTCCCATTGCCTAGAAAGAATATTAATTACAAACCCTAAATCCTGGAATTCAAGATACTGATCTTATAGTGGTCTAATACTTAATGAAAGGGTTAAGGGTTAAAGGGACTGGACTACTTCTGTTGTCTCAACTGAACCCACCCTCTTCTGCCTCAGTGAAATCTCACAACCATACACCCAGCTAGCTCTAACACTAGATGTAGCTTCCTCTGCATATTACCCTTCTGAAATTCTTCTTTTGCTTCAAGACCCAGCCTCAAGTACCATCTCGTTTTCCCATCTGTTATCTAGCTACTATATGCAGCTCCTTGCCAGGAATGCAGAGTATACAATGGAACTGTGCTGATGGGCTTGGGGAAGGGGGCCTCTCCCACTAAGGGGCTCCTAGCTCTGGACTGGCATTCACAGAGAGGGTTAGTCCCGGGGAACCCTGACCTCTTAGAAAAAGAGGAGTCAAGCTTTTGCTGTCTCCATGTTTATTGAGTAGGAAATTCTTTCTGGCTTAGAATCCAATCCTCCTTGACAGATTTCTCCCCTGCCCCACTCCCCCTTGCTGCCCTCAAGGGACTCCAACTTTATCCCAAAGCAGTGAGCTCTGTCCTTCAGCACTGAGCCCCAACACAAGGGGGAAGAAAGTGACCCAGGGCCCCAGTTTGTATAGAAGGGAGAATGTGTGGGACAGAGTATTAGCACTGAGGAGCCGGACTTATCAAGGGGAGAAAGGAGGGAAACAAGCATCGTTACTATGTGCCTGGCACCGTGCAAAAATGCTTTACAGATATGTCTTGGAATCTCAGAACAACCCTGCAAGGTAAGTACTGTTATTATTCCTATTTGACAGTTTAGGAAGCTGAGGTAGACAGAGGTTAAGTGTTTTGCCCAAGGCAATTAAGTTGAATATAATCCTATAGTGGGAAAATGGACCATTAATAAAATAAAGGATGTTTAAGCACTACTGATGAGTCAGAGCTAAGTAGAAATTTTGAAGTACAGTATAGAATAAAGAGAAATACAAAAAGGAAAACACAAGTGAACAATTGGGAAAAAATACTTTATACAGATAAAATATTTAGATTCTAATGGGGAGGGGAGTGTTACAAGCATCCTCTGGAAATTGTACCATCAGCAGGAATCACAGAGGAATCAATTAAGACAGTGACTGGGAGTGATTTTTATTATGTTTTGATGAATAAAACAAAAAAATAAAGCATAGGAAGAGGGGAAAGGATATGCTAAGGAAGGAAAGGGGAGGAATGGGGAAACTCACCTCACATAATTAGGGGGGCAGAAGTAGAAATCTACACAAACAGGGAAGCTCATCTCAAGCATTCTGTTCAATTTGGGATCTTTCATTTTAAGAAGAATGTAAATAAGCTGGACTACATCCAGAGGAGAGCAACTGGGAAAAGGAGGGGATTGGAAGTCATAGCATTTAAAGATTAGTAGGAGGAACTCAGATGTTTAGCCCAGAGAAAAGATTGGGGGAGGAAGTTCGGGTTAGGAAGGGGGAAAGATGATAGCTGTCTTTTGATAGCTAGAAAGAGGGATTAGTCTTATTCTGTTTGGACCAAAGAGCAGAACCAGGAGTGATGCATGGAGGGAGACGCTTGTTTGGGGGTCATTTAGAGGTGATTCCTGTTCAATCATAGTCAGACTAGCTGACCTCTAAGCTTTTGTGGTTCTTCAGCTTGTGGGGCAGGGAGAAAGACTGTGCGCCCACAAGCTGAAGAAGGAGTAGAATTTGGGGAGAAGTGGAAGGTGGTTAGTATCCTCTATCAGTGCTGCTTATAACCATTGGGCAAAACCCTTCCATTCTCGTTTTAGAGACAAAGAACATAACATGGAAACCAGAGAGGGGAAGGGATTCAACCGAAGTCACCCCACAGTGAGATACTGGCAGTTCCTAGGATTAGGAAGTGAGCCCCAAGATAGGGAGGCAGGGTCAGACTTTCTTGAAGGAAGATCTATGACAGATGGCATATCCAGGCAGGATTCTGAGGAATCTGGTCTGGCCATCCCCGATGAGGCCCATCACAGATGTCTCAGGACTGTCTCAGGCTCAGCTGGTGGGGGAGGGGCCCAGGCTGGGGGTGGGCCTGACAACTCCAAAGGCCCCTCTATCTCAAAGATGTCTCCATTAAGGGGACAATAGGAGAATAAGCACTTTTCCTTCTTCATTTCCCACTGTCGACTAATATCATATTGATGATAATTTCCCTTTAATGGCCCATTTGCTGTAATTATGATGCAGAGATTGAGTAATTGTATCTGACTTCCAGCACTGCCTTGACCACAAACCTCTAACCTCCAGAAAACCAGATTCCTTCGGTGGCCCCAGGCATAGTCCCCGTTTTGCTCTAGGCAACCTCCCATAGGACCGTCCCTTCCCCTCCGCCCACCCCCTGCTCTGTACCCCTTCCTCTGCCTCTAAGACTCCTAGCCTGCTTTTTTATTACGGCCTGTGGATAGAGCTTGAGAATCACAGTCACCAAATCTTAGAATGATTGAAGTCAATGAATTCATCAAATATTTATTAAGTGCCTACTAAGTGCCAGGCACCGGTTTAGATGACGAATATACAAAGAAAAATGAATTGCCCTTAAGGAGCTTACATTTTATTAGGGATCAGATCACTGGGATCAGAATCTCATGAATGTCATCTTGGAATGTTAGAATAATAGAATATTGGAGTTGGCATCTTAGAAATACAGCCTATTGGAATTACAACATTTGAGATCAATAAAATCTTAGATTCAGAGATTTAAGAGAGCCTACAGTCTAACCAACACCTCCTGCCTTATGCATTAATTCTCTCTATAGCCTCTGCTTGAACACTACAATGTCAAGGACCCCCCTTTCTCAAGGCCCCCATCTTCCATTGGGGGCTACATTTGACATACTCCTTATGGAGGTCTGGTGTCCCCTCTTGCCCTTCCTCTTCAACACTACTGAAGTACATACTCTGATTCCCTATTGTGGTTGCAGCCAAGTTTTTGGTCCTAGCATTCAAAAAGTCCACCATTCTTGTGCCAGTGTATTCTGCTTTATTCAAAGTGACCTGCTCATTCCCATTTCTCTTTCATAGGCCTTTCCTACCTTTCTCTCTTTCTTTGTTCCATGTCCTTTCCCTTCTTCCAAAGCCAGCCCAAAGCTCACCCTCTGCTAGAAGTCTTCCCTGGTTGACCCCACTGCACATGGATGACCCATATCCTTTTTTGCCAGACCCAAGAGGTCTCTCTCTCCACAAGAGAGAGATATATGGATCCCTTGCTCCTTACAGAATAATAGCTAACATTTCTAGAGTGCTTTAAGATTTGCAAAGGGCTTTATATATATCATAGCATTTGATTCTCACAACAACCCTGGGAATTAGGTGCCATTATTAGCCAGGTTATACAAATTAAAGACCTGAGGCTGAAGGCGTTAGGTTAAGTGGCTTGCCCAGAATCATAGAGTAAGCACTTGTCTGAGGCAAGATTTGAACTCAGGCCTTTCACACTCCAACTTTGGTACCCTATAGACTATAGCAGCCAGTTGTCAGGGCTGAGTGTCCATCTCCGAGTTATGAGGTGAAGTATTAGGGGCTGTGCCTTCTCCCTACCTGCCTACCACCCTTGATCCGCCCAAAAGTTCTTCCTGCCCTCCTTCATTCTCAAGGCCTCATCTAGCCATGACTCAGATTTGGTGCCTGCCCCTATACCAAATGTTCTATTTCAAGGGCAGCTAGGTGGCACATTGGATAGAGCACCAGCCTGAAGTCAAGAGGACTTAAGTTCAAATCCAGCCTCAGACACTTATGACTGTATAATTCTTAACCCCAATTGCCTCCAAAAGATGTTTAACATAAACACATTATATTTCCTTAGATAAGGCAGAACAGAAGGTGATCTCACTGATGGTTCTCTATCATGTACCTCTTATGAATTTTCCCTTAGGCCTTGACTTTAGCCCTGGAGATCTGAGTCTTGGTAACCCCACTGGACTTCTCAATAGTCTCTTTGCTACGCCCACTGTGACTTGAGTCTTCCTGGTTCTAGTAATAGCTGTTCACCCCTAAAATTTTTCACAGTAACCTTCATTCAGCAACCTTGTGAGGGAGGGAGGGAAAGAGGGAGGAGTAGTCAACAAGCATTCATTCATTTGAAAAATATTTATAAAGAATCTACTACGCATTCAGTGTGGAGGTATGATACACAGATAGAATATAGAATTATAAATTTAGAGCTGGAAGGAAACTTAGAGGTCAGGAGTCCAACCCCTTCCTTTTTATACTTGAGGAAACTGAGAGTGACTAGCCCAGGATCACACAGCTGGTCTGATGTGGTATCTGAAGTTGGGCTACCTCTCACCACAGACTTTGCCCTCAGGGACTTTACGATCTAATGAGGGAACGTCTTGAAAGCTCCATGTTCACACACACACACACACACACACACACACACACACACACACACACACCCCAAAGGAGACAAGTATAAAGGAGAGGTACAAGTAAACAGCTATAAGAAATCTGAGAAGGGCTTTATCAAGACCAGGGGAAAACTTCACAGAGAAGGTGGCATTGAAGGTAGTGTCTCCGAGGTAAGAAACAAAGACTAGGAATTAATTGGGAGAGGGCAGTACAAGAATATAGGGCAGGTTGGCCCATTTGGATGGTGCATAGACTTGGGAGGGTGGGGTGCCATGCTGAAACCTGCTCCTACCTGACCTGAAAACTGATGGTTAAGTGTTCAGTGTAAATGGTTACATCTTAGAAATCTTACCCGCTATGAGAGCTCCATTTATTGTTGATTGTGATGAAGAAAATTGAACTTATTATTATTGTTATTATTGGTGGGGAGGCTGGTTGTTGAATATTTACCAGCACATGAAGGAAGGGGGAGGGGGTTGTCACGTGGAAGAGGGATTAAACTGGTTCTGTTTGACCCTAGAGGAGCAACAGGTGAATGCTGCAAAGAAACCAATTTAGTCTCGATGTCATGGAAAATTTCTCAGCAATTCAAACTGTACCAAAAATGGGATGGGCTTTAAGGGGAGGGGCACCCCCTTCTTGAAGGTCTTCAGACAGCAGCTGCATGACTACTGTTTGTCAGGTATACTTTAGTGGGTATTTCTATTGAGTATGAGTTGGATTAAATGATCTGTGGTTCCTTCCAACTCTTAAATTCCACAATTCTATAAGATGATCATTGAAGCTGTGTGTGTGTGTGTGAGAGAGAGAGGGAGGGGAAAGAGAGAGAGAGAAGTGGGAGAGAGACAGAGAGAGACAGAGACAGAGAGAACACCATAGAGCTAGCTATGGTGTACACCTAGGGGATATGCCTGGGATGATGACCCTATCAAAGAAAATGGGATGAATTGGAGGGACGTGTAGAAAGAGGAACAGGACAGACTGTTGCCAAAACCCAAGAAGGAGAGAGTATCCAGAAGGACAGAGGGATCAACTGTGTCAAGTGCAACAGGGAGGTCAAGATGGAAGAGGACTGAGGAAAGGCCATTGGATCGGTGACCTCGGAGAGAACAGTCAGCTGAGTTGTGGAGACAGAAGCCAGACTGAAAGTGGAGGCTAAGAATTCAGAGGCAATGGATGATGGCAGCTGTTTCCAGGAATTTGGCTGTGAAAGGGAGGAGAGATGTAGGACTAATAATACTAACAGTAATAGCTAATATTGATGTAGCTCTTTAAGTACATCCTCTCATTTCACCCTCACAACAACCCTATAAAGTGGGTGCTATTGTTTCCATTTCACCGATGAGGCAACTGAGGTTGACTGAGGTTAAGGGTCGCTCATCTGGTAAGTAGCAAGGAGGCAGTATGCAGACTCAAGTCTTCCTGGCTACAAGTTCAGATTTCCATCCTTTATAGCTCAAACACTTTATAAGAATGGGCAAATCGAAGGGATTTTGGGGTTTTTTGGGGTTTTTTTAAGGATGAGGAATAAGCGGGCATGTTTGAAGGCAGCAGGAAAGGAGCCAGTGGAGGAACAATCGAAAATTAGGGAGCAAAGGAGGATGGTTGGAGGGGTAAGCTTTCAAAGCAGATGGATGGTTTTGGATGAGACCAAAGCTGCCAGTACCATATTGGTGTCTTCTGTCTCATTTTCTGACATAGAAGCAAAAGAAAAGCGAATAGGGGATGATCTGAGGTGTTTCAAGTGTGGAACTGAGGAGAGGGAGTTCTCCACCAACGGTCTTTATCTATCTGTCTATCTATCTATCTATCTATCTATCTATCTATCTATCTATCTATCTATCTGTCTGTCTGTCTGTCTGTCTGTCTATCCATCTATCTATCTATCTATCTATCTATCTATCTATCTATCTATCTATCATCTATCTGTCTATCTATCTATCTATCTATCTATCTATCTATCTATCTATCTATCTACCTACCTATCTATCTATCTGACAATGGTGCCAGGGATGGAAGGGTCAAGTACAGTTTTGAGTTGTTAAATCCTAAAGATTTTGAATGGAGAAGCTGAGACCAGAGCAAGTTGATAGAAAGGGGAAGCAGGGAAGCAGCTAGGTGATATAGTGGATAGAGCAGCAGTCTTAGAGTCCGGAGAACCAGAGTTCAAATTTGGCCTCAGAGACTTACTAGCTGAGTGACCCCGGGCAAGTCACTTAATCCCAATTGCCTCAAAAAGGGAAAGTAGGAATGAGTAAAGTGGCTGGAGATTGACAATTAACACACACACACATATAGCACTTTAAGATCTGTAAAGTACTTTACATATGTTAACTCACTTGGTCTTCACAATAGACATGCTATTATTATCATCATTAAAAACAAATTGGAGTACCACATCTCACCAGTCAGACTGGCTAAGATGACAAACCAGGAAAATGACAAGTGCTGGAGAGGATGTGGAAAAATTGGGACTCTAATGCATTGCTGGTGGAGCTGTGAACTGATACAACCATTCTGGAGGGCAATCTGGAACTATGCCCAAAGGACTATAAATAAT
>CM053594.1:68126317-68149474 GCA_028646575.1 Pseudocheirus occidentalis | reverse complement strand
CCTACAATCTGGCTCTTACTTAACCTTTCTTCTTTTTCTTAAATCGCACTTTTCCCCCCAAATTACATGTAAAATTTTCAACATTCACTTTCCTAGGATTTTGAATTTCCCCCTTCTCCCTCCCCTCCACACCCCCCTCCCTCAGACAGTGTGTAATCTGATATTGGCAATACATATGCAATCATATTAAACATATTTCCACATGAGACATGTTGTGAAAGAAGAATCAGAACAAAAAGGAAAAACAAAGAGAAAGAAAAAACAAACAAAAAAGGTGAAAATAGTTTGCTTCAATCCATAGTTCTTTCACTGGATGTCTTACATATTTTTCAATCTTATTTCCTATTACTCCTCTTCATGAATGAATGAACGAATGAATGCACAAAAAAGCATTTATTAAGAGCTTACTATGGGGATACCATACAAAAGCAAAGATATTTTCAGCCTTCAAGGAGTTTACATTCTAAATGAGGGTAGGATTGGGGTGTGAGATACACATGGGGGAGCCGTAGCCAAGGAAAGAGAGGCACTTTGGTCCTTAGAGTGAGAGGGGCCACACCTTCCATGAACAAGAGCAGACTTGGCTTGACGTGGCCGTGGAAAGAAATGGAAAGAAAGGGAATGTCGAAATGGTGGCAGGGTGGCTGCTGAGGGTGTAGAGTGGCCTCTAAATCCAAATGTGGATTCAAAGGGCTGCACTTGAAGACCTAGAGGGCTGCAGGTGGTCTCAGAGCTGCAGGTTCTCCACTCTTGGTATAGAGCATGAGGTGAATCATAGCTGAGAACTTCCTGAAATAGTGACTGAGGATAGGGGTAAGCAGAAGAAGCCAGAGCAGCAGCTCTGGACATATAAAGGTTAAAACCTCCAGGACATGCACTCTCTACTCTAGTCACAGTGGACTCTGCACTGGTTGTTCCCTGCACACCCTAGGCCTTTGTACCCCAAGTCAGGAATGTATTCCCTCCTCGCCTCTGCCTCTGCGAATTTCTACCTTCCTTCAAAGTGTAACTCAGGCGCACCTTCCCCGCCTTTCATGAGGCCTTTCTGAGTTCTACCAGATATTACTGTTCCTGATCTTGTTTCCTTTTTAAATTACTTTATGTAAGTCACTTAACCTCTATTTGCCTTAATCAGCTGGAAAAGGAAATGGAAAACGACTCCAGTATCTTTGTCAAGTAAACGCCACAGACAGTATGATTCAGAGAACTGAGTTCTGGCTCTGCCCCAAAGCAGAAGATCCTTTCATTCAGTGTGACCTGGAGCAGATCACTCTCTTTCTCTGGGTCTTCAGTTTCTCCCCTTCAAGGGAGGGTCAGGGACCCTTCTAGATCTGGATCCTTTGGTACCTTCCTTCTCATTGCAGACCCAGAGAGAAATGGCAAAAACTAGGAACAGAGAAGGGAGAGAGAAACAGGAAAAAGAAGACTGCCCCAAGGGGAGAATGGGAGGAAGATAAAGGGAGGAAGGGAGACTCTCTTTTGGTTTAGAGGCAGCTCCAGGATCATAATTCTAGAGATTGAAAAGATCTTAGATATCAAGTTCAGACTCCTCATTTTATAGTTTAATAAATTTATAATTTTTAATGTAGGGAACTGAGGCCCAGAGAGGTTAAAAGACTTGCCCAGAGTCACACAGTTTAGTTAAATGTCTGAGGCAGGATCTGAACCTAGATCTAGCTGAGCTAGTGCACTCAGTATTCTTCAGGAGGCCATTTATTTCACAAAGAAATATAACCTGCTCTTATTTGGTTAAACTCATGGTAGCCTACTCAGGATCATATATTTGGAGCCAGAAGGGATTTCAAAGGCCATCAAGTCCAAACTCCACCCTACCCAACCCTCATTTTGTAGATGAGGAAAGTAAAGTACAGAAGTTAAGTGACTTACCTGGGATGATGATACAGCTAGTATCTGAGGCAGGATTTGAATCCAGGTCCTTTAGACTTCAAGTCCAATGGCCAATATACCCATCATGCTCCCTAAGGATAAGCTAGGCATGCCCCTTCAGGATATTTGTCCTGGTACCACACTTGGAGACCTCTTTGTCCCATCTTAAGCTATGGAGGAAGTTCGAATTCAATGGTCAGCTCCTAAGGCCAGCTGTTTGGAATGGAGCAGCAGAGGTGGCTTTCACCACCTCCAGGAAATACAAAGCAGGAAAACTTGCTCTCTCTTCCCTTCTCAGCCCCAGTGTCCTCAGCAGTCTCTGATGTCCTCACTGCGACCCAAGACCAAGTTCTCTCCGCCGTCCACCTCCATTTCTGGAGTGTGGAGCGAAAACTAGTGCAAAACCAACATTATTGAAGTTTACCCAAGTATGAAAGACTGCTGGCTCTATGGCTCTCAGGGACAGGGCAGAGAACAAAACAAGGCGGGGGGTGCAGGATAGGAAGGAGGGACATACAATTAGCCTCTCACAATTTGTCCATTTTGGCCTTCCAGAATAGGAGCTTCTTATCTTAAATGAAGTTCGAATTATTGTGGGGAGGAGGAAAATGGTATATTTGTATGGAGAGGGGGTGTTATACCTTTCCCCTAAAGTAAAACCCTAGAATATGCAGCCCTAAGCAGAGTGATATAGCTTGTTAAGATTCTTATTAACAATGTTTTCAAATCATGAAGATGTTTTCCTTATAGTTGACATGTTGAATCAAGCAGTCAGCACCTCCTGACTTTGATGGCTTAGGCTGGGTTCTCCTTAGAATTTCAGCATTGATTTCCATCAACCACATCGCCCCTACCCTCTTTCCTGATCCAGCACTGAACAGCATCCTTCAGGCAGTTCATGGACTGCCTAGAACACCCTGGTCCACCAAACAAGTCACACATATTCATACCACACTCAGTGTTGTGGGAAACATGTCAAGCCAGAATGAGAAGACATGGTTTTGAATCCTATCTCTGACCCTCTTGTAGCTGAACGAGCTACTTGGATGTGTTATCATTTCTATTACTTTAGAGCCCACAAATCTCACAAGGGCAAGAAGGGAGAGGGGTCCCTCATAGACAGCCATCACGCATGGTTTGCAAACTATAAGCAAAGTGGTGCCTATTTGTTATTTAGGGAATGGCTAAGCAAAAGCAGTATGTGAATGTAATGGAATATTATTGCGCCATAAAAATAATGGACACGAAGATTTCAGAGAAACCTGGGAATACTTCTACGAACTGAAGAGGAGCAAAGAACATTTCACACAATGACAACAATGAGATAAAGGAAAACAACAGGGAAGAATTTCTGAACTCTGGTCAATGTAGCAACTGATGATGACTTCAGATTACTGATAGTGAAATGACTTTCTCAGCAGAAGAGACAGATGACAGGCAGAGAGTGAGGCATGTGCTTTCAGACGTGGCCCATGCACTGATTCCTTTTGTTGGACTGTATTTACTTCTAACTAGGGAGGCTTCTGTTGAGGGGGTTGGAGGCATAGGAAAGGGACAGTGATGTAAAAAAAAGAAAAAAGAAAAAACCCAGTAACACATTAAAAACAAAATCCTTTTTGTAGTGTGATCTGTATGTGTCTATGTGCATAGAAGGTGAGAGTGACCTGCGCTCTACTTATAACTATTACATTTAGGGACTCTCCAGACCTGCCAGTCCAGGATTCTGTTACAGGGGGAAAAAATGCCAGATGGGTGAGGGCAAGACCAATTTTGCAGGTTAAGGACAGCTCCCAAACATCCCTTAAAAATACATTAGGTATACAAGATGAAGTCAAAATGGGTACATGATTTACATATAAAAGAGGATACTATAAGAAAATCAGAAGAGCAGGAAATAGTTTACATGTCAGATCTATAGTTAAGGAAAGAATTCAGGACCAAATAAGGTATAGAGAGCATTATAAAATATAAAACAGATAATTTTGATTATATAAAATGAAAACATTTTTGTACAAACAAAACCAATGCAACCAAAATTCTAGGAAAGCAGAAAACTTGGGAAAAATTTTGCAAATCTCTGAGAAAGGCCTCATTTCTCAAATATACAGAGAACCGAGTCAAATCTATAAGAATACAAGCCATTCCCCAATTGATAAATGGTCAAAGGATATGAACAGGCAGTTTTCAGACAAAGGAGTCAAAGCTATCTATCTGTCTGTCTATCTAGTCATATAAAAAAAAAATCCTCTAAATCACTATTGACTAGAGAAATGCAAATTACAACAACTCTGAGATACCACCTCACACCTATCAGACTGGCTAATATGACAAAAAAGAAAAATGATAAATGTTGGAGGGAATATAAAAAAATTGGGACACTAATGCAGCGTTGGTAGAGTTGTGAACTAAACCAACCATTATGGAGAGCAATTTGGAACTATGCCCAGAGGGCTATAAAGCTGTGCATACCCTTTGATGCAGCAATACCCCTGCTAGGTCTATATCCCAAAGAGATTTTTTTAAAAGGCAGAGGGGGTTAGGGTGGGGAAGGACCTACTTGTATAAAAATATTTATAGCAACTCTTTTTGTGGTGGCTAAGAATAACAAATTGAAGGGATGCCCATCAATTGGAGAATGGCTAAACAAGCTGTGGTCTATGATTGTGATGGAATATTTTTGTGCTATAAGAAATGACAAGCAGGATGATTTCAGAAAAACCTGGAAAGAATTATACAAACTGATGCAAAGTGTAGTGAGGAGAACTAGAAGAATGTTACAGTTAACAGTGATATTATATGATAAAGAATTGTGAATGACCAAACTTTTTTTTTTTTTTTGCTTTTTGGAGGGCAGTTGGGGTTAAATGACTTGCCCAAGGTCACATGGCTAGTTTTTGTGTTAAGTGTCTTGAGGTCACATTTGAACTCAGGTCCTCCTGACTCCAGGGCTGGTGCTCTATTCACTGTACCACCTAGTCGCCCCAATAACTAAACTATTAACAACAATATAATCATCCAAGACAATCCCAAAAGACTCATGACGAAACATGCTGTCTCTAGAGAAAGAATGGATATTATCTGAATACAAACTGAAACATGTTTTTCTTCCTTCTCTCCCTCCCTCCTTCCTTCTTTCCTTCCTTCCTTCTTTCCTTCCTTCCTTCCTTCCTTTCCTTCCTTCCTTCCTTCACAGAATTTCAGATTTAAAAGGCAATAGAGTGGCCAACTAGTCTGACTTAATACCTGAAAGGAATTCTGTGTTTTGCAGGTAAGGCTAGTTTTTTCTTCAGAAGTATCAAAACCATCTTTGTGACTTAGTTGGTTCAAACGCTGATGTAGTTTCCTGCAGGTATAAGCCATGAGTAGTCTGGCTTCTCCCTCAGGCTTCTGACCACTAAGCCAGTATGACTAACACAGACATGAGGCAGCTGCATTCAACTGAGTCAGTGTTCTCTCTGGAATAGGTTTTCCCTGCTATGGCTAAGGAAAACTATTTGAGAGCCGTCAGATGGGACTATATGTATCTCATTTTGTTCTAATTTTGAACCTGAGCTATTAGGCTGGTCTAAATCAGACCCCACCTAGAGTGTACCCTAACTATAATATGATCAATAGAGTTGTGTAATCTCTTCTTGAAGCCATCCAGTGAAGGTGAACCCAATAATTCAGGAGACAATCCATTCTACCTTGGGGCAGTTCTAATTTTTAGAAAGCTTTTCCGAATATCAAACCTACATTTGCCTCTTTGTAACTTTTCACCTATTACTCCTGGTTCTGTTCTCTAGGACCAAATAAAGTGAGTCTAATCCTTGTTTCACCTGATAGGCCTTCAGACATTTGAAGAGAGTTATCCAAGCCTCCCTAAGTCATCCTTTCTTCAGCCAAACATCCCCAAGTCCTCCTTAGAGGACTTGCACTGAAGACCCTTCATCCTCCTAGTCACCTTAAAATGTTAGAATCAAAAAGATGCTTGGAGACTGGTGGGACATAGAACCTATGAGGAGGAAAGAGACCGAAAGGATCATCCAGTTCAGCTGGTAGCTGAATGAAAAATTCCCTTTACTGCCTCCCTAAGTGGCCAGCTAACTTCTTGCATGATTTCCTGCTGGGGAACTCACTACTGAAGTAGTCAGCTCACTCAGCCTTTGGACAATTTAAATGATCATGTCATAATTAATCTCTTCATGTCATTCAGGGGTAATATGGGTGATAGGGAGGTCAAAGCAGGGTCAACTGTTAAATTTTCAGGGTGATCAATTATACCTTAAAAATGAGCAAACAAATTAGGACTCGATTTACTATTTACTATTTTGCTTGTTGCTTGTTGCTTGTCTAGATTTAAGAAAGTGATGGAAAAATGTTAATCATGCAGATTAAATTTTAAAATATATGAGATATCTATTCTCTGCCCCCACCTGTTTTCCACTCATTCATTAGCTCCAAAAGGCAGGACTAGGGAGAAGCAGAAAAAACCCTTAATTTTTCTTTCAAATGACAGCCCCTCAAATACTTGAATGCCTCAACAGCACCTTATTCCCCCAGCCCATTTCCCTTTCTCCAAGATAAGTATCCTTAGTCCCTATTATCGTTGATTGGTTGTAAATTTCAGTCTTCTCATCATCCTTCTGGGGATTCTAACTGCCCCCCAGTTTGTCGCCATTCCTTCTAACATGTGGTGCCCCAAACAAAACACACAACCATAAATGGGTTAGAAGCAGGGCAGAATGTAGCAAGGCATCCATCAGCTCCCTCATTCTCGACAACATTTCTATTAAAGCAGTCTAGGATTACAATGAGAAGTAGTTTAGCCTAGTGGACAGAGAATAGACAAGGGCTGTGCCTCAAACCAGTGACTTCACCCCTCACTGATCCAGGCAACTCTCAAGTTATAAACATCAAAGAGATGTCAATATGCATTGGTAGAGGGATTTCTTGCTACAGGTTTCTAACATCAATGAATTCATACGTCCAGTTTAAAACTAAAAATATTCCAGATTAGCTTGCTGGCTGCCATGTAACAAGGACTGACTGGCTTATATGGAGCCTATAATCCATGAAAACTCCATTTAAAAAATATGAATGTCTAAATATGCCTCTTCCAACCTCTACCTAGGCACTTGATTTTCTTTCCTTTGAAATTTTATTATTATTATGTTTTACATTCATTTAAAAATTTTTGAGTTTCTGGATTTTATTCCTTCGGCTCACCCCTCCTCTACCCACTGAAAAGGCTAGAAATGTACTATCAATTATACATGGCACTTGATTTTCTGAAGCCCACTTTAAGACTGCATTTATATTCTATGTTACGTTGTATAACTACTGAGATTCATTTAAATCTCAATAATGTTGTTCAGTTGCTTTTCAATTGTGTCTAGCTTTTCGTGAGCCCATTTAGAGTTTTCTTGGCAAAGAGGCAAACAGGGCTAAGTGACTTGTCCAGGGTCACATAGCTAGTAAGTGCCTGAGACCAGATTTGAACTTGGGAAGATGATTCTTCCTGACTCCAGGCCTGGTGCTCTTTCTGTCTAGATGCCCTAATAATACTGACCAGGGGAAATCAAAAATTTGATAAGCTTTCATGCTACCAAAGGAGTAAAAAACATAATCAAGGACTGATTATTAGAGCCCTCTCCCTTAGAGATCTCAAAGTTGATATATATCTATGAATTATGCTTTGTATCTGGCCATTCAGTTCCAAATCCATCTAACTATATTATCCTCCAGCCCACATCTCTGTCTTGCCTAAAACTTTGTCATATGCTCTGCTGAAATCCAGATATACTATGATTATGAGAATGCTCCCATGTATAGAAGAAGAAACTGAGAGGGAAAGAGACTTGTCCAAGGCAACACAGTCAATTGGTGGTAGTCAGAACTAGAATCCAGGTCTCCTTGCCCTATTGCTGATCTCCAAGGGGTCCAGTTAGGATGGAAGTGACTTTGGGGCATAGATTTAGAATTGGAAGAGATGACTTAATCCCACCCTCTCATTTTATAAGGGGGGAACCAGAGTCACAGAGAAATTAAGTGACTTGCCCCAAAGTAAGGGACAGAGTAGGGTTTTGAACCCAGGTTCTCTGAATTGTTGTCCTTTGCTATCCGAGGATCGCTGGAAATCATTTAAGTCAAAATCTATTTTTATGAATGAAGATGAGGTTCAGCAAAATTATATGACTTGACTAAGGTCATACAGCTAATGTGTCAGTAATTAACCTGTGTTCTGACTAAGCCCAGTGCTGTTGGTCATCAGCACCACAAGTCTGTTAATTCAACTTCACCTCCTGGGGATGAGGCCCTGTCTGCCGCATCACCTGGCACATCACCTTACCATCACCAGGGATGCTTAAGGAGACAGGCCTGAGCTATACTTTCCAACACCCTAGTGGGTCAGGTCCAGCAAGGGCCTTACTTCCCAGAGGATACCCAGGCTGGGCTCTCTAGCCCCACAGGCTTCAGAATTTATTAAGGAGGGAGGCACTCCCTCAGAGGGCCTGAAGGCTCTGAGTGGAAGAAGTGGATAGAAGGAAGGCAGAAGGGTGGTAGAAAGAAGGGGAAAGGGAAGGAGGAAGGACTAGGAAGAGGAGTTAGGGAGCAGAGGGGAAGGAATGTGTGTGTGTGTGTGTGTGTGTTGGGGGAGGTGGGGGATCAGGAAGGGATCAGGGAGCAGAGGAGAAGGAAGGTGTGTGTGTGTACGCACACATTTTGGGGTTAGGGGATGGCCTTGGTTCGTTGGTGGGAGCCTTATGTCTGAGAGGCACTTCAGCTAAACTCAGAGCCAGAGGTAGGGAGAGACAGACAAGATGAGCATGGGACCTGAAGGGATAACTTCTACCTAGCCAGACAAGCCCCTTCTTGAACTTCTGGAGAGACTTTAACCTGTTTTGGCAGATTCATTTTCCCCTTCCCCCTATGCACCAATGTCTTATGGCCTGAGCCCTAAGCAGCTCTCTCTCCTCCAGGAAACCTTCCTGGAATGATGTGGAGGAGCTATACAGAGGGACACAGAGGTCACCTAACAACAAAAGGGGGTTCTAGTACCAGTGGGTACCCCTAACTCATTGGGTAGATCTCCCTCTAGCCTGGCTGTACCCCTACAACTAGAGTTGGCTGGAATAACTCATGTCTCAGACACCGTCTTCTAGCAATGCCCCTCACGTTGGTCTCGTGCTGTCTGCTGAATGGGTCTGGTCTCACAGTCTCCATCGAACCCCACTTTGCTGGATAAACTACTCTTTGCGGCGCAGCTGAACAGCCCTGTGCTTCATCATGTCCATGCTCTTCTGGCCAGTCCTTTCAGAAAAGGCAGAAGAACTCATGCCATAGACCTAGGATGAAGCCTTCCTGCTTTCGTTCCCTCAGACTTTGGTCCCTGAAGCCCCTCATCTCCCACAAGGAGATGCTGAGCCCTTGGCAACAAGCTCATTAAAACAACTACTGGCTACCTAAAGGTCTTTGGCTTGTGGTGGTTGAGTGACTTTTCAGTCATGTCCCCTCTTTGTGACTCCATTTGGAATTTTCTTGGCAAAGATTCAGGAGTGGTTTGCCATTTCCTTCTCCAGGTCATTTTACAGGTGAAGAAACTGAGGCAAACAGGGTTAAATGACTTGGCCAGGGTCATAGTTAGTGTCTTAGGCTAGATTTGAACTTAGGGAGATGAGTCTTCCTGCTCTATCCACTGCGCCACCTAGTGGCTCTTAGGCTGTCTTTTAATTCCTCTCCCTGGAATGGAGCTTGGTATCTTGGTCAGATGCCTCACCCTAGTTTAGGGTCATTTCAACATATTCTCCAAGTCTGTTTTTTGTTTTTTGCTTTTTTGGAGGGGAGGGCAGGGTAGTTTGGGTTAAGTGACTTGCCCAAAGTCACACGGCTAGTGAGTGTTAAGTGTCTGAGGCCAGATTTGAACTCAGGTCCTCCTGACTCCCGGGTTGGTGCTCTATTCACTGTGCCATCTAGCTGCCCCCCCACCTCCCAAGTCTGTATCTTTGAAGTTGATTCTATAAACTAGGGAATGGTAATTTGCCTAATGATTACCAAACAACTTTGGAGGTTTGGGGTTTCCTAGTATTTAAACCTTAAATCTTGGAGAGGCAAGCTATGTCTGGGGGGTGAGGTCATTGTCTCTGTGACCTGCTCAGTTACCTTACTAACCCCGCCTAAGTGGATGTGTCAGGTCCAGATCTGAAAGGGACTCTGCCCTAAATCTTTACAGAACTTTCTTTCGGGTGAGCGCATCATGTAAACAAATTACAAACTTAATAATCCAGAACCTCACTGACTATGGAGTACTGGTGGGGTCAGTAAGAACTGTCAGCAATCTAAAGCAAACTATGCTAAAAAATCTTGGCGATTGATTGGATATGGAGCAGGAAAGAAAAGAAAGTATGGAAAGAATGAGATAGGATTCAGACATTTGAAATTTGAGTGTCTGGTTGAAGTGATATTCAAAGGGAAGCAGTATAGAGGATGTGGGCTTAGGCAGCAGGGTAAGGAAATGAGTTCCATTCTGGACATATTTAGATGCCTAAAAAGATTTAGATCACCCAGATCTGGGACTTGAGGGGGAGGTCCCCAAGACTTTGGAGCCCCCAGCTGCCCTCTCCTTTGTGAATTGAACTTCCATCCATTTATAGGGCAAACTGACATAGATTTAGCACCCTATGCAAAGTTCTAGGGAGTCAAGATTTTACTCACTAGTCATCACAGAAGTTTGAGTTGGAAAGACCATCTTAGACATGATCTAGTCTACACCATTCATATTACAGGTGGGGAAACTGAGGTCTCAAGAAGCTCTTAAGTGGCTTGTCTAAGGCCACACCAGTAATGAGTGGAAGAACCAGGGCTTCTCTGATTCCAAAGGCAATTCATTTTCCTCTGTGTCATGATTCTGTGTTCATCTCATCCTCCTGGACAAGGGTTCCCCACAGTCAGGATCTGTCCCACCCTGGCTGGCTGCTCCTGGGAGGAGGGACTGGGAACACTAGGCATGTAGAGTGAGTGGAGGGACAGAGAGGGCTATTCCTGGGAAGGGCCAGTTGTATCCTGGCACTGGTGAGAGGGCTTCTCATACAGCTCAGGCCCAGGTTCTGGGCTTACTGCCCATTCTCCTGAAATGACTCCTTGGAGAGGGCTGGGGTAGGATTCCCCAGGAGATCTCTGGCTCCTGGAATCAGGCTCTGGCAGGCAGCTGACGTCCAATGTGCCCCCAGAGGCAGCCGGGCCAGTGACCCTGCCAGCCTCTCCCCACTACACACATTTTCATGGCCAAGGGTTTTAGGAGGGAGCTGGTGTTCTAAGCAGGATATTACATTTCTTTCCACCTTCTCCAAGAAACCTTTCCAGACTCAGGGTGGAAGGTGCAGACCTCTATAAAACCATGGCCCTTCTCCTGTCCCTAACATGCTCCCCAATAGCATTTAGCTGTGGGGGTAAGCCTATAAACTCTTCTCTTCAAAGTCTGGTCATAGTCAGAATGCAAGGGGAGAGAGAAGGGTCAGATAGCCCTGATGTTGATGACACCTGGGCCTGGCCTAGGCTGGACAATATTCAGAGAGAACTGGACCTATAGCCCTGCACTATGTACTCCCTGAGATGTAATTATGTAGGGTCTGGGGAAGTGGTTCTAGAGAGGGAACTCCATCAGTGAGTCTCCATGGCACATCATTCCACTGAGTTGCTCAGCCAAAGGCTGAGCTTGCAGCGGGCACAGAGGAGTTCTTGTCACAGAAAGGAACTATGTGCGCTCTTTCTCAGCCCCTCCTAAAACATGGAGTCAGCGTATGTCTGAGGATATGACTGTCACGTCCCTCACGGTGATGCTCCCAGCGTCTTTGTGTGCCCGTACATGGATTTCTCCACGTGATCTTTTCTGTAAATGCTTGTTCGTGTCTGTTAGAACACAACGCTTTGTGTATCAGGGGTGACAGCATACTGCTCTCCTTCCCAAAGGTGCTTTCCCTGCAGGGGGCAGGATGGTATTTGCAGCAAGATCCAAGACCAGTGGATAAGACACAGGAACTTTTATTGCTGAACATAAAACGCCAAAAAGAGGCCAGGGCGGCCAGGCCAGCAGGAGGACCATGGTGGCGGTGATGGGCAGGGGGATGAGGACACACTGGGGGGCTCCCTCATCTTCCTCCATGGTTATGCTTCATGGAGCCACTTGGAGGGATTCAAGGTATCTTGGTTACATCTTTGAGAGCCACAGAGCAGATCACAATCACACACATATAAGCAGGTGAAGAAGGTGAAGAGCCCCAGGAGGAGGAGAAGTGGGGGGAGGGTGAAGGAGAGATCAGAGGAAGAAAGCAAAGAGATGGGGACTGAGGAAGGAAGAAACATTAGGCCGTCAGCTCCAGAGGAGGGGAGGGAGTGCTCCTGTGCTGCTGCTGGGTCAGTAACCCAGGGCTGAGGGCCCTGCTGGTCACACTGCTACCTACTGCACTTGCAGCAGGGAGTTTGGGGGTGGTGCAGAAGGTCAGAGAAACTTCTCCCACTTATGGGGAGCCCCTGGGACTTTTCTGTTGCTATGAAATCTAATATACTAGGAGAGCATCCCCAGAAAGCTCCATGGATACCTTGTGCCAAATGTGAGGAAGGCCCTTCTAGAGCACTCCGCCTATAAGAAATTGGGTCCCCAAACTCTATTCACAGCTGATGGGCTGGAGAGAACTGGGGCTCTAGGGTATCAAGCAAGGGGTTTTTAGAACAGGGGAAGGGAGGCCTTGATACCTGCTTCAGGGGCATGGCTGTGCTGACCTGTGCCCTGAGACCCGACTTGGGGTAAGGAAGGGAATGAGTATAATGTATGGTAAAGAAAAAGTGAGGAAGGGGAAGGTGGGGAAGAGAAGGCCCTGGTCACTCTTTAAATAAGAAAAGGCTAAAAGTCAAGTGGGGAAAATATCCACCAGCTCCTTGAGGGAGTTGGGGAGATGGTGGCCTGGTGAGCACTGGCAGGGCGGGGGCCCCAGCCCCTGCCCCGACCCCTCTTTTGGCAGTGGCAGTGGCATCGGCAGCGGAACTGACAGCAGTTTCTGGCCCTTGGGGCTTTGAGGTAGGCGCCAGACTGGGGCCGGGCTGCTGGGCTTCCTGAGGGGCACTGCCGCCTCATGGGCTGGGCCCTGGGCAACTCAGAGTCGAGGCTTGATCTGCAGCGGCTTCCCTGAGAGAAGGTGAGAGAAAAGAGGGTCTGGAGTCAGAATAGGTTTAGATTCTTGAAGGTTCTCTGGAAGCCCCTATTCAATCCCACCACCCTTGCCTTCCATCTCACAATCCAGCCATTCCCTGACCTCCCCCTCCAGCTGCCAAACTCAACTCAGCTCCCCATACCCTTCTCCACCAGGAAGTCCTCTCCGTTCCCATCATGGCTCTGTGGGAATATGACTTCCTGTATTTTGTTCATTCACAAGTGTAGTGTTTTGTGCAAAGTGTCACAGGACTATTTCTTGTTTACCTGCTACTCCTACCATAGAATACAGGCTCCTGGGGGTGGGGGGAGGGATGGGGATAGATAGGGACTATGTCTCCTCCCTCAGATCAGAGGCACCACAAATACCACATATCCACCATCAGGACTGTTGCAGTAGAATGGAAGTGCCCTAGAGGACTTTCCTAAGCGCAAGAAGAGAGCTGGAAGGAACTTTTAAGAAGTCCTGTATCTCCACACCACTCTGAGCAAGGAAATGCTCCATCTCATCCTGAAAGGTTTTAGATGGTCAACATTCAGCAACCTCACCCCAGTAATCATCATGATCCAATAAATTCTTGGCCTTATCACTCGCACTGGTTGTTGGGATTATCTCCATGTTATCAGCTGCTGAAAGGACAGACAGATGTGACTGCTGGGACATTGGCAGGGATATCTGAAAGACCGTGGAGAATGGGAGACACTGCAAGAAATAGGATACAGATTTTTAAGAAAATGGGTAGAGGATGACAATGGAGAGTTTGACTTTAATTCTTGGAAAATGCTAAACGTGTCATTAAAGAGCTGGTTAGTGAACGTTTAGAAAAGGAAGCAATGATCACAAAGAAGTGTCACGGTTTTAGCAAGGACTCATCGTATCAAAGTCATGCCCTTTCCTTTTTGGCAGGGTTACTAAACAGGCAGAGCAGGGAAAGTTTGTGGATAGAGTCCACCTAGATTTCTGCAAAGCACTGGATAAAGTATGTCATGCTAGTGTTGTGTAGAAGATGCACAAACATGGGCAAGACGGAGTACAAATGGATGGATTCAGAAGTGGTTGAAGGGCTGGACTCACAGGTTCATCCTTCAGAGCTCAATGCCACCTTGGAAGAA
The DNA here is from genome assembly GCA_028646575.1 of Pseudocheirus occidentalis. Lineage (NCBI taxonomy): Eukaryota > Metazoa > Chordata > Mammalia > Diprotodontia > Pseudocheiridae > Pseudocheirus > Pseudocheirus occidentalis. The sequence continues at coordinate 68,135,289 of CM053594.1, read as the reverse complement.
GATCTCCAATTCTCCTGCCCTGGGTGTCCATGTTTGGCCCTGTGTTGTTTAAATTAACACTGGATCACAGAATCATAGCTTTGGCGCTTGAAGGTAACCTGCAGCCAACTAGTCCAACCTCCCTCATTTTACAGATGAGGAAATTAAAAACCTGAACAGCTGTGACTTGCCTAAGGTCATATATAAAGTGAAAGAATATTCGAACCCAGGTCCTCAGAGTAGACTGGATTTTTAATAAATGACTTAGGCAAAGACATGATCATTATCAAATCTGCAAATGATACAAAGCAGGGAAGGTCACCTAGCACAATGGATGACAATCAGAATTCAAAAAGATCTCGAAAGCTTAGAACAAAAAAAAAGTCACTGGACAGAATCAAAACAGATTAAGTTTAATGGGGAATAAATGTAAAGTCTTACACTTGAGTTAAAAACATCATCTTCATAAATAAAGGATGGGATGCCCAGCTGTTTTTAAAAGAATTTGGGGGTATTAGAACATAGAAGTTCAAAAATGTGTCCAGGGTCATAGAGTAGCCAAAAAACCTAACATGATCATAGGCTGCAGTATGAAGAGTGGCATCGCTTAAGGAAGAACAGGTACATGAATACATTGTTGGTGGAATTATGTACTGATCCAGTCACTTGGAAAAGCTAAGAAAGTGGTTAAAAGGTCCTCAGCTTTTAGCCCAGAGATACCACTACTAGGCCCCAAGGAGGTCAAAGACAGAAAAAAAGGTTCCAGATTACATCATATTGTATTCAGCAAAAACCTGGAAACAAACTAAATATCCATCAGCTGGAAAACTGTTTTAAAATGTGACAAATGAATGTAACTGAATATTACTTTCTCCTAAGAACTGATGAATATGGAGAATTAAGAAAAGCATGAGGAGACATAAGGATTGAGGTTGGGTGGAGTAAGTGGGACCAGGCCAACGATGCACGCAATCGCAATCGCTACCGCCGAGTAGTGAGAAAAACGGACCGGTCACCAACAACAGCCCTGCAGAAGAGCTGAGAAGCTGCTTCTTCTCTGTGTCTGCAGAGATGAGGTGACTGGGCCTGTGGATTATGGCATATGTTGTCAGATTCACTCAGCTGGTTTTACTGAACTAATTTTTTTCTTCTTTAATCTTTGTTACAAAGCTTAGACTGCTTGGGGGGGCTTGGGGGGGAGGGAGAATATGCTTGGAAATGAAAGTGATATAAAACACAAGGAATACTAAGTTTTTTAAGTATTAAAAAAAAAGCATAGTTTCCAAGATTAAGAAGAGTCTGCTCAGTACATAGCACCGTGGTTAGTTCTGGTCCTTGTACATTAGGAAAGTCACTAAAGAGAAACCAGAATAGGGAAGGCCATGGAATATGAGGATCCTCTAAAAGAACAGGGGGTGTTTAAGGGGAACAGGATAGATTAGACTTGTTCTATTTGGCTCCAGGGCTCAGAACTAGGAACAATGCAGAAATGGCAGAGAAACAATGTTAGGCTCAGTGCTGGGAGCAGTAGAGTCATCCCAGAGTAGGAGGGCTGCCACAGGAGGAAGCGAGCATTGACCTCTAACTGGAAGTCTTTAGGCAAAGGCCAGATGCCATCTGTTAGGTCACAGTAAGAATTCTTTGGGTGGGGAGGGGTGCTGTTTGAGTTGAACTAAATTGCCACTGAGAGACCTTCCAGCTGTGAAATTCTGTGACTTTGTACACAAAGAATCTGTTGGGGATGGAAGGTGTAAAGGAGGTTGACTGGAATGGGAAGAAGACTGGAAACTATACCAAATGAGGATTGGTTGAAGGAATCAGTATATTTAACTTGGAGGAGTAAAGACTCAGGGAATAGGAGAAAGGACAGCACATGATATATCCTCTTTAATCATTTAAAGGGACTGTCATATGGAAGAGAGATTAGACTCATTCTACTTGGCCCAAGAACACAAAATTAGGAACAACTGGGGCAAGTTGCAGGAAAGTAGATTTCAGCTTGCTAGCTGGAAAAATATTCAGATAATCACAGTGGATGCCAAAGTATACTTCCCTGTCACTGAATGCCCTGTAAGCAGCAGCTGGACAGCCACTTGTGTTGCAGCAGGATTTCTGCTAAGGTATGGTTTGTGCAAAGTGCTTTCTGAGGTCTCTGACAGCTAAGATTCTGGGATTCTATGAGGCAAGCAGGTTTCGAGGACATCTCCTTCCCTAAGAGAGCAGGCCCCTTCCCCATTACTCTCTGTAATGCTTGCTCCCTTGTTGGCATCTTTGGAATCCTGTGGATGACGCTTTCCTCCCTGCCCCTCTGCCTACAGCGATCATGTTACTCTGTTCCCAAGCTTGCCCAGCCTAGGACTTCCAGCTGTACATTCTTGTCCTCCACCCCCTACCCCCAGTTGAAGATGGGGAGAACAGGGGTGTGGTTGTAAACAAGCCTTCCTCCCCCCACCTTCACAGTCCTTGTCCAAGTCAGGCTCCAGAAACAGAGGGAGAAATCAAACACATCTCAGAAGAGGCGAGGTAGGGATGGGAGCATAGGGAGAGGGCAGGAGATGTACAGGGTGGTCCCTATACATGGGTGGTCTGAGCCCTTAGTGAGCAAAATCCATAACTAGACATTGTGGGTTACAGTTAGATGGCGTAAGACAGGCTGTCTCCCTTCCAGGAGCCTCAGGGCTAAGGCAAGACTCACAGCACACAAAGCAGCGCTGATAATCTAATCTCTGCCCAGATTATTTTCCTCTCGTGGACTCAGGGAGTCAGTTGTTCAGTCATTCAACTAACTGCTCAATGAAACAGAGTATTGGATGAAGTTATGCCCCAGAGGAGACAGACAGGGTAGAATCAGAGAGGGTCCCTGCCTGCGAAGCTCCTGGCTGTGCTCCAAGCTCAGCGTGCCCCTTCTGGCTCTGGGCAGGCTTTCTCCCCAGGCCTAGAATGCACCCCTCTTCACTTTAAGTCTGCAGTTTTTTCAAGGCTCCTACCATCCAAATCCCCCCTGCTGTTTTCACTTTCTCATTCTGGATGTTATTTCATCTTTTTTCTGTGCCCATGTCATATCCACCTAGTAGAATATAAGCTCTCTCATTTTTGTCTCTCTATCTCCAGCATGGAGCACAGGCATTTAATCAACACTTGTTAGATAGGACTGGATTAGCATTCAACAATTTCAGCAAACTACTCTGGTGAGGTCCAGTCCTAATGTCTTCCTCCAGATTCCTCCCAGTTCATAGGTACTGGCAAAAAAAAAAAAAAATGGAGGGTGTGGTTTGAGGAAGCAGGAACTCAGCAAGGTAGGGGATAGGCAGAGTCCATTCTACAGAGTTCCCATCTTTTTAAAGATTCTGCCTTCCTTGATCATTATTCTCTGGCCCCTCTAAACTCCCGGCATTGGGCTCTTTCTGTTTCTTTCCCCCAACGCTGGCTTGTGTCAGTTCTCTAGGGGACTATACCTCCCTGTCAAGTTTTCTTATTCTCTTCCTTCCCCTCCCTTCTTTTGGACAGAGATTACATTTTTCAAATGGGGTTTTCTAGTGATTAAGGGAGAAAAGTGTGAACTATGATAATGTACATACAGAGACCAGTACAGTCACACAGTTTGGAATCTTCTCCAAAGAACTCTCTAGAGGCCAGCAGAGTTCTCCAGGTTGACCGACAGCGGGATGACAGGATTCAGAGGCAAGAGAGAGCACCTGGAGCCAGTTCCCTCCCTCAAACCACTTCCAGGCTCCTCCTTCTTGCAGCTCCAACTACTGATGCTCTTGGCTACTTCTTCCCCCTTCAGGTGGTTCCATCAGACCTCTAAATTCCACCTATGTGGCAGTAACAACTACTTATATTTCTATAGTGCTTTAAGGCTTACAAAATGCTTTTCCTACCACAACTTTGTAAGACTTGGGGAATTAGGGTGATTACTCCTTATCTTATAGATGAAGAAGCTAAGGTTCAGAGAGGGGACCACACTCATCCTTGGGCAGCTAACACTCTGGTGATGATCCTTGTCATACTTCAGGCAGGCCCTTCTACGATGGGCATGGGAGGACCATCCTCAAAGTCTTTTCAGCTTCATGGCACCTATCAGACTTGTACTCTGCTGGCAAAATCTTCAGGAGTTTGGTGTCTTCTCTATACCATGATGAGGCATCAACAGAAGAGTACTTCAGTGGAATCACAGACAATGTCGCAATCACATAAAACTCTCATAACCAATAAGGGAAGGGCCCAACTCTCTTGGGGCTGAAGGGGAAGGCACTCTATGCAATATGGCCATTAAGCTGTGAGGGAGGAAAGACTGGAAAATGGGTGGGCTGGGTCAGGGAATATCTCCCAGAAAAAGACGAAAACAACAAGTTTTGTGAAGAGGAAAATGGACGTGTGAGGGCTAGTCGAGGGGAATCCTGGGGATGGCTGTGTGAAATCCCGGAAGGGAGTAAATATATGTGTGATTCCCATCTTAGTTCAGAAGCTCATTAATTCTCCCCTGAACCACTGAAACAGCCTCTTAACAAGTGTCTCCCTTTTCTATTCCTTCATTTTGCAGATAAAGAAACTGAGACCCTGAGGAGGTTAAGGTCATGCAGCTAGTCAGTCTCAGCGGTGAGACTAAAATCCTTGCTTCCTAATCTAGAGCTCCTTTCCATGATATCAGACTGCCACACTCAATCATAACTCCTGCAGCATGGTTCTCTAATTCATTTCCCAATCAGGCCATCCTTCTCTGGATATACTCATTTTGTCAGTGCCCCTTCTAAAACACAAAACTCTGGATTCATCTGCTCACAGCGGAGTCAGCAGTACTGCTATATCCTTATTCCTAGATCCTACTCCTATTAATGCAGTCTAAGGTAGCATCAGCTTTCCACGGAAGTGGAATAACTTATTCCACAAGACTTCCAGAGAAATAAGGCATTACTGCATTTGATTTTTCATGTCTTACCTCCAAAAACAGATTACAAATTCCTTGAAGGCAGAGAGCATGTCTTGTACTCTCAGAGCTACTGTGAGAGGCAATGTGGTATAACAGAGCAAGAACAGATCTCAGAATCAGGAAGGCTTGGTTTTAAGTACACACGTACACATGTACACACACACACACACACACACACAGAGCTATGTGATAATGGGCAAGACACTTAGTCTTTCATCCTCTCAGGAAATTCTTAAAGACTACACAAGGCGTGCTCTATATTGGAAGGAGATTCCTCATCAGTTCTCTATATGTTATCACAGATACAGACCCAAACAAAATAAAACACAACAAAGCACTAATGAGACCATTTCTGTAAAACTTTGTAACTCCAGAAAGCTATAGAAATATCTTCTGCTGTAATTATAAGGCCCAGGCTATCAGTCTGGCATTCAAGGCCCTTACAAACTGGTCCCAACTTCCCTTTCTAGCTTTGGCTTTAAATTTCTTATTCCAGTGGACTAGTTTCAAGCCTTTCTATGACTAGCCATGCACCACAAGCATCCCATGCTCCCCTTCTACCACGTACCAGATGTTCAATAGGTCCAGAAGAGCTTTCCTGCCAACTCCATAGGCTCCAGTGGTTCCTCTTGGCTAGGAAGCCTTCACTGACCTCTCCGTCAGAAGTCATCTTTCCTTTTTCTGACCTCTAAGAGTATTTTGCATTTTAATCTAAGAAAAAAAAATGGACCTGAAGAGGTAGAAGGGGATTCTGGCCTGATTCAAGAGGTTGGAGGGTGGAAGAATGTCAAAGAAAGGAGAAAGAGAGGAAGGATCACCGAACAAGGGTTTGTTTTTTTTTTTTTCAAAGAAGACACGGGAGGCTCTTCTTGAAGAGTGGGAGACTCTGAAGAAGAAGCACCTTACTGCTTGCCAATGTAATATGTTGTGGAGCTACTAGTTTCCAGGTGAGAGGGGTTAGAAGAGTAATGGCATTGGGGGACTTACTGCTGAGGGGAACAGGAAACACAAGAAAACAACGTCAGAGAGGTCCCCTTCCCAGCGCATGTACTCAGATGTGACAGAGAATCTTCTAAAGTTTCTCAAACCAGATCAGTACTGCTTAGTAATGGCCATTCAGTTGGATATATACAATACTGTAAGAAGGAAACTAGAAAACATTCTACCCATTACAAAGTTACGGGGCAAGACACTGAAGACTTTGAGGGACCTTCACAGGTATGCGCATCCCTGCTGCCTATGGAAGAGAAGAGCTTCAGAGGAGAAAGGCAGAGTTGAGAAACGAATGACTGGTTAAGAAGTTGATGTCTGAGAATGGAATTTGGAGTTCTGGACAATGATTTTACAATACAGGAGTGGTAAGCTCTTGGATAAGGAAGGTGTATATCTAACAAGGGCTGGTGAGAATATATTTACTCAGAGAATTACAAATATAATCAAAGGGGAATTAAAATGAAAAGACTGCTCCTGTATATCAAGTCAGATGTTATAAAGAACAGCTACAATGTAGGAAGAATAGCAGTAGAGACACCAAGATATTCACAGCAGACAATATGAAAAAAAGGAGCCAGTAATGAAACATATGGTCTCAGGTGTCTCTATACAACTACACAAAGTATGAGTAACATGTAAAAATGAGGTAGAGATTCCAATGCAAGGGGACAAATTGAACCCCATGGGTTTCCCCAAGACCTGATGGGATAAAACCCATGACTGGAATATGACTCTCAGAGAGTATACCTTATGCAGCAGGAATGGGGTATATATTCAAATGAAACAGGGTAAAGGGGATGGAGGAGTGTTTTATATTAAGATGAAAAAAGGCAGGAATTGGATGGGTGATATATGGTGGAGAGTTTTTGAGTAAAGACCAACAAAGACAGAAACACTAACCATCAAAACAATATGGTATTGGCTAAGAACAGAGTGGAGGATCACTGGAATAAATTAGATATACAATACACAATAGAAAATAACGGAAGCAATATTGTGATCAGAGTATAATACAAACTACCTGATTAGAAAGAAGAAAAAGATGAGGAGTTAAGGGAACAGATCACAAATCTGGCAGAGAAACATGACAGGAGAGTGATGGGGGACTTCAATGATCCAGAAACCTCCTACATTTCTTTCTGCCCAAAGCCGAGAGACTTGCGAAGTTCCCAGAAAAAGCCATCTATCCTTGCTCTCTCTGAAGTGGTCTCTCCTCTCAACAACTTCTTAAGAATTTTTACTCTGGCTTCCAATCTCATCATCTAACTGAAACTTCAAAGTCAGCAATGATGTTTTAAATGCCAAAATCCTATGGCCTTTTCTCAGTCTTTATCCTTCTTGCCTCCTCTCTGGCATCTGACAACGCTGACCAACCTCATTCTCCTAGATACTCTCTCCTCTCTGGATTTTCATGATGTGGTTACCACTCCTCAGTCTCATTTGCTAGAACATAATTTGTGATGCATCCCCTACCTGTGCATATAATCCAATGTTCTGTCAGATGGAAAGGTCCTATGGTTCTTAGAGTGGAGTAGCAAGTCAGATGGTAACGTTCCTTCATTCATGTCAATTCCACTTACAAAATCACATCAGTTTCTAATGCTGAATGATGACAGTGCCATGGACTCTGGTGATTAGAACTTTTGTTTTTGGGGGTCGCTGTGGCTCCTGCACAAGCACCTGCTAGGCTGTATCTCCACAGGAGTTGCTTCTAAGGATGATGGCTGGAAATGCTGCTATTTCAAAGGTTCTTGGCTTTAGGGACCTGGGCTGTCTACATGAAGGTATGAGGTGAAATGGTGGTCCAAGTGATGGTGCTGCTGCCTTCTGTCTTTCCTTCAGGGTATTTTGCTGCGTTAGCTAGGCTACTTTGACTGCTCTGGGGGTGGTAGTTGACTGGCACTTGGTGAGGATGGCTGGCAGCAGAAATAATGGTCTGGGGGACCTCTCCCAAGGCATACTTCTCATTCTCCCTTGCTGGTATCCTATCCCATTACTCTGAGTGTCTCCCAAGATTCTGTCCTGGATACTCCTTTTTTTCTCTTTATACTTTCTCACTTGCTAATCTCATCAATTTCCTCTTTTTCAGCATGGAGCCCTGCTTCCCACTTTATTAAGAAAAGCCTATTTTCTTCTCTATTCCATATCTCCAAAATCCTTTTCATCACTCCTACCTTATTCTTACTTCCTTTGCTTAAGTCTTTAGGAAAGAGGTTGCCCTTTTTGCCAATGTCAACTCTTCTGACCTAGGTTCGTATCTCTTCTGAGAGCCCATTCCCTTGATTATTTCCTCTTTATCTTATTGTCAGCCTCCCCTATTCTTGGCACCTACAAACACTGTTAGGTCCCTTTATTCTTTAAACAGCCTCCACCCGACCCCTGTGCTCCCCAAAGTTATCATCCTATTTCCTTTTTCTCTTCCATAGCCAAACTCCTAGAAAGGATCATCTATACACTAAATAACCCCAGTTACAGAACAATTTACAAAATCAGTTTAATCTCCCCTAGAAAGAGGCTTTAGAGGGCATACCTAGGATCAATGAGCAGAAGCACAAAGAGGCACATTTAAGCTTATTATAAGGTAAAACTTCCTTGCAACGTGAACTATCCAAATGTAAAATATGAATTGCCTGTCATAGTAGGCTCCCTGATGCTGAGGTTTTCAAGATAAGCTAAAACTACTTGTTACATGGGAGAAAAGATTCTTCTTCAGATTTGTTTTAGACAAGGTGGCTACTGAAGCCACTTTCTACTCATTGTTCAACTTAAGTTGCTTTTCCCAAGGATATCAATGACCTTTTGATTGCTAAATCTGATGACCTTTTCTCAATCCTCATCCTTTTATACTTTCTGCGACTTTTGACCCTTATGACCATTCCCTCTCTTCCTGGATACCCTCTCTTCTTTTGGCTTTTAAGATACTGCTTTCTCCTAGCTTGCCTATCTGATGACTCCTTTTGAATGACTTCATTTAGTAGCAAGTATTAAGTGCTTTCTTTGTGCAAAATAATATGCTAAGGGAAGGGGATACAAATAGAAGAGCAAGTTCTCAAGAAGCTCACATTCTAAC